>VMDO01001794.1:0-96248 GCA_007922755.1 Pedetes capensis
CCCCCCCCCCCCCCCCCCCCCCGCTCTGAGTACAAACATGTATTCTTAATAAACTATAACTTTGTTTCACTCTATGTGGCTCATCCTGAAATTCTTTTCTGCCACAAAATCAAGGACCTGGCTTTACCTGAGTGGAGGTCCCAATTAAGGGAACTCCTCAGGCTAGGCAGCCACATTGAACTGTGTCTCTCTGCTGTGCTACCAGAGACAATCTCTAGCTCATAAATTAACCAAAACATGGTTTCCTCAAAGTCATACAGCTAATAAATGGCAATGCTGAGACAGGATACAAAGACAAGGAGTGTTAAGGGTACACAGGAAGGGAAAAGAGCCTCTAAACTCAGAATCTGGTTTAAGTCTCTCATTGGCTGAGAATCAGGAATTTCAACATAACTGACAAAAAATCACTGTGAAAATAGCCTGCATAAGCCAGGCACAGTGGTGCAGCCCTGTATTCCCAGTGACTTGGGTGGCAGAGGCAGAAGGATTGGGCATTCGAGGCCAGAGGTAGCCTGCATAACTCAGTGAGACCCTGTTTTAAAATAAAAATAAAACACTTGCAAAGCATGTGCAAGGATCTAGATTCAACCTCCAAGTGCTACACACACACACATGCAAAAAAAAAAAAAAAAAAAAAAAAAAAAAAAAAAAAAAAAAAAAAAAAAAAAAAAAAAAAAAAAAAAAAAGACCGCTTGTGTAGAGACAATTTTTGTTTGTTTTCAGAGTTATTTCAATCAAAAATACTAATAGCAATGATTAAGGTCAAACTATATGTGACCTTTGAATAAAGCTTTACTCCTTTCTCATTTGTAAACTGCACTTTACTGAGACTCTCACAAAAACAAGACTATGAACCACATTTACAAGTCAAAACCTAATGCCTTGACTTTCTAGTGCCCTGTATCAAGAATTCCTTTGACATTTTTGGACTTATGTTTCTATCTTATCAGCACTCCTTCCCTAAGTGTGTATAATGCACACCATAAATCACCTTATAATCTCATTTACAAAAACAAAGTTTAGATAAAAGTAAGTATACTAAATGCTAGTGCTATGATATTTAACTTATTCTTTCTCTTGAGAAGTCCTTATCCACCCTTGGGTATGTACACTGTCCTTTTCTTAGTGTATACCTGTCTGCCCATTTGTCTGTCTCCCCCACCCTTGCCTGTGTTTAAGTCTATATTAAACCCTTCCTTTAACAAACTCCAACTGTGCTTCATACTGACTGAAACCTTTTTCTGCAGCATAAGTCAAGCTCCTTACTTGTCCTTAGTACAGGTCTCTGAAAAGAACTCAGGCTGCTACAGGCTAAAGCATCTGGCCACATCTTCAGCTGCCGCTGACAATCCCAACATTTTCAGTCATGTTGGTCTGACTCTGAACTGGGGTTTCCCACTACACCACAATGACTACTCTAAGACACAAGTAATCCAGGTTCTAATCCTCGCTGTCCCAATGAACAGATTTGGGCCTCAATTTCCTTTGCTATATAATGAGGGTATACTCAATTATGTCTGTAAGTCTAAGTTATTATAATATAACAAATGATTATTTAGGTTGCCACTTTAAAGAGAATTATAAATACGTATGTGCATTTTGCCTGTAGCTGTAGCCCTGTGGCATCTGATCCCGTCAGATCTCCGAAGCTAAGCAGGGTCAGGCCTGGTTAGTACTTGGATAGGAGACCGCCTGGGAACACCAGAAGCTGTAGGCTGGGAGAAGGACCTCGCAACCCCCTCCCAAAAATCAATCTGCCATTGAAAACTCTATGAATGGCAGAGAAGCACTGACAATAGTGTTTCTCCTGTTGTACAGAGGGTCGCTATGAGTCAGATACCGACTCGACAGCACCTAACAACAACAACAACAATGTACATTTTATATGCCTGTGCTATCAGCTTTCATTTTCTGTTCTCTCAGTTCTATTAGAAACTAAGAAACATCAACACAGCAGTGACAGAGTAGACACCAAGAATTTTAAGTTAGAAAAAATAAAACAAAATTAAGTATTACATTAGACAATTTAATCACTCTTAAAGAAATTATCTTTTCTGAAAACAAATGCTTAAAAATCACTTTAAAGTAAAGCTTTAAAAATTATGAATCTCAATGTGTTTTTATCATCATCAAAAAGAATCATCAGGGGCCATTTGTTAACTGCCAAATTTATTTATAAGACTTGATTTAAGATAGTAAAAATCAGAGTTCAATGGGAAAATAGTGGGTTTCATATCTGGGACAGGAAATACACAAAATGAGGCCAAAATACATAATACCACATATCATGGGTAATTTTATGTTATCAAATCTGACTGGGCCACAGAGGGTCCAGACATTTGGTCAAACATTATTCTGGATCTATCTGTAAGAGTGTTTCTAGATGAGATTAACATTCAACTGGGTAGACTGAGTACAGCAGATTGTCCTTTCTAATATGGGTAGACCTCATCTAGTTTCAAGCCCGAATAGAACAAAAAGGTTGACCCTCCCTCAAGCAGAGAATTCTACCTCCTAACTGCCTAGAGGGCTGGGACTTAGCTCAGTTGGTAAAGTGCTGCACTGAAGTCTCTGAGGTCCTGGGTTTGATTCCTAGCACTGCAAAAATGGAAGAAGGACATGACAATCTATTCCCAAGGCAATTTCGAAACAATCAGCCATTGAAAACCCTATGAGGGTCACTATAAGTCAGATACAACTCGACCACACAAAACAACAACTGCCTAGGAGCTGAAACATCAGATTTTGTCTGCCTTTATATTCAAACTAAAACATTGGCTTTTCCTGAGTCTTGAGTCAACAGTCTTTGTACTGAAACTACAACATGACTCTTCTATCTCTTGGGGTTTCAGACTCAGGCTGATGTTATACAATTGGCCATCCTGGGTCTCCAGCATGCTGACTGCAGATCTTGGGACTTGCCAGTCTCCATAACCACATGAACCAAATCCTTACAATAAATCTTTTTACTACATCTAGGTGGGGCTGGGCTTTAGCTCAGTTAGTAGAGTGCCACTCTGCATTTTCTGAGGACCCAGATTCTATCCCCAGTGCCGCAAAAAAGGGAGAAGGATGTGGCAGTCCACTCCAGAAACAATCCTAATACAATCAGCCATTGGAAACTCTATGAGGGTCACTATGAGTCAGATACAACTTGAAGGCACCTAAAAATAAAAACAAACAACAACAAATATCTAGGTAGATCAAGTGCTCCCTGTGCCCTCTCTCCACACACACATACCATATTGTTTTTTTCTTAAAGAAGGTTGACTAAAATACCAGGATGCAAGAAATCTATCAAAGACTATTAGGGTTGTGTCAAAAGGACTTAATAGCCAATTTAAAGAGGATGCCACTGGCTAAAGATGACATAATCTGAGTTCTTTTAAACTGACAAAGGAAAGTGCTTTCACCCCAAGATCTGGTTTGAATCTCACCAGCTAACAATCAAGAACTTTGACACAACTGCAAAGAAAACTTCTAAAAGGACTGCCTACATAGAGACATTATTAAGGGAAGAGACTTTAAATCATGAAAATACACGTGTGGGGTCAAAAGGTATGTGACCTTTGAGTTTGACCATGCTTTCCCCCTCTGTAATTCTGTTTCTTTAAGTTATATCCAGGCAAGTCTCTTATGACTGTTTTCTTATCTGTTTTCTTATACAATGTACCTCCTGAACCACCTTATAATCTCATTTTACTAAGGGGAAGTTCCTCCAACAGAAAAACTAAACAAAGGAACTACTTCTTTTGATCTTATTGGCACTTCTTTTATCCCTCACACGGGCCTTTCTAGGTGGAGCTTGAAGGTCACATTGTATGCCCAGAGTTAGATGTTCAGGACTGATGTCACATGGTGCATGCCCTAGGTTAAACAAAACTGGAGGAAGCCGTGCCCACGGCCTAGGCTTTTCTCTTTTGAGAATCCGACATCTGTCTCTTGGATGTGTATCTCACTCTGAGTGCCCACACTTATTCTATAGTGTGTTCTTAATAACTAAGTTTCACTCTTTCTGACTCTTCCTGCAATTCTTTTTTGCAACAAAGCTAATGACCCAGGGGCTGGAGATTTAGCTCAGTGGTAGAGCACTTGCCTAGCAGGTGCGAAGCCCAGGGTTCAATCCCCAGTACCAAAAAGAAAAAAAAAAAAAAAAAAGCTAATGACCCAGCTTAACCTGAGTAGAGGCCCCAACTAGGAGAACTGCTAAGACTAGGTGGCCTCTCTCTCTGCAGTATCACTGGTGACAAAACCTGTGGGTTTATAATAACACTTGGAAATAAACAATTTTTTGGCTCAGTGGGTAGAGCGCTGCGCTGCAGTCTCTGAGGTCCCGAGTTCAATTCCCAGCTCCGCAAAAATGGGAGAAGGACCTGGCAATCCACTCCCAAGACAATCCCAAAGCACTCAGCCATTGAAAACCCTATGAGGGTCGCTATGAGTTGGATACCGACTCGACGGCACCTAACAACAACAACAACAGTTATCTTTGGATAATGGTAGAGAAAACTTCATTATTTGGGAAACTGGAAAAGAAAAAAGATAAAGCATTATTTATCCTGCTGCTTCTTTTCTATATAAACTATTTCTGGGCAACCAAATAGTTGAGGATGGGAAATATCCCTTGAGAGAAGTATTACGTACAATAAATGTAGGTAGAATGACAAAAATATCACTATTTTGCAACTCTGATAAATAGATTTAAATAATGTTCATGAGTGGCTACCAATATCACCAAAGAGAGACATCCATGCATTCCCTGTTTTGTGACAAAAATAAAATAAAAACAAAAGGCCTGAATCTGATCAAGTTTCTAAAACTGTACTGTTCAATTCAGGAGTCACTAGCCACTCTTGGCTGCACAGTACCTGATATTTGGCAAAACCTAATTGAGATATGCTGTAAGTGTAAAATATACACCAGATTCCTAAGGTTTAGAACTAAAAATAAAATGTAATATATCTCACTAGCAATATTGATTACACATGGATATACTGGGTCAAATAATAAAATATATTATTAAGAACACTTTTAGCTGGGCATGATGGTGAATGCATAAATCCCTGCACTCCGATCTCAAGTTTGAAGTCAGCCTGGGCTACAGAGCGAAACTCTGTCTCACAAAACCAACCAAAAAGAACACATTTTTACCAGTTTCTTTTCAGTCTTTTTTTAAGTGGATACTAAAAACATTCTAATTTCATGGAGCTGAGGGGATGTAGATCAGTGGCAGAGTACTTGCCTACCATGTGTGAGGCCCTGGGTTTGATCTTCAGGACCAAAAACCAAAAGGTTCAAATTTCATACATGGTTTACATTATATTTATATTAGACAGCAGTGCTCCAGTTTTTATAAAATACAAAGGACAAGTTTCTACAAAATACGTCAGTTTCTACAAAATACACAGGACAGAAAAACATGAACACCACCACAGGGGTGCAATTACCAAAGTCCAGGTTGTATGATATTCTTTGTTTTTGTTTTTGTTTTTGTTTGGGGGGGGGCGCAGGTTTGGAGACAAGGTCTCACTGTGAAGCCCAAGCTGGCCTGGATGATTGCTACGTAGCTCAGGCTACCTGCATTGAGTCTCCTGACTCAGCCATTCAGCTTAAGTTATGGGAACTTCTAGAAGTCAAAAGACCCATTTCTTTGAAAAAATTTTTACAATAAAGTAAGCAAGATGGAGGTGGCATGTGTAGATTTAAACAGACTTAAAGAGATATCAACTAATTACAATACAGAGAGATTTATATGAATCCCAACTTAAAACAGTTTAAAAAGAAGTTATGCTAATCAGGAAAACATGGGACTGAGTACACATGAAGGAATCAATGTTATTACACTGATAGCAGTATTGTGGTTATGTTTTAAATTTTTTTTAAATGGATTCTTTTTGCTTTGTGTTTTGTTTGTTCATTTTTTTGAGACATGGCCATAGAGTGACCTCAAACTTGCAATCCTCCTGCCTGAGCCTACCAAGTGATGGGATTACAGGTATACACCACCACGCACAGGACAGTTTCTAGCTTTTAAAGCTATATACCAAAATATTCACAGATGAAATGATAATGCTGGGATCAATGTCAAAGTAATTTTGAAGGAATAATGTTTGGGGCAAGTAAGAAGACACAGACAAAACAAGTGAGGACAATGATTGCATAGTTCGACGATAGGTAAATGAAAGTTCATTATCCTATTCTACTCAACTTTTACACAATCATGGAATTTAAGCATTGGAAAGAATTTTAGAAATCAGAGCATGATAAATACAAGGGAAACAAATGGAGACAGGTCAAAAATGGTTCAATGATCTGAACAAAATTCTTTCTGCGTTTGTTTCCTCATCTACAAAGATAAGGATAAAATTGTTGTTGTTAGGTGCCAGAGTCGGTATCCAACTCATAATGACCCTACATACAACAGGTGAAACACTATTGTCATGCTTCTCTGCTATTCATAGGGTTTTCAATGGTGGATTGATTTTGAGGAGTGGATTGACAGGTCCTTCTCCCAAGCCTATAGCACCTGTTGTTCCCAGGTGGTCTCACATTCAAGTACTAACCAGGCCCAACCCTGCTTAGCTTCTAAGATCTGATGGGATTGGACACCACAGTAGTACAGCTGCAGACAAGGATAAAATACTTAACCCTAAATGTGATGGTAAAGCATTAAATCGAATAAGAAGTATAAAACATACATTTTCTAAGAATAAAATCATTTCATTCTTTCCTAAAGCACTAAACAAACATGAGCTCAACTGGCCCAATCTCATTTGTAAAGTGAAAAACTGAAGAAAATCCTCAAAACTCTACACCCAGGTAGCACTTCTTTCCTAATGCCATCTCTTTAATCCCAGTTTATGGCACAATGAATGGCTGTGGGTAACCCCTATGCTTAAATACAGATTTAAGATGCAAAGATACTCACAAACTTGTCACACACTAGCTAGTGTTAGTTACTACTACTGGTTACTTGAAGATCTGTCAGTACAATTCCAAACAGATACCTTTCTTCTGAATAATGGATAATATTTATATGGCTTTTATCTTTAATAACTATCTATCTACCACTATAGGCCCAGTACTTGTATCCTTGAGAAAAATTAAACCACCTGACACTAGATTTCAAGGATCTCACATATACTGGTTTTAGTTAAAATTTGTCAAAAATCTGAGTTTAAAATCTTTGGAAAAGATACTATATTTATGCAAAAACATCCTAATAGTAAATGTTGCCAATGTCTGTGAGTATCTCTGAACAACTTTTCCTCAACTACTAAAAACAGGGATGAAAGTCAGGTGTGATGATTCACATCTGTAATCCCAGTGATTTGGGAGGTAGAAGCAAAAGGATTGCAAGTTCAAGGCCAGAAGCAGCATACGTAACTTAGTGAGACCCCGTCTCAAAATAAAAAATAAAAAATGTGCTGGGGGGTGCAGGTCAGTGGCAAAGTGACTGCAAAAGCATGTGTGAGATCCTGGGTTCAACCCCATAGTACCAAAAAACAAACAACAACAAAAAGAAACCAGAATGAGAGGTGGTTATGTAATATCAGTGGCAGAGTGCTTGCCTAGCATGTACAAGAACCTGGGTTCAAGCCCCAGAAATGAAGAAAGAAAAATAAAAAGCAATGATGAAAATCCTTTGTGGAGGAGATATGCATAAAAGTATTAGTCTAGGGCCCAGCACATAACAGCACCTTATCAAATACTATTTATTCTTTTTTTGTATATATGTGTGGTTCTTAGGGGTTGGACATAGGACCTTCATAATCTTTGCAAGTGCTCTACCTCTGGGCACCACTAACAGCCTATTTTTAATATTTTATTTAGGATCAGGGTCTCGCTTAGTTACACAGGCTGCCTTGGGCCTCAAACTCAAGATTTTCCTGCAGCCAACTTCCAAATCACTGGGAGTACAGGTATGCACTACCACATCTGGCTTTCAAATATTATAATTTTCTATAAGCCTTTAATATCTTCACCATCCAACCCATGAAATTGTCTCACATAATTTAAACAGTTCCAGGTATCTCATCTTGTGAACTAATCATACTATAAGATTCTGCCCTACTTGACAATAGGATGGTATCTCCACACCCATGCTTCTTCTAATTTCAACTAACATCAAGAGGCTGGGGGGTGCCTACCCCCACGCAGGGCTGACTGCAAATAGCTTTGGCCCTGGAATCATCAACTCATGCTGATCTCCCCAAATGAAAGTCTTCTAATCTTACACCATCTGCTATTCTTAATAGTATGAGTAGATTTCCAGTGCTATAGACATCTCCTGCGAGCAAACTCTCCAATTACTTAATGGGCAGTCTCTGCTCTGCTAATGGCCAAATGGTACAGTGATAAATCTCCCAAGAAGTACCTCAGATTTCTTATAAAACAGGCCTCCTTTCCTCTCTCAAATTTTATCTTGTTGATTATAAAATTACCCTCCACTTCAAATCCCTGTATTCCAAACTCCACACTTCCCCCAAAATTCCTAACAAAAACTGTATTCTATTTGTTTGACAACTCAATAGCTATTATAGTTTCTGATTTTCTACAAATTTTCTCAGTGTAGTCCATCATAGATAGAATTTTAGATAGTAAATACATTCTCTACCTAAACAGGACAGTTTCATTCCTAATTTTTAATCTCCTTCCATTATTCAGATAATGCCAGAGCCCCAATTCAGTTTATGTTGTTGTTGTGTTGTTGTTAGGTGCCATCGAGTCGGTGGCTGACTCATTAATGACCCTACATACAACAGGCGAAACACTATTGTCAGTGCTTCTGTGCTATTCATAGGGTTTCCAACGGCAGAGTGATCTTTGAGAGTGGGTTGCTGGGTCCTTCTCCCAAGCCTGAAGTATCTGGTATTCCCAGGTGGTCTCCCATCCAAGTACTAACCAGGCCCAACCCTGCATAGCTTCTGAAATCTGACAGGATCATATGCCACAGTGCTACAGCTACAGGCCAATTCAGTTTATAGCATATTTATAACAGAATTTCAAATGAAAAAAATTAGATAAATATCAGTTGATAAACTATTTACAAAATTATAATATAAAACAAGTTGACAAGTTGACCATCTGACAACACATTTTATTAGTTTACAAATAATGTGGTTTTAGATAAATATTATAAATAATTCAACATTCCTAATAATATCTACCTTTATATTGAAAAAGTTAGTAACTACATTCAGTTAGAGGCTGGGATTTAGCTCAGTTGGTAGAGCGCTGCACTGCAGTCTCTGAGGTCACGAGTTCAATTCCCAGCACCACAAAAATGGGAGAAGGACCTGGCAATCCCCTCCCAAGGCAATTCCAAAACAGCCATTGAAAACCCTACGAGGGTCGCTATTAGTCGGATACCAACTTGATGGCACCTAACAACAACAACAACAACATTCAGTTACTCATACAACAAGGCTTTATTAAAAACTTTCTGTTAGTACTCTTAATCTCTAATATTCAACAGAAAGTTTCACATTATACTTATTTCTAAGTGAATTAAGCAAGCTAAAAGGCAAAATTTATATAATGATATCATGTTTATACATAAGCACAGAAAAAAGTTAAGGAAGATTATATTAAGCAAGACATAGTGGCACATGCTTGTAATCCCAGCACTCAGAAAGCACAGGCAGGAGGATCATAAATTCAAGGCCAGCCCAGGCTACACAGCAAGATTCTGTGTCAAAACAAACAAACAAAAAAGATTGTATTAACATTACAGGTGATTTATTTCAGCTTTATACTAAATTGTCTTTTCCAAATTTTCTATAATATATCTGGATTACTTTTGTAACAAAAATAACACAAGTTCATATTTCTCTTTTGTAACTTTCAACTACCTTCTCTGGAAATAGAAGAATAATTCTGTTCCTGTGCCCTCATTACACTTTTACATTCAGTATGTTCTTGTTGTTAGGTGCCCTAGAGTCAGGTCCAACTCTTAGCAACCCTATGTACAACAGAACGAAATATTCCCCAATTCTGTGCCAGGTGCAGGATCTTTTTTATGTTTCAGCGCATTCTTGAGACACTTGTCAATCTATCTAGTTGACAGTCTTCCTTTTTTTGTTGACCCACCACTCTCCCAAACATGATGTCCTTCTCCAGGGATTGACCATTCCTGGTAACATGTCCAAAATACTAAAGACAAAGTCTAGCCATCCTTGCTTTCCAAGGAGCACAATGGTTGCACCACTTCTAGGACAGATCTGTTGGTTCCTTTTGCATTCCATGATATATTCAATATTCATCTCTACCACCATAATTAAAAAACATCAATTCTTCTACTGTCCCTCTCATTCAGTGTTCAGCTTTCACAACCATATCATGAGACTGAAAATACCATAGCATGAGTCAGGCACAACTTCATCTTCAATGTGACATCTTTACTTTTCAATACTTTAAAGAAGTCTTTTGAAACAGCTTTTCCCGATGCAATGCATCTTTTGATTTCCTGACTGCTGCTTCCACAAGTGTTTACTGTAAAACCAAGTAAAACAAAATCTTAGGCAACCTCAATCTTTTCTCCATCTATCATAAAGTTGAGTACTGACCAGTTATAAGGATTTTTGTTTGGTTGATGTTGAGGCACAATCCATACTGAAGGCAGTGTTCTTTGATCTTCATCAATAGATGTTCAAATCCTCTTCACCTTCAACAAGCAAACTTGTGTCATCTACATAATGAGTCTTCCTCCAATAATGATGCCACATTCTTTTTCATAAAGTCCAGTTTCTCAGATTATTTGCCCAGCAGAGACTGAAGAGGCATAGTGATATGATACAGCCCTGACACACACCTTTCTTGACCTTAAACGAGGCAGTGTTTCCTTGTTCTGTTCAAACACCTGTCTCTTGTCCATGTACAGATTCCTCATGAGTACAATTAAGTGTTCTGGTATTTCAATTCTTCACAATGTTATCCATAATTTGTTATGATCCTTACAGTCAAATGCCTTGGAATAGTCTATAAAACATAGATAGATATTTTTCCCATATTCTCTGCTTTCAGCTAATATCCATCTGACATCAGCGATGATGTCCCTGGTTCTACGCCTTCTTTTGAATCTGGCTTGATTGTCTGGCAGTTCCCTGTTTATACACTGCTGCCCTCACTTCTGAATGATCTTTAGGAAAATTTTGCTTATGTGTGATATTAAGGGGATATTATTCAATAATTTCCACATTCACTTGGATCCTCTTTATGGTGAATAAGCATAAATATGGATCTCTTCCAGTCATTTGGCCAGGTAGCTGTTTTCCAAATCTCTGGCATAAACCAGTGAGCACCCCCAGTGCTGCATCTGTTTATTGAAGCACCTCTATTAGCATTCTATCAATTCCTGAAGACTTGTGTTTCACTAATGACTTCAAGGCACCTTCCATTTTTTCCTTCAGTACCATTAGTCCTGATCATATGTAACTTCTTGAAATGGTTGGTCATCCACCTGTTCTCTTTGGTATAATGACACTGTGTATTCTTTCCATCTTCTTTTGATGTTCCCGGCATTGTTTTATATTTTCCGTGTAGAATCCTTCACTGTTGCCACTTAAGCCTTCAATTTTTTCTTCAATTCCTTCAGCTTGTTCTTCCCTTTTGGTTTTCTATCTCCCAGCAATTTCCACTTATTATAAAATTTGATTTTGTCTTCTTGAGCTGCCCTTTGAAATTTTCTGCTTAGTTCCTTAACTTCATCATGTCTTCCTTCTTCCTTTAGCTGCCTGACATTCAAGTGCAAGTTTCAAGGTCTCTTTTGACATGTAATTTGGTCTTTTATTTCCTGTCTTTTTAATAATCTTTTGCTTTCCTCATGAATGATGTCTTTGATGTCATGCCACAACTCTTCTGGTCTTCTATCATTAGTATCTCACACATGAAACCCGTTCCTGAGGTGGTCTCTGAACTCAGGTAGGATATACTTAAGGTCATACCTTGGCTCTCATACAATTGTTTTAATTTTCTTCAGTTTCAGTTTGAACCTGTATATGAACAGTTGATGATCTGATCCACAATGAGCACCTGGTTTTGTTCTGACTTTTGATATTGAGCCTTTCCTTCGTCTCTTTCCAAAAATGTAGTCATTTTGGTTCCTGTATATTCCATCCAGTGAATTCCGTGTGTATAGTCACCATTTATGTTGGTGAAAAAAATGTATTTGCGATGAAAATGCCATTGGTCTGACAAAATTCTATCAAGTGATCTCTACCATACTTTCTGTCACCAAGGCCGTATTTTCCAACTACTGAGCCGCCTTCTTTGTTTCCAACTTCTGCATTCCAGTCACCAGTAATCGTCAGTGCATTCTCATTCCATATCTGACTTCAGATTGCAAAAGTTGGTAAAAATATTCCCTTTCCTCATTTGTACTCTTAGTGGTAAATGGGTAAATTTGAATAACATTCATATTAACTGGCCTTCCTTGCAAGCATATGGATATTATTCTATCCATGACAGCACTGTACTTCAGGACAAATCTTGAGATGTCTTTTTTGATAATGAATGCAACCCCATTTCTCTTTAATTTGTCACTCCCAGCATAGTAATAGTAGACCACATGATTATATGATTCTAATGTCCCATGCCAGTCTATTGTAGCTCACTGATGTCTACAATGTCAATCCCTATGCACTCCATTTCCCTGTTGATGATTTCTAATTTTTCTAGATACATACTATGTACATTCCATGTGAAAATTATTAATGGATGTTTTCAGTTGTTCCTCCAAATTTTGAGTGGTGCCACATCAGCAAACAAAGGTCCCTGGGGCTTTATTCTATTCCTGTCATTAAGGTCAACTCTACATACACCATGGACTGCCAAAAGAACCAACAAATCTGTCCTAGAAGAAGTGCAACCAGAGTGCTCCTTGGAAGCAAGAATGGCCAGACTGCCTCTTACATATTTCAGACACGTAGTCAGGAGAGATCAAACCCTAGAGAAAGACAACATGTTTGGGAGAGTAGCAGATCAACGCAAAAGAGGAAAACCCTCCACCAGATGGATTGACAGAGTGTC
Organism: Pedetes capensis; assembly: GCA_007922755.1. Classification (NCBI taxonomy): domain Eukaryota; kingdom Metazoa; phylum Chordata; class Mammalia; order Rodentia; family Pedetidae; genus Pedetes; species Pedetes capensis. The sequence goes on from VMDO01001794.1 coordinate 13,030, forward strand.
TGCAACAATTGGCTTAAACATAAATAAGATCATTTGCCTGGCACAGAATCGGCAAGTGTTTAGAGCTGCTGTGCATAGGGTTGCTATGAGTCGGACTCGACTCAACAGCACCTAACAACAACAACTACTTTGAAGAGGCAACTCTTCCTCACTTGTCTTTTGAGTGCCTTCCAACCTGGGGGTACTCATTTACAGGCACTATATCTGACAGTGTTTCTCTGCTATTCATAAGGCTTTCAATGGTTGTTTCAGGAATAGGTTGTAGGGTCCTGTTCACTGGTCTGTTTTAGTCTGGAAGTCAGCTGAAACTTGTCCACCGTAGGTGACCCTTTTGGCACCTACAATACTAGTAGTATAGTTTTCAGCATCAGAGCAACACATAAGCCACCACAATATCTGAAAATGTTGCTGGTTTAAAAGTGTGAATCATACTTTAGTTGAGCTCAGGTTCCATCATATTTCAGCCAAAGATTCAAGCAGATTTTATACTAACATATTTTTTATTGATTCACCCATTTAATAGCTTATTAAATATCCATTCTGTGCTATACACTATAACACAGGCTGACTTCCTAATGAGTGTGAGAGCAACTATCTGTTACTATCTTTCTGTACCAGTCCATGTAGCTCTAACTCACACTCAAAATGAACTATCATTCCCACACACATAAAGGAAAAAACACTGACAAAACACACACTTGAACGGTTTTTCATTAATACTACTGACCACAAGGGGTAGAGTATGGCTTAGTTGGTCAAGTGCTGCTCTGCACTCTCTGAGGTCCTAGGTTCAATTCCTAGCACTGCATTAAATGGGAGAAGGACCTGGCAACCAATTCCAGAAACAATCAGCCATTGAAAACTCTATGAATAGCACAGAAACACTGACATAGTGCCAAGCATGGCAAAGGGTCAGGTAGTATTTTGTTCTGATGTACACAAGGTTGCTATGAGTCACACTCAACTCAATGGCACATAACAATAACAATCGACCACAGAGTCAATATACCAAAAAGAGCTGGCAGATGATGAACTATTTCATCTTGTATGTGACCAGGAACCAACGGTACTAAAGGATGAAGTGGAAGCTGTCTTGAAGGCATGGGTAAAACACAGGCTTCAGGATCTTATGAAACACCCATTAAGACATTTCACAGCAAACAGATACAGCACTGGAGGTACTCACTTATTTATGCCAAGATATTTGGAAAACAAGCTGAGCATGGTGGCACAATACCCAGCAGATTGGGAGGCGGAGGCAGGAGGATCACAAGTTTGAGACCAGAAGGAGTGTATCAGAAAGGTTAAAAAAAAAAAAAAATGGCCTGGGGGTGCAGTTCAGTGGTCCAGCACTTGCAGAGCATGTAAGTGCGAGGCCCTGGGTTCAACCCCCAGTACTGAAAAGAAAAAAAAAAAAAAAAAAAAAAAAAAAAAAAAAAAAAGATTTGGAAAACAGCAACCTGGCTAGATGTCTAGAAGAGACCCATATTTGTGCCTATCCCAAAAAAAGGGGATCCAACCCAATGCAGAAATTATGGAATGATATCATTAATATCACATAAAAGTAAAATTTTGCTAAAGATCATTCAAAAGTGACTGCAGCAATATATTCACAAGGAACTGCAGGAAAATCAAGCCAGATTCAGAAGGGGGCATGGAACCAGGGACATCATTGCTGATGTCAAACAGATTTTGGCCAAAAGCAGAGAATACCAGAAAGGTGTCTATGTTTTATTGACTATTCAAAGGCATTTGACTATGTGAATTGCAACAAATTATGGATAACATGGCAAAGAATGGGAATACCAAAACCCTTAATTTTACTCATTAGGAATCTCTGCACATGACAGTCATTCAAACAGAAGGTAATTGCTTGGTTTATAGTCAGAAAAGGTGTGTATCAGGGTTGTATCCTTTCACCATACCTCTTCAATCTCTCTGTTGAGCAAATAATCTGAGAAGATGGACTTTATAAAGAAGAACATGGCATTAAGATTGGAGGAAGACTCATTAGCAACCTTAATTATGCAGATGACAGAACTTTGCTTGCTGAAAGTAAAGAGAACTTGAAACATTTACTGATAAAGATCAAAGAACACAGCCTTTAGTATGGATTGGGCATCAATATTAGGAAAACAAAAATACATATAACTGGGTTAGTAAGCAACTTCATGACTAATGGAGAAAAGATTAGGTTGTCCAATATTTTGCTTTACTTATTTCTACAATCAACACTCACGAAAACAGCAGTCAAGAAATCAAAAGACACTGCAGTAGGAAAACTTGTTGCAAAAGACCTCTTTAAAGTGTTGAAAGCAAAGATGTCACATTGAAGACAAAAGTGTGCCTGACTCATGCCATGATATTTCCAGACATATATGCATGTGAAAGCTGGACAGCGAACAAGGGAGACAGGAGAAGAAGTGATGCTTTTGAATTACAATGCTAGAGACAAATATTGAATATAACATGGACAGCCAAAAGAACCAACAGATCTGTCCTAGAAGAAGTGCAACCACTGTGTTCCTTGGAAGCAAGGATGGCTATATTGTGTCTTATGTATTTTGGACATGTTGTTAGGAGGGACAGAGAAGGACATCAAGTTTGGGAGAGTGGTAGGTCAACAAAAAAAGGAAGACTCTCAGGTAGAAGAATTGACACAGTGGCTTCAACAATGGTCTTAAGCATAAAAAAGATCACGTGCATAGCAGTGTCAGGTAGTATTTCGCTGCTGTTGTACTTAGGGTCACTACGAGTTAAACCTGACTCAATGGCACCTAACAACAACATTAACTACCTTGTCACAAGTGAAACAACATTGCAGGTTCAGTTATTTCCTACAATCACCTATTAACAACATCAGAAGAATATAACTCTCTCCAAATCACATCTGAAAATTTGCCTTTGTTACATTTTCAGATGTCTCAATTTACTCACTGATACATTCTTGTAGATGCTAATAACATATCCTACAAATGATAAGAGTACCCTGTTAAACAGTAGAGATAAACATCTGGGCATAAACCTAAGTCAAGACCAAAAACAGAAAAATTTAAACTAAACTTTTTACTCTAAAAGAAGTATTTCTAAAACTAAGCAATTGTATAAAATTGCATTAAATAAGTCTTAAATCACAAAACTCAAAAAGGTCTAGTATAACACTGCAAAAAATGTATTTAAGATACATTTTTTAAAAAATAATATTCTTTCTCTCAAATGTTTTTCTTACTGATAAAAGAGAGAGGTAGTCTGGAAGTCTGCTAAACCTAAATTTACTTGAATTGATGTTTGTGCATATTGTGCCTTTCATGTGTTTCCAATTCCTCCATCTTCTGAAGTGAAACAAAATAAAAAATAATCTAACTAAATAATAAAAAAATATAATAATGAAATAACAGTTGTTAGGATCTGTGGAGTTGGATCTGACTTGTATCAACTACAAGTACAACAGAACGAAATACTCCTCGACACTGTGCCATACCTGGCACAATGTCAGTGCTTCTTTGCTACTCATAGGGTTTTCAATGGCTGAGTGTTTCTGGACTGTTTTGGGAATGGGTTGCCAGGCCCTTCTCTGGTTTTTGCAGTGCTGAGAATCAAACCCAGGACATCAGAAAGCATGGAGCAAGCAGCACTCTACCAACTGAGCTAAACTTCAGACCAATAAAATAAAAACATAATAAAAATAATCTCATCTAGTCAAAAAAATGCCATAGCTGTACCAATGTGGTGTCTGATCCCATCAAATCTTGAAAGCTAAGCAGGGTTGGACCTGGTTAGACTTGGATGGGAGACCACCTGGGAACACCAGGTTCTGTAGGCTTAGGAGAAGGACCCAGCAACCCACTCCCAAAAACCACTCAGCCACTGAAAACCCCATGAATAGCAGAGAAGCACTAACAATATTGTTTCACCTGTTGTACACAGGGTCACTATGAGTCAGACACTCACTCGACAGCACCTAACAACAATCAAAAAATAATCTAATAAGAAAAAAAAAAGTTCTAGTTAAAAGCCAATTTAATGAAGACATTACTAATAACCTTACTGAAATGAAATGGATTATGAGAGAATATATTAACAACTGAAAAACAACAAATTATATGACCTAGATAAAATAGACAATTTTCTAGAGATTTAGAAACTACCAAAATTGAACACTGGGTGCGGTAGCACATGCCTGTAATCCCAGCAACTCAGGAGGCAGAGGCAGGAGGATCACAAGTTCAAGACCAGAGGTAGTCTGTGTAATTTAGCAAGACGTCTCAAAAAAGGGGAAAAAAATGGGCTGAGGGTGCAGTTCACTTGCAAAGCGTGCAAGTACGAGGCCCTGGGTTCAACTCCCAGTACTGCAAAAAAAAAGAAGAAGAAGAAGAAGGAGAAGGAGCAGGAGAAGGAAAAGAAGAAAGACACTACCAGAATTGACTTAAGAATATAAAATCTAACTATACTCATAAGTAGAGACATAATTATTACATATTATACGTTCTTGCAAAAGTTTGTTTAATTTCATTGGGAAATAAAAGGTTGGAGCTCAAAAAGAAAAACTTTGTATCCTGTGTCTATATAAATAGCAAGAAAATTTATGATTATAGTAATAGTTAATACAATGAAGTCTTAAGAGTGCCCTTGGCATTTGGCATATTTTTCTATTCTTAAAAGCAATCTTCTTGAATGTCCAACAAAGAACAGCTCATATTCAAATGGCTTTATTGATAAATTCTATCAATTAAATAAAATTAACATCTACTTCTCAAACTCTTTCAAAAAAAACTTCCTACGTCATTTTATGAGGTCAGCACAATAACCCTGATAACAAAGACAAAGACATCATAAGAAAACAAAATTACAAAGCTATAGCCCTTATTAACACAGATACAAAAATCCTCAACAAAATACGAGCAAACCAAATCCAGCACATTAAAAGGATTATACACTATAATCCAGTGGAATTTACCCCAGGAATGCAAGGGGTAACATATGAAAAAATCAAACAAAATAATATACCACATTAATAGGGTGAAATATTTTAAATTATTTTATTAATTTCCATTCAATAAAACCAACAAATAAAAGAATTCAAACAAATTTTCAGCTTATAGATATTCATAAATATAATAACAATGAAAAGTCAGTGGTCGCATTGGCATGGTGGTGCACGCCTATAATCCCAGAGACTTGGGAGGCAGAGGCAGGAGGACAGCAAGTTCATGGCCAGAAGCAGCCTGCATATCTTAGTGAGACCCTGCCTCAAAATAAAAAGTAAAAAATGGGTTCAGTGAGGCCATGGGTTCAACCCCTTACCCTGCAGTATCACAAAATAAATAAGTAATAAATAAAATAAAATACAGTTAAAGCAGAAACTGCTAATTGTACTTTTTCTTTTCTTTCTTTCTTTCTTTTTTTTTTTTTTTTGGTGGTACTCGGGAGCTGAATCCAGGTCCTTGCCTATACTTTGAAAGTTCTCTACCACTGAGTGGCACCCCAGCCCCTTTTTTTATTGTTTGTCTTGATACACAGTCTTGGTATATTTCACAGGGTGCCTCTGTCCTCAAACTTGCCATCTTCCTACCTCTACCTCCCAAGTAGCAAGGATTACAGGCTTGCAACACTACATCGGGCTTGTATCTGTTTAATATCGTGGATATCCATAAAACATAATTTGTTTTGTAATACAAAAACTGCAAGGCTGTAGATGTAGCTCAGTGTTAGAGTACTTGCCTAGCATGTGAGAAGCTGGTTTGATCCCCAGCAGCAAAAGAAGAAAAGAAAAAGAAAAAAAAAATAGAACCTGGGGCACTTTATTTACTTATAATGTTCTTGCCTGATACTCAACGATGAAGCTACGTCAGTTTATCTACTTATTTGTGATTAATTTAAGTATGTGATATTTAGTTCCATTTAATATAACATACTGGTAAGGAGATCAAATTCTATTTAAAGCATGACTGCTTAAGAAAACCATGTTATAAACACCTAACAAAACTATTTATATAATGGATACTTAAGGTGTTATGCACTTTGAATTCTAATGACTCAAAATTGCTTCTAAGTAAAAATTAAAACATTTGCACATGCATAGTTTGGGTTTTTTTGTCCAGCATATCAAACCACAAAACACCAATAAACTTATGAAACACCTATGGATAAAGGTTATCTTTTGATATTATAGTATCAATTTGTACAACTCAACCTTATATTTATAATAATACAGCATGTCAAACAGAAAAAATAAGTCATGAGTAGCAGAAATAGACTGTGATATCGTAATAGTTCTACACAGTACTACTTTGATTTTTATTAAGCTATAAAAGGAACACCATGAAAAAAATTAAATTTTCTGATTTAAACACTCAGCAAAAGAAAAAGTAAAACCAATATAAAAAATTTAAATGCTTTTAAAAAATACACATTCACACCAATGTGAGTAGGACACCTAAATTATGTATGGCCCCTGAGACAAAGCTCCTTTAACTAGATAAAGCTGGAGTTTGAAGAAAATTCTCTTGCCTAGATCTGTGTGTCAGGGAGGAGTCAGCAGATAATGAACCTGCTGGGACCAGTTAAGTGACAGCCAACACTCCTCCATACTAGCACTCCTCCCATATTAGACACATGGGGATGCCACCCCAATTTAGAAAACAGCAGGAGTGTCCTAGTTTTATTTCTTCTCCACTCCCATGTGGGTTGATTACTAAAACACAAAGTGTCACCAGGTATGATGGCACACACCTGCAATCCCAGCACTCAGGAAGCAAAGGCAGGAGGATTGCTACAAGTTTGAGGCCAGCCTGATCTGCATCGTGGGTTCCAAGCTAGCCTGGGCTACTTAGTGAGACCCTATCTTAGGAAACCAAAAATAAGCAAAAATAAAATTAAAACATAAAGTGTCCTAACCTAAAAAGTCTCTAGAGAAATAGAATAGAGCGCTGGGTACAGTGGCACACCCCTGTAATCCCATCGGCTTGGGAGGTTGAGGCAGGAGGATCGCAAGTTCAAGACCAGAGGCAGTCTGTGTAATTTAGCGAGACCCTGTCTCAAAAAGTAAAAAAAAAAAAAAAAAAAAAAAAAAAAAAAAAAAAAAAAAAAAAAAAAAAAAAATAGGCCGGGGATGGAGCTCAGTGGTCCAGCACTTGAAGAGCATGCAAGCGTGAGGCCCTGGGTTCAACCCCCAGTACCACAAAAAAAAAAAAAAAAAAAAATTACCACACGAAAAGCACAAACAAGAACCAAAAGGAAAGCATCTACACTTACAAAATAGTGTCCATGTCTACAATGGGAAATACACTCACTTTACTCTTCGGAATGGTCCCAAGAATTCAATCTGAGACTTATTTCACTCAAATTTAATAAATTTGTTCTTCAAATACACAACAGATGAAACCAACAACTCAGAAGCAAAAAAGAGAAAGACTGTTACACACAGACAAAATGACATCTAAAAGAAATGACATACAATTTTTTCTCCATGCTGCGGAAAAGAGTACAAGCACTCTGCCACTAGGCTACATCCCCAGCCCCACAATTTTTAAGAAAACAAACAGGCTTTGTATTTCTCAACCCCAAAGAACTATAATCATTAAAAATGAATTTAAATGAATGAAAGCTTAACAAACAAAAGAATTTAGAGTTTTGTCTGGATATTCCAGAATGACTATAGATAATGACAAATGGATCTAACTGTATTGCAAATATAAGACACCATCTCATCCAAGAGAATGGGGAAAAGAAAAGGTGTAAAGCTTAGTAACTTTTCCAAAGTTACTTGGAAAATGATGTGTTGATTAAAAACTACAGAATAAAAGCATAAGGAACTGTATATAAACCTACACTTTAATTGACCAAGTTGTTTCATATAAAGGTGTGGGTAAACAATTGTAAGTCTGGGACTATGGAAATGAGTAAATGCATGGTCAAGGTGGGTGGGAGCCTGGTTTCTCTTCTGTTGAAGGAAGGTAAGATAAGCAAGGAGTATGGATTAGAGTTAGAGAAATGAGTATAAAGTCATATTTAATGTATATACAGATGAAAGGCAGACATACTGGCAAATGCCTATAATCCCAGCACTCAGAAGGCTGAGGCAAGAAGATCAAAATGAGTTCAAGGCCAGCCTGGGCTACATAGCAAGAGCTTCACTCAAAAAACATACCAAAAAAAAAAAAAAAAAAAAAAAAAAAAAAAAAAAAAAAAAAAAAAAAAAAAAAAAAAAAAAAAAAAAAAAAAAAAAAAAAAAAAAAAAAAAAAAAAAAAAAAAAAAAAAAAAAAAAAAAAAAAAAAAGAGTAAATAAGTAAATAAAAATATATACAGATGTATAAAGAAATAATCAGAGATATGTGTGCACATGAGTTAATATAAATGAATATATTTCCCATTTATATCCAATGTTGTGTCAGACTCCATCAGATCTCAAAAGCTAAGCAGGGTCAAATCGGGTTAGTACCTGGATGGGAGACCACCTGGGAACAACAGGTATTGTAGGCTTGGGAGAAGGACCTGGCAACCCACTCCCAAAAAATAATCAGCCATTGAAAACCCTATGAATAGCAGAGAAGCACGACAATAGTGTTTTGTCTGTTGTACATAGGGTCACTATGAGTCAGACACCTACTCAATGGCACCTAACAACAACAATCCACTACTAGGGATTAGAAGCAGTGACACCCATTACCCCTGAACACCCAATCTCTAAATCTCAGTTTCTAAATACCATTTCCCAATAAAAGAAAACAAGACTCCTGGGAGAAATGGTGCATTCTACCACCAGGACAGTGAAATATAAGATGAACTTGGAGCTAAAAATAACAAGATGGAGTGTGTCAAGGGAATACAGAGAGCAGCCTAAAAATGCTCCCAAATAGTCAAAGCTAGAAAAATCTGAGCAACAAAATATTGTGGGGTTGATTATATCCCAAAGCACAAAATAAATAAACCATACTTGAGTCTATACAATATAAATAAATGATTGAACAAATAAGTGGGGGGAGGAAAGGTAGAAAACAAATCTTCCTTAAATAACAACTTAATATATGTAGAGAGTTCCCCTCCAAAAGTGTGGGCTAAACCACAATGACTCACATCCAAACAACAGAATATGGAAATGGAAAGACAATAACTACAGCAGAGAAACCTGCCAAACACTCATTATCTTAACCAAGTAATCAAGGTTAACCTCACCTAGGTCTATATGATGTGCCTCCGATATATGATGAGGTGATTTTACGTCTGTGGTAGTCATCCCCAAAACCTATAATCTCAAACTAATCATGAGGGAAAAAAAACACCTCACAAACCCAAATTCTGGGAACATTATTATATAAAATATCTGACAATATTCTTCAAAACTTAGCCAGGCATGGTGGCATAGCCCTATAATCCCAGTACTTCAAAAGCTGAAGGAATTGAGGCAACCCTGCACTACACAGTAAGACTCCTCTCTCTCTCTCTCTCTCTCTCACACACACACACACACACACACACACACCATATATATACACCAACTAGGGAGGTGGAGGCAAGGATCCTGGACTGCAGGTTCAAGGGAAGAGGTATCTGTATAACTTAGACAGTGACTCAAAATAAAAAATAAAAAATGGGTTTAGGGTGCAACCCAGTGGTAGAGTACTTGCAAAGAATGTGTGAGGCCTTGGGTTCAACATCCCAGCACAGCATATAAAGAAAAATATCTGAACAATAGTTAGATACATAACTTCGAAGCCTTTGAAGTTACATTGCCCAAAGAATGTAATTTACAACCCAATTCAAAGTTTAAAACAATGAGCTGATTTACCTATTTTTCTATCTTAAAGAATTTCCTCTTTCATAAATGAAATTGTAAAGTGGCTTTACAAGGTACATTGTTTAGGGTTAGAGATGAGAGGGAAGGGCCAGTAGGCCAAAATAAGTCAAAGGAAGAAGTCCTAATGTTTGAAGGATTTAAAAGATTAAGTAAAAATGTTTTGGTATAGATTCTATCTGCAGAACTTCTCTTTAGTAAAATGAGACTATAAGGCAGTCCAAGAGGTGCACTGCATAGGTTAACAATTAAGAAAAGAGTCACAAGAAAGTGGTCTAGGCATATGTTGACTAATGGGCAAACATGGCCCATTACCTTGTTTGTGCGATTCTCAGAGAAATACAGGATTAGAGAGGAAAAAGTAAGGTTAAACTTTGACCTTAAGCATAGTTAATTGCTATTTTAACATTTTTGTTTGAAATATTTCTCAAAATAATGTCTCCATGCAGGTAATCCTCACAGCAGTTTTCTTGATAATTGTGTTGAAATTCTTGACTCTCTGCTGGTAAGACTTAACCAGATCCGAGAGGGGAGGGCTCTTTTTCTCTTCCCATGTCCCCTCAATTTTCTGGTTTTTCTCTCCTGCCTCAAAATAGCCATAAATATTATGTAATAAATTTATAGCTATAAATATTATATATTAAATCTCAATCCTTGAGTATACAAGCTTTCCATATTCTGTATAATGAAATAGGAAAATGGCTACCTCAAGGAAAAGCATTTGTATGATAGGACTGACCACTTTCCTGGGGGACATCATTTCTGACAGACAAATGATGGTTACTGTGTATTTAACAGATAGTCCCTTGAAAATGAACAGTGGGCCCCTCATATCAAGGAAAACAACTAACAACATTTACTGTGAACTACTTAACAACATTGGGAGAAGGACCCAGCAACCCAATGCCCCCCCCAAAAAACAGAAAAAACAGTCTGCCATTGAAAACCCTAATAGCAGAAAAGCAGTGACAATAGTGTTTCACCTGTTGTACATAGGTCGCTATGAGTCAGACACTGACTCCATGGCACCTGACAACAACAACCACATAACAACAACAACCTAACACCACCAACAACATAAAATTAAAGCTTTCAAAAAATAGAATTTTGCAAAACCTGTTTCTACCTCTATGGGTTTAAGATTCCCAAGTCAAAAAGACCTTTCCAAGAAGAATGGTGATTAACAAGTGTGATTGTTTGACAATGATTAAGGAAATGTGTAAACATTTGACAGATCTGCATAACACAAGGAATAAATATTTTCCAAATGACTAATGGTCTGTATTTAAGAAAAAAAAAATCCTGCATGGACAAAAGATCTATTCAAAACAGAAGACAGACCAAGTGACCTCAATGAAAATATAGTATAACAACTTCACTGTTCTGGTCTCAACTTCTACATTACAACTAATTATTAAGTAACTACCTTTTTTTTTTTTTTCTTTTTTATGGTACTGGGGGTTGAATCCAGGGCCTCACGCCTGCATGCTTTTACAAGTGCTGGACCACTAAGCTGCATCCCCAGCCCTTTTTTTTAACTTTTTGAGACAGGGTCTCACTAAATTACACAGACTGCCTCTGGTCTTGAACTTGCGATCCTCCTGCCTCCGCCTCCCAAGCCGTTGGGATTATAGGCGTGTGCCACCGCACCCAGCTAAGTAACTACCTTTAAGGATATACCACCTTGACTGTGTTGACAGTTTCGCAGGCATATTAAGTTATATGTAACTATGTATGTCAACTATTTTAATAAAATAGTTTTTTAAAAGAAAGTTATACCAGTTAAGTATAAGTATAGAATCAAAGAAGGATATCCATTATCATCTGAAAAGTGTATGAAAACATTACCCTTTTCCAAATATGTACCTGGTTGGGGCCATATTGTCTTTACATGCTTCAAGCAAAGCAACATATAACAGAGTGAATGCAGTAGGAGATAGGAGAATCCAGCTGTTTTCCATGAAGCTAGACATTAAAAGATATTAACAAAATTGTAATAAATGCCATTCTTCTCATGTTTTCCTTGTTTTGGAAGACAGTAACTTTCATTTAAATGTAATTTATGTTGACAGGTAATGGGTTTATTGTTATTTTAAAACAAGTTAAAAGTAAATCTTTTTAAGGGCTCCCAATTTTAGAACCAGGCATAGTGGCACATGCCTGTAATCCTAGCACTGAGGAGGCTGAGGTAGAAGGATTAGTGTTGAGTTCGAGGCAGCCTGGTATACATAGCAAGTTCCAAGCCAGCCTAGGCTACACAGTGAGACCTTGTCTCAAGTAAATAAATTAATTAGTTAACTAATTAACTAATTTTAAAAAATTAAGTTTCCCAGTTTTAATTTCTAATTTGATAGCCATTGATAGATATAACTCACACAGACTAAAAAGTCTGAAAACAACTGCTAGAGACCGAATGTCATTTTATCTAGCTATGAAGCTCTGATCACCTTACTGAATACATCATAGCTATCTTCCTCTAAAGAACCAGAATAATGAATGACAGAAAGAAAAAAGAAAAAAAGATTGTTATAGGCAAAATAATGACTCACTATGTTATAATGCAAAAAGATCTTCAATTATTAAATCAGTTAAGTACAAAAAGGCAAAGTGTAAAATAATAATATGATATGCTACCATGTGCTAGAAAGGAGGAAATGATAACTTATGTTCATAAATTCTTGAATATGCATAAAGGAACACTGGACACTCAAGAATTTTATTAAATTAAAAAAAAAGTATGCACAAAGGAAGGGGAATACAGAATACACAGGGGTGGTATAGGAATGAGACTTGTCAATAAATATCTTCAATTTTTAAAATACACAAATGCATTCAAAATTTTTAAATCTAATTTAACCCTTAACTGGTAACATGGGTCTAACAGACCCAAACAACATTTTTACGTCCATCTTGGACATGCTAATTCACAAGCATTCATCTCTTCAGTACCTTTCTAAAATTAGGCCTACTTCTCAGGTAGTGGCATGTGTAATTTGGATTCACTAAGTAGTACAAGATACAAGAGTGTTCAAGTTTCTGAGACCCAATATCACCAGGTACATTAGCTTTTCTTAAGAAATTACTATCCCTATATTTTTGCCCAAAACTGTAATTTTTACAGCAATAACACTGAAAAAATGGTATCCAGCTGATTTCCTACATCTATGAAGCTTGATGATCCTCCATTTCCCGAATTTGTACAATAAATTTTGAAAGAATTAAATGAAAAAGATGAAGATTTGAGTGACGTGATGATTGGGCTTCCAGGTTCCAAAGCAGATGCAGGTTTAGAACAAGGGCTTGCCACCCTCAGACACCTCTAGGGGGTCTGCAATGCTTTTTAATAAAGGAAGTTTATAAATGCCTCTTACAATTTTATTTGTGTACTAAGTGCAAAAAGCCTGTGTGCTTTAAGAATTCCAAAATGTTGTGCAGAAACAATGATTTGTTGTTGTCGTTAGGTGCCGTAGAGTTGTGTCCAACTCACAGTGACCCTCATAGGGTTTTCAATGGCAGATTGTTTCGGGATTGCCTTGGGAGTGGGTTGCCACATCCTTCTCCCATTTTTGTGGTGCTGGGAATTGAACTCTGAACCTCAGAGACTGCACAGTGGCGCTATACCAACTAAGCTAAATCCCAGCCCAGAAAGAGTGATAGTAACTTTAAAACTTAATATTTTATATTTTGTCTTTTATTTTGTTCCAAAATTGAATAAAGTTTTAGTTAAAAATATTAAAAAGTGACTTTCATTTTAAGTACCAAGGATTTTTTTCATATTAGTCAATTTAACAAATTGTAATACAAGAGGTTTTTGTTGTGGTGGTGGTTGTTTTGCGATACTGGAGGTTGAACCCAGGGCCTCACACTTGCATACTATGCAAGTGCTGTACCACTGAGTTGCACCCTCAGCTCATTTTTTTTACTTTTTTGAGACAGGGTCTCGCTAAATTACGCAGACTGCCTCTGGTCTCAAACTTGTGATCCTCCTGCCTCTGCCTCCCGAGTTGCTGGGATTACAGGAGTGCACCATCACACCTGGCAAGAGTTTTTATGTTTATAAAATGTTAATAAATACATATTTTGAAACCAAAACAGATTTTTTTTTTTTTGGTACTGGAGGTTGAACCCAGGGCCTCATGCTCGCATGCTTTGCAAGTGCTGTACCACTGAGCTGCACCCCCAGTCCATATTTTTACTTTTTGAGACAGGGTCTCACTAAATTATGCACACTGCCTCTGGTCTCAAATTTGAAATCTCCTGCCTCTGCCTCCCAAATTGCTGGGATTACAGGCATTCTAGACAAAAATATTTTAAGAAAGGCTTAACAACATAAAGCCACTTGCAACAAAAAGAAATACCTGTACATCCTATAGGTACCTATATAAGGAAATGAGTCTCAGTGACTCAGTGTCACTAATTATGTTGCAGTTAGGGCACATCACCAGTTAAGTGTTAAAAGAAAATAATCCAACACCAATATTAAGCAATAACTGTAGTGTATTTTCAACTTCTAAGTTGCTCTGGTTTCAGAAAGTCTTATTCTTTTCATCAGTTGTGAGGCAAAACAAGATTGCTGGCAACTGAACACTGATGCTAGAAGAATAAGCACTGATTAATCTGAGTTCTAAGACATGAGAAAGGAATATTTTCTTAATCCTATAAATAAATCAGTCATCTGAAAAGACCAAAATAAGAAAAAAATCATTAATGATAAAAATAAGAAAACAGCCTGGTAAAGTCAGCAATTATTTTATTAAATCTTTTCTATTTAGAAGTTGTACTGTAGGGGTTGGGGATATTGAGCAATTATTCAGCACATGTAAGACCCTGGGTTCTCTCCTCAGCACCAAGGAAAAAACAGGTGTACTCTGCTTTGTGCTTTCAGTCAGAAGTAACCTCTGACTACTTTGATCCTAGATGAGAATTCTGTAACACAGAACAGTTTCAGATTTTTCTACAAGTAGCAGTTTAATAAAAGTCTTAAATTACTTGTTACCTTTTCGAATAGCTCAATATAAAAAGGCATATTTCTTCTCATATGGTTTAGCAGGGTTCCACACTATCTAACAGAGTTCTCAAGCCAATCTCCTTGGTTAGGGTTGGCCTAACAGCCTAAAAGCTAAATCTGATTCACCTTTTTTCGTAAATGAAGACCACACTTACACATTCACATATTAACTATAGCTGCTTTCACCAGGGCAGAGTTGACTAGTTAGAATGACATAAATAACTGGCCTACAAAACCTAACATACTCATGATCTAATCCTTTGCAAAAAAAAGCTTGAGATCTCAATCTTAAATTGTTAATTTCAACTAAAGACGACCTACAGGAGATCTTATTACTGATTAGGGTTGCAATGATACCTTGTTTGGAGATTTATAAGCAGCCTTCCCCTCTCACTGATCATTCCTGGCTCACCAAGATTTCATTTAAAAGAAAACCAAGAAATAGCAAGAGGCAGAGAAAAGACAAGTTATGTTTCGCTAGAAAAATTTCAGGTTCCACTCATATTATTTCAGCTGTAGGACATAAAGAAATAGTACAACAAAAAATAAATATTCCCTAAATCCCCAAACAACTAGCCACTGAAAACCTACGAGAGTCACTATGAGCTGGACCCAACTCAACAGAACCTAACAACATATCAAAAAGGCACATTATCAAGGAAGGTTATATAATCAATGTTAAACTAGAAGCCTGCATTATGCATAATGGACAAAAATAGAAGCATTTCCATGAAAATCACTACCACTGTTAAATATTACTCTCAAGGTATATACTAGCCAAATCTATTAGATTAGGGGGAAAAAAAAAAATCAGAGGTATAGCCACGAACCATGGCACACACCTGTAATCCCAGCAACTGAGGAGGCTAAAACAGGAGGATTGCAAGTTCCAGACCACAGGCAGTCTGTGTAATTAAGGGAGACCCTATCTCAAAAAGTAAAAAAGCGGGCTGGGGGTGCAGCTTAGTGGTACAGCACTTGCAAAGCATGCAAGCACAAGGCCCTGAGTTCAACCACTCCAGGACCACCAAAAAAAAAAAAAGTATTATCTGATTTGCACTTTTTAAAGGTCTCTCTACCTTTGTGTAAACAGAATAGAAACTAGGCAACCAGTAGGAAGCTCTGGCAGGGACATAAAAAAAGGCTAAGACCAGAGTAGCTTAAAGCAGACTTACATTTATTTGCCAAAAAAAAAAAAAAACTGCCCAGGCAAATCTACATGAATTGTGTTGAGAAGACATGAAGTATTTTCTTTACTTTTCTCCCAAGACATCTCATTCCCTCCTCATTGTTGTTGTTAGGTACCAACAAGTTGGATCCGACTCATAGCAATCCTATGTACGACAGAATGAAACACTCATGACACTGTGCCATGCCTGGCACTATGTCAAGTACTTCTCTGCTATTCATAAGATTTTCAAAGGCCAATTGTTTTGGGATTGCTTCAGGAGTGGATTGCCAAGTTCTTCTCCCATTTTTGCTGTGCTGGGATGGAACCCAGGGCCTCAGAGAGCACAGAGCAGCACTCTACCAACCCAGCTAAACCCTAGCCCCCATTCCCTCTTCTGGAGACACTTAATCTGTCTCCTTACACTATCTCTCTTATCTCCCCAGCCACTTAATCTTAGACAAGTTCTAAGACTCAGTCACTGACTTTCTTTTTTCGAGCAATTCTGTCTTTGGTGATTTCATCAAGACACTTAACTTTATCATCTATATAATGATAATTCCAAACTTGACATCTCCAGTATAGACCTGTCCCCTGAATTCCAGACCCATATACCATCTGACTATGTGGCAAACGTGCAAACATCTCAAGCTTAACAAACCAAAACTGAGTTCCTAACCTTCACTGTCCAAACTTACAAATTTCCCTATTTCAGATAATAGCAATACCAGGGATTGCTCAGGGGATACACCTTAAGAGATATCCATGACTGCTCTCTTACTCTCATACCCAACCTCAAGTATGTCAACAAATCTCAGCTCTACCTTCTAAATACATATATGAGATCACAGTTGTATCTCAATGGTACAATGCTTGCCTCACATACCCAAGGACCTGGATCAGATTCCCAGTATCACCACACAAACACACAAAAAAAGACATATTAAATGTATCCAAAAACCAACCACTCCCCACCATCTCCACTGCTATTACTCAGTCCAAGTTAGCCAGGTGCAATGGCACATACCTGTAATCCCAGCGGCTCAGGAGGCAGAGGCAGGAGGATCACAAGTTCCAGACCAGAGGCAGTCTGCATAATTTAGCGAAATCCTGTCTCAAAAAGTGAAAAAGGGGGGGGGGGCTGGGGTGCAGCTCAGTAGTACAGCACTTGCAAAGCATGAAAGTGCAAGGCCCTGGGTTCAACCCCCAGTACCGCAAAAAAAAAAAAAAAAAAAAAAAACTCAGTCCAAGTAACTATCATCTCTCACTTAGATTACTGCTTTCATACTAAATAGTCACCCTGGTTTTGTCCATGACACTGCCTTTAGCACTTCCCAATCTACTCTCAAGTGATTCTATAAAATCTAAATTAGATACTATCATTAATTGCTTAAAATCTTTCAATGGCTATCTCACTCTTGTAAAAGTCCTTTCAATGGTCTTCAAGACCTACAATCATCTGACTACAACTCCTCTGTTCCCAAGCTCCAGTCACTCTTGACTCAAACCACACTTACTACTCTCTCCCAATTCACTTCATTCCAGCTGCAATTGTCTCATCTCCTTGTTATTCCTTAAATGTTTCAGGCTGCTGCTGTAGCTTCATAATCCTTGAATTTACTATACCCTCTGCCTAAAATTATCTACCCCCAGATAATATGGAAGCTTGTTCTTTCACCTATTTCAAGTCTTTCCTGTCATCTCAGTAAAACCTTTCTATACTATTTAATATTGCAACTACTACCCCTCCCACGCCTTTAATATTTCCTGTAAGTCAGCTCCTCCTCTGTTACTCTCCATAGCACTTTCCTCCATCTAGCATACTATATATTGTACTTATTTACATCACTTATTGTCTGTCTCCCCCAGTTAGAATGTAAACTCTAGGCATTTTTTGTCTATTTTATCCCTTGCTATACACCTTAATCCCTAGAACAGCACCTTTCACAAAGTAGAACTCAATTTGCTCAATACTGAACCACTGAATATTAAAGTCTCTTCAAGAGTGACAAATTTTATTAAGCCTAATTCAAAATCTGGGGCTGGGGTTTAGCTCAGTTGGTGGAGTGCTGCACTGCACTCTCTGGAGCTCTGGGTTCAGTCCCAGCACCATGAAAATAGGACCTGGCAATCCACTCCCCAAGCAATCCTGAAATAAGCAGTCATTGAAAAACCTATGAATAAGCCGGGCACGGTGGCTTATTAAATATTTTATTAAAACATTTTTATTAAATATTAAAATATTTTGTCATATTTTGATTTTCACAATAATACTATGATTAGGTATTAGACAGGTAAGGCAGGCAGATCTTACATCCTCCCTGACAATGCCATTGAAAACATTTATTTAAGCCGGGCGTGGTGGGGCATGCCTATAATCCCAGTGGCTTGGGAGGCTGAGACAGGAGGATTGCAAGTTCGATTCAAGAGGCAATCTGCGTAATTTAGCAAGACCGTGTCTCAAAAAGCAAAAAAAAAAAAAAAAAAAAAAAAAAGGGCTGGGGGTGCAGCTCAGTGGTACAGCACTTGCAAAAGTATGCGAGCGCAAGGCCCCGGGTTCAACTCCTAGTACCGGGGAAAAAAAAAAAAAAAAAAGAAAGAAAAGAAAAAGAAAATCCCACTAGCAGAGAAGCACTGACATGGTGCCAGGCAAGATACAGTGTCCAACTCAATGGCACCTAACAACAACAATTCAAAATCTATGACTAGCCTAATTAAAATATACCAATTTCTTTGTCAGTACTATGAGTAACATTCAACACGTAAGTGTATTATTTATGTTTTTGCTATTTTATAATCCAAGATATTTACCATACAACTATGAAGATGCTTGCTGATTCCAAATAGTTCAAATTTCTTACTCTGGCTTCAGCCAGAAGTCTTAGGTTCAAATCCTACTTCTACCATTTACTAGTAGTATGACTCAGGCAATGAAGCCTCCTCCAGGTCATAGTTTCTTATGTATAAAATGACAGTGTTGAGCTAGGTGTCATGGCATGCACTTGTAATTCCAGTGACTTGGGAGGCTGAGGCAGGAGGATGTCCATTTTGAGGCTGGAGATGGCCTGCACAATTTACCAATACCCTATCTCAAGATGAGAAATAAAAAGGGGACTAGGAGTGCAGCTCAGTGGTAGAACACTTGCCTTATATTTGCAAGGCCCTGGGTTTGATCCAAATACCACAAAAATAAATAACTTTTTTTGTGTGTGTGGTACTGGGGGTTGAGCCCAGGGACTCACACTTGCATGCTTTCCAAGTGCTGGACCACTGAGCTGCACCCTCAGCCCCCCCCCCTTTTTTTTTTTTACTTTTTTGAGATAAGGTCTCACTAAATTACACAGACTGCCTCTGGTCACGAACTTGTGATCCTCCTGCCTCCGCCTTCTGAGCCACTGGGATTATAGGCATGCACCACCACGCCCGGCTTAAATAAATATTTTCAATGGCATTGTCAGGGAGGATGTAGCCTGCCTTACCTGTCTAATACCTAATCATAGTATTATTGTAAAAATCAAAATATGACAAAATATTTTATAAGCTATAAATGATACAAAAGTGTAAGTTAAATGTCCATACTGTAGTTTGAGAAAAAATTTCAAATGGGACAGAAAAAGCTCAGTGCTTAGGGTAGCACATCTCACCGTAAGTCCCTGACCCTAACACTAAACTCTAGTTTAAGTCAGACCAGCTCTTCTACTTACTTGTTATACCTTGAACCAGTTACACAACCTCTCTGAATCATTGTTTCCACGTCCATAAGTGAAGATAATACCATCCCTGTAGAGTCCTTTTGAAAATTATATGCATATATGTGTGTGTGTGTGTGTGTGTGTGTGTGTGTGTGTGTGTGTGTGTGTGTGTGTATACATACAAAATTTACCTATGGAATGTTAATGAAAGACATTTTCATTTCCTTTTGTTTTCATCTTCTTCAAATGGACAAAACTTCAAAAGTAGATAATACAAACTATATCCTTGAAGTAGGGAAGAAGATTTTACTTGGAAATTGCATGGAAAGGACAAGAAGGAAAGGGAGAAAGAACTAGCAGTAATCTAGCAATAACACCAACAGTGTGCCTATTAAGTTTGTTCTTTCTTGCTTGCCTTTCTCCAAGGTAAGATAATAGAGCAAAATACAAAGAAAAATCAGCATAGAGAAAACTGTATTTAGTAACCTAAGAGTTCACTTTAAAACAAAATATTATCATACTGTTTTTTCAAAGAACATTTTTATTACATAGTTCTTCAATTTCTCACACACCAAGATATTTTACTGTGACACTCTAGAACTAAATGTACATGCCAGAAGATAACAATAAAGTTATGGTTTCCAACTATAGAAATATGATATAATTTTATTAAATATGTTCAGAAATACACCAGAATGAATGAACTTAAAAAGTAAAACTGTATTTAAAATATACTATATATTTTCAAATCTAATCTGCACCCATTCAAGAGTTTTGTTGTTGTTAGGTACCATCCAGTCAGTATCGACCCTAAGTACAACAATTGTCGTGCTTCTCTGCTATTCATAGGGTTTTCAATGGCTGACTGTTTTTTGGGAGTGGGTTGCCGGTCCTTCTCCCAAGCCTACAGCACCTGGTGTTCCCAGGTGGCCTCCCACCCAAGTACGAGCCAGGCCTGACCCTGCTTAGCTTCTGAGATCTGACAGGATAGGATGCCTGCACATTAGGTGCAGGCTTCAAGGGTTTCAGAAGACTAAAAATATCAGATTCAGATTAGAACCGCATGGGGACTAGATTTGTAGTCAAGAGTTGGTTTGGAGAAAAATTATAGAATTACTGTACATGTTGTAAAAATAATACAGTGTAATAATTTATAATGTTATTATTATCACTAGTATAATTTACATATTATTCATCACATTCATCATCACTCATAACTAAAACGTTATCAGTGCTGCCATCACTTCACTATCATACTTATTCAGTTGCCCTATAGACAGTGAGCAGTTGAAGAAAAGGAGATTAGAATTGTGAGTTTATGTCCCTTTAAGGAATTGCCAAAATCTGAATGCAGATTAGATTTAGGTGCAGATTAGATTCAAGAATATACAAGTATATCAAATAAACAATTTAAAAGTTTTCTTTGGAATAATTAGATTCTGGGAACCAGGGACATGTTCAGTGGCAAGAGTGCTTGCCTAACATGTGAGAGTCCCTGGGTTTGATCCTCCACAGCAGGGGGAAACAAAATTAATCATTAGATTTTGATGCATCTTCAATTCAATAACATCCATGATTATAAAATACAACATCAATAAAACTGCCATCTTCCAGGGGGGGAAAACAAAACTCCACATTAAGTATATACTTATAAAACAGACCAATTTCAGAAAACATTAAAATATAATGTATCCCTCTGAGATTCTAAACTGTTCTGTTTCTTAATCTAGGAGCTAGTTACACAAGGAATGTTAAATCTGTAAGTATTCACTAAGATGCGTACTTGATTCATTTGTATACTTTTACTACATGTTTACTTCAACAAAAATATTTTAATGTACTGTAATGCTACTTTGCACATTCATCACATATTCATTAGCAGTCAATCAGATTAGAGATCTAAATATGAAAAGTAAAAAGATAAAGCCCTTCAGAAAAAATTGAATTAGATGGGCATAACAGTAAATGCCTGTAATCCCAGCATCTAGGGAGGCTAAGGCAGGAGGATCATGAGTTCAAGGCCAAGAGGCAGCCTGGGCAACGTATCGAGACTCTGTCTCAAAATGAAAAATAAAAAGGGGACTGGAGCAGCAGCTCAATGGTAAAGCATTTGCCTTATATGTAAGGCTCTGGATTCAATCCCCCAGTACAGAAAGAAAGAAAGAAAGAAAGAAAGAAAGAAAGAAAGAAAGAAAGAAAGAGAGAGAGAGAGAGAGAGAGAGAGAGAGAAAGAAAGAGAGAGAGAGAGGGAGAGAGAGAAACAAACAAACTTCACGGCATTGAAGTAGGTAACGGTCTAATAAATAGAAAGAGTGGTAAGCAAGTAACAAGCACAACTTCTGTAAAATTAAGAAACTTGATTCACCAAGAAACAATATTTGTAATACATGTAGCTGTTATCAAATAAATGAATATATCCAGAATATATAAAGAACTACAAATCAATACCAAAAAGGTAAAACAAACCAATAGAAAAAAGGGCAAAAGATTTCACAGACACTTCACAAAAGAAGAAATCCAAATGCCAATAAAGATGGGGTTCCCTAACATGAAAAGGTGCTCAATTTCATTAGTCACTAGGGAAATACAATTAAAACTGCAATGTAATGTCACTACTCATCCTTCCATAAAAACTAAAAATAAACAGGCTGACTAACAATACCAAGTGTTGAGAAGGATCTGGAATAACTAGAGCTTTCATCCACTACTACTGGGAGTATAAATTTGTAAAACTATGCAAAACTTTAGCAGAATCTACTAAAACTTAAATGCATAAATTATGACCTAAAAATTCTATCCTAAATAATGCACCAAGGGAGAAGGACCTGGCAACCCACTCCCAAAAATCATCCGCCACTGAAAAACCTATGAACAGTAAAGAACCACTGACCATAGTGTTTCGCCTGTTGTACATAGGGTTGCTATGAGTCGGACACCGACTCAATGGCACCTAACAACAACAAATAATACACCAAAGAAAAAAATCACCAATATGTTCACCAAAAAGTATAAAAACATTTGTAGCAGAGCCAACGTGGCGGCAGTGGCGGTGGTATTGTTGTTAGGTGCTGTCGAGTCAAGTCCAACTCACAGCGACCCTATATGTACAACAGAACGAAACACTACCTGCCTCTGTGCCATGCCAAGCACTACAGCAGTGCTTCTCTGCCATTCATAGGGTTTTTGATGGTTGATTTTTTCAGGAGTGAGCTGCCAGGGTCTTCTCCCAAGCCTACAGCACCTGGTATTCTCAGGCAGTCTCCCATCCTGCTAAGCTTCCAAGATCAGACAGGAGGGTACAGCTATAAGGGAGCACACTGGTACTAGCCTGTAGTCCCAAGGACCAGTGAGGTGACTAGGGAGGCAGAAACAGGAGGATCACAAGTTTGAGGCCAGAGGCAACCTGCATAACTAACACACTATGTCAAGGTAAAAAAAATAAATAAGGGTCTTAGGGTGCAGTTCAGGGGGAGAGCATTTGCAAAGTACATGTGAGGCCCTGACTTCAGCCCCCAAGTACTGCTAGGAAAAAAACCACACAGTTTTTGTAGCAGCAAAACTATTAATAATATAAATATCCATCAACAGTAGACTCAAGACAAAAAGTTTAAAAGGGGGCCTGGAGGGTACAGCTTAGTGGTAGAGCACTTAGGTTAGAGCACATGCCTTGAGTTCAACTTCCCAGTGCTGCAGAAAGAAGAAAAAAATAAATAAAAAGAAACATTGAACAGCTGCTAATGTTGCTTAGGGGTAGTATAATCAAGAACTGGGATTGGGCATGGTGGGGCACGACTGTAATCCCTGCAGCTCGGCAGGGGGAGGCAGGAGGATCGCAAGTTCCAGACCAGAGGCAGTCTGCATAACTTAGTGAGGCCCTGTCTCAAAAAGTAAAAAAAAAAATGGGCTGGGGGTGCAGCTCAGTGGTCCAGCACCTGCAGAACATGCAAGCACAAGCCCTGGGTTCAAAACTCAGTACTACAAAAAAAAAAAAAAAAAGAACTGGGATTGGATGGGGGGAATCTGTTAAGAGACAGGAAGATGACAAGTCAGGCAGGGACTTAGACCTTATAACCAAAGACAAGATGGATCAGTGAGGAAATGATCAAAGGAATGAAGTAATCAATAGATTATTTAGGCAGCAGCATAGAGGATGGACTTAAAGGGATAAGACTGGCAGAAAGAAGTCTGGTTAGGAGGCAGCTGTAAATGTCCTGATAGAAAATGATAAGGGCTGAGCTGGGAGCAGTGGTGCACGCCTATAATCCCAACAGCTCAGGAGGCAGAGCAGGAGGCAGAAGCAGGAGGATCACAAGTTCGAAACCAGAGGCAGTCTGCGTAACTTAGCGAGACCCTGTCTCAAAAAGTAAAAAAATGGGTTGGAGGTGCAGCTCAGTCGTCTAGCACTTGCAAAGCATGCAAGCGTGAGGCCCTGGGTTCAACCCCCAGTACCACAAAAAAGAAAGAAAGAAAGAGAGAGAGAAAGAGAGAAAGAGAGAAAGAAAGAAAAGAAAAGAAGAAACAAAGAGAGAAAATGATAAGGGCATGAAATAAAATGAAAGTGATACCAAATCTAAAGAAAACAGACTATAAGTACATTATTTGCTGGTCACACTCAGAACCACACACCCCCACTAGAGGTCAGAAGGTTGTTTCTTTTGTTTGTTTGTTTTTTGTAAATAAAGGGCCAAATAGTAAATATTTCAGGCTTTTAAGTTCCAAATATGGTCTGTATTGCATTACTTGCTTTTGCTTCTTAAACAACTCCTTAAAAATTAAAAACTATACTTAGCTAGTGAACTATTTTTTCAAAAAAACAAAAAGGTCACAGGCTGGATTTGAGATGTGGGCCATAGTTTGCTGATCCCTGCTGCACACTGGTAAAGAAGTGAGGATTAACCTTACTATGAGATTAATTTTCCTAAAATGCTACTTGCAATCTCCATTGGTGTTCACTGCCTACTGAGTAAATCCAATTCCTATGATGACTATAGACATCTCAGGTCCCAACCCATAATCCAGGCTCATGAACTACACCCATGAGAACCTTCCATTCTTATTAAATTGAATTTACACTTAACTGCCTCTATCTTTGTTTCCTAATCCAATGTTCTTTCCTCCTACTTCAAACTTGACCAAATATGCATCCTGAAATGCATGATTCCAATCCTACCCTGAAGCGACTTGCCCTCCTCAGAATTCCTAAAAGCACTATCTCAACTTATCTGATACTTAATTGCTGTTTTGAGTTATAATTTACTTCAAACAAACAGATCCTTTGAAGGCAGGCAACAATTTACACCATCCTCTTTCAAAGGGATTTGGCATACAAGGGGTAAATAAAATGAAAAAAAAAAGTGTGTATATATGAAATAAATACACACATCTTTTTTTCTAAAATCTCTAGATAACTGAAGCAAATGTGGCTTCACCCTTATTTCTATCAGTAAATTATTTAATTCTATGGGCACAACCAGAATGCTACAGAAACCACAGAATGACAACTGACAAATGTTTCCTACTGCTCACATTTTTAGGACTAGTTTACTAGAGAAACAATAACACAATACAAATACAAATTATCCAACAGTCGATACTAATATAGGTACACTGACATATTATTAAAGATCAAAGTTACTCAACCAATGTTAAGTTTACTTACATATAGTTTTACTTCATTTATTTATTTATTGGTTTTTTGAAGCTACTTATTTCAAAAATACAAATTAAGCTTCTAAAACTAAATTGCTCTAAACTCACCCTAATTCCCTCAATCATTACTCAAGTTCAAAAAATTTCATACATACACACCCCCAAAAGAGTCACACATCTGCCAAAATGGCATCGAGTTCACCCAGAATTTAGGGGAATAAGAGTTCCATACAAAAGTTTTAAGAAAATAGTCCATATTAGTTCACTACTGACAAGTAATGATAATCATAAAACGTTTGAGAAGATACACTTAAGAAGTCTAAGATCAAGGAGTGAGCTATGCCCAATTACACTACTCACAGAATATTCAAGAATCTATAAAAATTTCTCTAGAATACTTGCCCACTTCCAATACAAGCTACAACAAAAAATACTTATAGAAAGGTATATAGGAAACCACAATACACCAAAAGATGGTCATGAATGTTAAAACTGAGACTTTTTAACTCTTTTTAACTCTTCAAAATACACTAAAGAAAAAGCTTGCTTACAACTCTGAAAAAGCTATTATTCATTAATAAGTAATACTAACAGTGCACTGATTAAAGGCCAAACCCAGGAGCCAGGGACTCCCATTTCTCAATTCTTGTTCTATTCCTAACTTAAGTCTTGAGCACAGCGCTGAATTCTCACGTTTCCTCATATATTGAACAAGAATAGCTCAACTGACATTCTGAGGTTGTGAGAACTGATGAAATGCCTTGAAGTACTCCGGGACCATGAAGGGAAGCCACTGTAACCATAAAATGTCATGTTTGCTTAATGCAAAACTACAGCTACCTGTTAGTGGTAGCTACAAATCCAATCATAATTCTTTGGTGTCTTAACACAGCAAGTCCTCAATGAGTTAGTAAGGTGTACGTATTTCATGAGTTAGTTGAACAACCTCAGAGAAGAGACTTTCCTTCCAAATCTCTTTTCTCAAAAGCCATGTCGCTACTCAAACCAATTATTTGCTATGAGAAACATGACCCAACTCATATTTAGGAATTACGTCTAGTTATTAATACACCAAAAACAAGTGACGGAAGACTATTAGGACTCACAAAGAAACTTTTCTTTGTTTAACATACCAGAAATTTGACCCCTGAAAATAATTCCAGAAAAAAGTCGTTCTAACAGGAGTTTTAGTAAAGGAAAGTCCCCAACCTGAAGTCCCTAATAAAAAATAAAAAAATAAAAAATAAAAAAACCACCACTCTTCAAAGGCTTTCAGGCGGTGGAGGCAAGAAGACAGAATTCACTCAAAACCTGAACTAATTCATTAGGTAGTTCAGCACCTGCTTGGTGCTGGGAGCCACAGGCTAGAGAAGGCTGTTCAGGAAAAGTGCTGATGCCATCTCCAACTGCCCCTGAATGACAGTAACAATGCAAACACTGACAAAAGAGCTGGGAGGCCACCCAAAACCCCTGCCTGGCAGTCCTTCTGCCGGAGCCCCGACATACAAAGCAACAAATCCCTGAAAAGGACTTCCCCTGACAGGTCTCCCACGCGGAGCCCTTCTGGCAAATATGGGAAACGTGAAAAAGTACCGCCTTCCACCCCGGCCAGGGGAGCGCAGCCCCTGGCCGGTGAGGGGCGATGCTACCGATGTCCCCAAAGTAGCAGAGGGGACGGCGAGGGGACTTCCTCCCCGGCCCGGCCGAGGCGACGCGGCTCCCGGGCAGCAGGAGGGAAACTCCCTCGCGGGGAGGGCGAGGACACCGGTCCCCCGCTGTCGCTCGCGGCGGCGCGGGCGGGGAGGACGGGCCCCGGGCGCCGCGTCCTTCCCGGCGGCGGCGGCGGCGGCCTCCCGAGGGCCGGCCGGGCGCCAGGCGCGCGCGGGTCCGAGCGCCGGGGAGCGCGCTCCGCCCGCAGCCCGGCCCTTGGCCTCCCCACGCGGTCCGCCCGGCGGCCTGGCGCCCTCGTCCCCGCCCGCCGCCCCGCGGGCCAGGCTGCCGACCTCGGGCGGCGGGCGCGGCGGCCTGGGGCCCTACCTGAGGCTGTGTACCAGCTCCCGGCGTGACTGGCTTCCCGGCAGACCACTCGGTTGGACATCTTGGTGCCTGTACCGCCTATGGTGCACGAGGATGAATGAGGAGGCGGCGGCGGCGGCGACGGGAGCGGCTCCGCGCGGGGACGAGGCACCGCGGGCCCGGCCCGAGAGGAGGCGGCGGCGGCGGCGAGGAGGGCACCGGCCCGGCCCCGGAACGGGAGGCGGAGGGCGAGGCGGCGGCGGCGGCGGCCCGGGCGGAGGAGATGGCAGCCGGGGCGGTGGCGGCGGCCGCAACAATCACCACAAACTCCGGCGGCCGCCGGAAGACAGGGCCCGCGGCGGCTTCACCAGAGCCCCGAACGCCCTGGCCCGGCCCAAGCAGGCGCCGCCGCTCCCCAGCCGGGGCTGCGTCCGCCTAGCCGCCCCCACGGCCCCTTCCCCGCCCAGCCGGCCGCCCGAGCCACCGCCGGTGACCCCACCCCCGTGACTCCGCGCCCGCCCCCTCCCCCCGCCCCCCGCGGGGCGCCCCGCACCCACCCCACCCCGGGCAGGGCCCTCCTGCCCGCCGGCCGGCCCGCTCGCCCCGCCCCGCGCCTCCTCCAGCCGTGCGGCCAGGTTAACCGCGGAGGCCGGACAGGCCAGACGGCATCTGGGGTCGGGACGGCCCCGCGGGGCGGCAGCGGCGGCTGCGGCTCCGCGCACACAAAGCCCAGGGCCGGGGCCTGAACCGGGGAAGGCAGACCCAGAGGAGCCAACGCTTCCTTACTCGCCACTCTAACGGGTCCGGCCCACTGAGCATGCCCAGCACCGCTGCCAGGCCCGCCGAGGAATCTCAACGTGCGAGCTCCGCGCTCCGGGGTTTAGCGCCAGCAGAGGCTGGGGGCAGGGCGTGGGGAGCAGGACGCAGCCGCAAGGCGAGCCCCTTCCCCCAGCCAACTTCCTTGAACGGAGAGCGCCGAGAGCGCGCAGGTGCGGCTTTCCACCCGGGGAGTCCGGCCGGCGTTCCCTGCCATACCTAGGCGTCCTTGGTGGATTTGCACCCTTAAGGTTTCACCTAGGGATGCAAGTCTAGTCGTGCCGGGAAGTTTCGTTTGTAGAAGCAGGCATATGGTGGAGTGTGTCTGTAGTCCTGCACATGCTTCACAGGGTCACCCTGACCACCTCATCGTGGCTTATACTGTAAACGTTTTTCGAGTTTCAGGTTGTATTTATGTAGGTGCATGTTTATCTCCCTAACTACAGTGAGATAAAGCTCGCCCCAATTATTCCCAACTATAAAATGGGGATATCTAGGATTGTAAGAGTTGTGGGAGACTAGGAGCCTGACGGGATGGACATACAAATGTCACCCTTCCCTTATCATCTTGTAAATCCCAGTATTCCACATTGGGTCAGCAACAAAGAATTCCTTTACAATTGTGGTAGAATCAGCAAAAGACATCTTGGACCACCCAGGAAGTGCTATTGTTTTGAAGTACACCTTTCCAATACTGGGAAGAAATTTGAGAAAGTTGTATACCTTCCAAAAAAGATCTGAAGCTAAAATCATAAACTTGTATCTTAGTTTCACACTAAACAAGCTCCTGGTAAGAGTCCAAAGTAGACGACTGACTGCCAGATACTCATGTTTACTTTTCCCTAATGCCTTAAGACCCCCACGTCTGTCAGCTTGTGGTGCTATAGAGGGTTGCATATTGCCATGATGCTGAAAGCTATGTCACCAGTATCTTAGATACTAGCAGGGCAACCCAAGGTGGACAGGTTTCAGATGAGTTACCACACTAAGACTAGGGAGCAGGACCAGGCAGCCCACTCCGGAAACAATTAGCCATTAAAAACTCTGGGAATAACAAAGAAAGACTGCCAAACATAGTGCTGGAAAATGAGCCCCTCAGGTTGGAAGGTATTCAAGAAATGACTGGGAAAGAATAGCCTCCTCAAAGTAGAGTTGACCTTAATGACAGGAATGGGGTAAAGCCCCTAGGACCTCCTTTTGCTAATGTGGGACCACTCAAAATGCAACAATGGGCTCAAACATAAAAAGATTGTGTGCATGGCACACTGCTGGATAGTGTTTCATTGTGTTGTACACAGGGTCACTAACAGTCGGATCTGACTCAATTGCACACAATAACGCCTTAAGAGTATACTTTTTTTTTAACACTACTTTTTCTCCTCCTCCCACTTTTTCCAACTTTAGGGAAGGACTTTGTGTAAGATCCTTGTCCTAAAGTGTCCTCTATTACTGAAACACTTCTGGTTTTCACACCTTTTTCTACATAGTTGTTAGGCGCCCTTGAGTCAGTATCCGACTCATAGCAACTGTACATACAACAGGGGAAACACTACTGTCAGTGCTTCTCTGCTATTCATAGGGTTTTCAATGGCAGATTGTTTTTTGGGAGTGAGTTACCGGGTCCTTCTCCCAAGCCTACAGCACCTGGTGTTCCCAGGTGGTCTCCCATCCAAGTACTAACCAGGCTGGATCCTGCTTAGCTTCTGAGATCTGACGGGATCGGATGCCACAGGGCTACGGCTGAAGGTTCTACATAGTTACTAAGTTAAAATCTCCAATGAGATAACAGAAAAAGGATGACTGGGAACATGAATTCCACCCTGCTCTTTTTATGGTACCAAAACTCAGTGATAACTGATGATAAGATAAATGTTTCCTTGTAAACTGAAGAATGAGGAAACTTTTAAGTGCTGATATGGTGACAGTGCTTATGGTTAATTATTACTGACACTGTTTCTAAGGCAAAAAAAAAAAAATTAGGAAGGAGAGATTGGATACAATGAACAAAGAAAGCTTCAGTATCTCAGGCCCTTTGGAGTAGAAAATCAGATTTCTGTCCCGGCTCTGTCACTCATCAGCTCTGTGACCAAGGGCATCTAGTAAGTAACTTTTCAAGCCTCAGTTTTCTTGTCAAAGGCAAAAATCAGTAATATCTCATACTTGCTGTGAGAATCATTAACGTATTTGAAAACACTTTATAAACTGTTCTTTCTCCCCCCCACCCCCGTACTGGGGGTTGAACCCAGGGCCTCGCGCCTGCATGCTTTGCAAGTGCTGGACCACTGAGCTGCACCCCCAGCCCATTTTTTACTTTTTGAGACAGGGTCTCGCTAAGTTACGCAGACTGCCTCTGGTCTCGAACTTGCGATCCTCCTGCCTCCGCCTCCCGAGCCGCTGGGATTACAGGTGTGCGCCACCGCGCCATGCATAAACTGTTCTTTATAAATGTTTGTCCACAACATTATCTTTTGCTCCTAGCAACAACTGTAGGTCTCATTCCAAGCTAGTAATCTAAATTAAAATTAAAATTAAACTTCTTCTTTTTTAAAATGCTAAATTGAGCCAGCTACCTTGACACATGCTGGTAATCCCAGCTACTCAGGAGGCCTAGGCAGGAGGACCACAGGCTCTGGGCCAGAGGCAGCCTTTGCAACTTGGCTCGCTGTCAAAAATAAAAAAATTTAAAGAAGGAGGGCAGGGTGGTACAGCTTAGTGATAGAGTGCTTTTCTAGCATAGGCAAGGTCTTGAGTTCAACCCCCAGTACTAAAGAGAAGAAAAAAAAAGAAAAAGAAAAAGCTCAGTCGAATGCTTCTTTTTCCAAAGGGTTTTTCTTACTGATCAAATGCAGCAAAGACCACAATGATGAATGAAATGAAAAGTTAGAGGATTTTCTATTATCTCCAGAATGCTCTCAATATACTCTATCATTCCCTTCTCCAACTTTATTCTGATGACCTTATTCAAGTGTAGACTCTTAGAAGAAATAAATTGAAAGTATTCATTTACCTACCTCCCCTAAATTAAAGAAGTATCATATAATGCCAAATACTCACTTTGTATTCCAGGAGAACCTTATTTGGCAGTATTGCACAATTCGCATGTTATTATCAACAATTTCCATTATATCCACCAGTGATTTGACATTCCATGAACATTATTCATAGTAGAAGGTAATGAGGAAATCTTCATTAATAGACAATCCTAATGAAGCAGATTTCAAGAAAGAACCACTAGTCCCAGAACTCAACATTAGTGCACATTATCTTCTGAAACAGCAATATCCAATATTCACTGCAGCAGTCTGTACTACCAAACTAGAAACAGCCAGTGTCTATTAATATGAGACTTGTTCAATTATGATATACATATACACCTATTAAAGGAATGAAGTAGCACAATATACTAGTATGGAAAGCGCTTCAAAATAAGTTTAAAAAGCAAACTGCAGAATTATGTGAAGTATGCAACCATTTATGTGAAAATCAGTACTTATACGCTCCTATAATTGATATGCATAGAATACTTAGAAGCAATACATTGGTAACACTAATTTTTTGGATAACTGAGGTACAAAACAGACAAAGGATCTAACCTTTTCACTGTATACCTTTGTGTATCTTTTGAATGTTGTTCTATATACATATATTACCTTTACCCAGCACGTCTGTAATCCTAGCAGTTGAGAGGCTGAGGCAGGAGGATCACAAGTTCAAGGCCAGTCTGGTCTACATAGCAAGTTCCAGGCTCTCTTGGGTGACAGGGTGAAACACTGTCTCAAACAAACAAACAAAGAACCACCTAATTTATTTAAATGTTTAGACTTGATTTTAGAATCTACATGACAATATTAAATTGACTGTTTTTAGATTTTGCTTATCCAAACTGACAGACAACTTTAAGAGCCCCATACCACTGAAAGCCCTACAGATCAGAAAAATATTCTAGGGCTGGAAGTGTAGCTCAGTTGTAGAGCACTGGCCTACTCTGCACAGGCCCTTGGTTTGATCCCCAGTACTGCAAAAACAAAGGAAAAGGAAAGAAAAGAGAAAAATATTCTAGAATACCAGTACTTTGAACAAATCAAAGATAAGAGTTTAGTACACAGAGGCTATTTTGATTTCAATTAAAACTAGTACTCTCTGTGCATGGTCTTCCGTAACTATAATCCTAGTGACTCAGGAGGCTGGGGCAAGAGGATCTTAAATTCAAGGCCAGAGTCAACCTGTGCAATTTAGGGAGACCCTGTCTCAAAATAAAAAGGAGCTGGGGGGAGCACCTCAGTGATAGAGCACATGCCTGACTAGCATGTGCGAGGGACTGGATTCAACCTCCTGTACTGAAGAAAAAAAAAAAAAAAAAATGGTGCTCTAACCTAGAATGAGTTAAGTTTGCCCCCTTCTGTACAAACAAACTTAAGGATATATTTAATAATTTCTGTAAGATGACAATTTGTTCATTTCCAATGTTTTAGAATGAAGTTCTATACATAAACATTTTTTCATATTTATTGTTAAGATTCCCAGAAATGAAATAACTGAAACAAAAGATACAAACCTTTTTAAAGGCTGATGAGTTTTTTTGAGACAATTATTCATTTCCAACTGCTCCTTTTTACCTCTGGTGGCCTATTTTCTACTATTATATTACTTATCTTCTTTCCTAATTTTTACCCAGATTTTTTAACAAGTAGATTCACAGTTATAGGCGCTTACACGTTTCATCTTTTGCCCCCTATTTCTACAGATGGTACAGGTCCAGGGGATATTTTCCTGGACTAGATCTAAGAAGGCATTTCCAGATTGAAGGCCTGGCACATATTGTGAAACTAGAAACCCCGTCTCAAAATAAGAAATAAAAAAGGGGTTGGGGATGCAGCCCTGTAGTACAGCACTTGCCTAGAATATATGAGGCCCTGGGTTCAACCCCATCTTAGGATACAACAGTTTTTACTTTATTTTTGTATTTGTTTACTAAACAATATATTCTCCATTAAGTGATCAAAGGATAGGAATTTTTTCTATAATTTCCAGCTATACATAAAATATCCCACCAAAAGCTGGAAATGTTAGCGTATGCAATCCCAGCACTTGGGAGACTGAGGCAGGAGGATCATCAAGAGTTCAAGGCCAGCTTGGTCTACATAGGACGTTCCAGACCAGCCTGGGATACACAGAGAGAGATCCTATCCTAAAAAATAAAAATAAAAAACTTCCCTACCAAATGTACAGTAGCTTTCTAAACTGTCCTTCTGTTTAACCAGCTTACTGAAATAAGTGATGCTCACCATTTCCTCAGGAAAATATAATGAATAATGCTCATCATAAAGTGAACTCTTTTGAAGCTGAAAGACTCAGAAACTCACACAATTTCCTCCCAGGTTTGTGTGCATACCTAACAAAGATCAATTAT
The DNA here is from genome assembly GCA_007922755.1 of Pedetes capensis. Lineage (NCBI taxonomy): Eukaryota > Metazoa > Chordata > Mammalia > Rodentia > Pedetidae > Pedetes > Pedetes capensis. Next base: position 46,583 of record VMDO01001794.1, read on the forward strand.
GTTTTCCAACTTGTGTATACCAATTGTAACAGATATTGCTATTATATAATTTAGTTAATATTACATAAACTAATAAAATGTAAACACAAAAGGCATGCTATGATCTGAATATAGTCTTTATGTGTTGAAATCCTAATCACCAAGGTGATAGCCTTAGGAGTATAGTGCCTTCAGAGGAGATTAGAACATTTCATGAATGCGATTAATGTTTTTGTAAGACATCTTTGGAGAGCAAGGTAGTCTTTTCCACCATGTAAGGACACAGCTTGAAAGTGCTGTTTATCAACCAGAGAACAAACTTTCAATAGACCACCTTGAGCTTAAACTTACCAGCCTCTCATGTGGGAAATCAATTGTTTATAAGCCACTCAACCTACAGTATTTTATTATAACAGCCCAAAAGGACTAAGACGAGTGTTTGTATAAAAATTGGGTTGAGCCAGTGTAGTGGCTCAAACCTGTAACCTAAGCAACTCAGGAGCAGGTAGGAGGATCACAGGTATGAGCCTAGAGGCAGACTGAGTAATTTAGGGAGACCTTGTCTCAAGATAAAAAATAAAAAATGGGCTAGGGGTGCAGCTCATTGGTAGAGTGCTTGCAAAGTATAGATGAGGGCCTGGGTTCAACTCCCAGTACTGAAAAAAAGAAAAAAAAGAAAAAGAAAAATTAGGTTGAATGCTTTGGAAATACTCAGTAAAAACAACTGTCAAAAGCTAGGCATGGTAGCACATGCATGTAATCCCAACATTCAGGAGGCTGAAGGAGGATCACTGTAAATTTGAAGTGAGCCTGTTCTACATAGTGAGTCCCAAGCCAGCCAGGATTATATTAGCAAGACCCTGTCTCAAAACAAAAAGCAACAACAAAAATACTTCTCCAACTAGATGCAGACCAGATGACTAAAGACTGGAGAGAAAGAGAAAGAAAAAATGTAGCATTCTACAAATTACATTTCTAAGATCTTACTCTAATTCCAAAGTTTTGATACTGAAATTTCTGGACAATGCATTATAGATGTGGTTTCTGGAAAAAAGATAATACAAAATTCCAACCAAAGAACCCACATCAAAAGAAAAGACAAATCAAAATATTACCAAGTTAATAATTTCATATTTTTAAGTTTCAGAAAACCTGTTTATAGTATATGTTATCTATGATTCTCTTCTATGACTCACTTTTTCACCTACCAGCCAGCTAAGAGAGCTTCCACTGAACACACATAGGGCCCACTGATTGTACACCCAAAAAAACCTGACATTGCTGGGTGCAGTGACGTACACCTGTAATCCCAGCAGCTTGGGAGACGGAGGCAGGAGGATCGCAAGTTCAAGACCAGAATCAGTCTGTGTAATTTAGCAAGACCTTGTCTCAAAAAGTAAAAAAATGGGCTGGGGGTGCAGCTCAGTAGTCCAGCACTTGCAGTGCAGGCAAGCGCAAGGCCCTGGGTTCAACCCCAATACCACAAAAAAAAAAAAAAAAAAAAAAAAGAAAGAAAGAAAACTGACATTATGCTCAAGAATATAGTATTGAGCAGTGTTTGAATCCCCATCCAAAATTCACTTCCTCTATAACCTGAAGTTAACCAAATCTGCTTCCTCATCAAAAATGAAATATTAAAATGAAACCTACCTGGGGAACTGGGTGTGGTGACACACTCCTACAATGCCAGCATTTAGGAGGCTAAGACAAGAGGATCAACATGAGGTCAAGGCCATCCTAGGCTACAGAGTTGCAGGCTAGACTGAGCTACAGAGCAAGACTGTGTCCCTAAAAATAAATAAGAGCATGGTGGTGTGCACATGTAATCCTAGCACTAGAGAGGGTGAAGCACAAGGATCAACATGAATTCCAGGCCAGCCTGGGCTATACAGCGAGACCCTGTCTCAAAACAACAAATAATAATAATAAATAGCCAGGTATGGTGGCCCACGCCTATAACCCCAATATTCAGGAGGCTGAGGCAGAAGGATCACCCTGAGTCCAAAGCCAACCTGGACTACATATCTAGTTCCAGCCTAGCTTTGGCTACAGTAAAAACTATCTCATAAAACAGAAAATAAATAAATTACTAACAATAATAACAATCCAGGCAGAGTGGCACACACCTGTAAGGAAGGTAAGGCAGGAGGATTGAGCGTTAGAGGCCAGAGGCAATCTGCACAACTTAGTGAGACCATATCTCAAAAAAAAAAAAAAAAAAAAGAAAGAGAAAGAAAGAAAGGGGAAAAAAAGTGGTGCTGGGGTGCAGCTTAGTGGTGAAGTGCCCTGGGTTCAATCTCCCCAGTACAGTACAGCAAAAATTATTACTAAATAAACAAACAAACCTATCTACCTACCTCTAGATTAGGGGTGTAATTCAGTGGCAAAAGTGTGCTTAGCATGTGCAAGATCCAGTGCTCAATCCTCAGCACCACAAAAGATAAATAAAACTACTTCAAACTTTGGGAGGCAATGATTACATTATAGACTTGATGGTGGTTATGGTCTCACTGTTACGTACTTTTCTACTTATATACATTAAATATGTAGAGCTTTTTGTATGTTAATCATACTCCAAGAACATGATATTCTAATAAAAAAATGCATGAATTCTTTCTAAAAAATTAAACCCACCTGACAGGACTGAGGATTAAATGACAATTCATGTAGAAGTGTTTTGCATGTTCCCTGGCAATATGGTAAATATTAACAAGTATGTGTACTATCAGCAAAAGACATGCCTATTTTCAGCCTACACCAAAAAAAGTAGCAAAATACCTGATTCAGTACTCTAAGCCCTATCTTAAAGATAGTACCAGAAGTAATGCAGCACTAGGCAGAGTCCTACACATTTATACTTCCAAAACTAAAATAACTTCTAAGTGGTCCTTAACTAGAGGCATTTATAAGACTTCCTTAAAGACTTTTCATCAAGTCCAGCATGATAGTGCACACCTGTAACCCCAGGACTTGGGAGATTGAGGCTGGAGGAGCATGAGTTTAAGGGCAGCCTAGACTACACAGTGAAACCCTATCTCAAACAAACAAACAAAAAAAGTAGTCTTTGTTAAATCAAATTCAGAAGTCCAGGCTCAATTCACAATTAGCCCATGGTCTCCAAACACACATTACATTATATAAAATGTAAATTTATATTCAATGTATGTATGCATGTATTTATTTTATTTTTGTGGTACCAGGGGGCTGAAGTCCAGGCCTCGTGCATATTTCGCAAGCACTTTTAGCACTGAGCTGCACCTCTAGCCCATTTTTTATTTTTTATGTTGAGACAAGGTCTCACTAAGTTATGCAGGCTGCCTCTGGCCCCTGAGATCCTTCTGCCTCCGCCTCCCAAGCTGCTGAAATTACATGCATACACCACCACACCTGGTCTTATATATTTATTTCTATTGTTATATAACATTGTTTGTATTTGAAAATTACCCAAAGTAGCTCTAATGTGAATAATTGGTAAAGAACCACTGCTAAACAGCATTATTGATGCTTTAATAAAAAATTACCCACTTACTCAAAAGCTAAAATATCACTAAAAATACTTCAGTAGATGGACTAATGAGTGAGCCAAGTACCAAAATAAATTTCATAGAATACTTGTGAGAACTACTATATGAGCAGAAGATCCTAATATTTCCAGATTTTTCCTATTCAAATACATGGATTTGCAGGTATAAATCAAAACCATAATATTGCCTACACACAAATACCACTTCTACTTAAATGATTACTTCCTGTAGTAAAGAGAACTGTAAACCCTGCCTCATTAGCATTAAACTTCTAACTTGGCAAAGGCCTTAACATGTTTAGCTTTAAGACACAAAACTTTAATATGCTTCCAATGCAGGGTTTTTCAACTTTGGAGTACCATTGATATTCCAAACTGGATAATTTGGGGGAAGGAGAAGGATGGGTACATGAGCTACCCTGTGTCTTTTAAGATCTTTAGTAGCATCCCTGGCTCTATCCACTAGATGCCAGTAGAATCCCACCTCACTTCAGCTGGGCCAACTGTGTCCACACATCACCAAATATCTAGAGGGGTTGAGGGGAGGCACAATCACTTCCCTTTGAAAACCACTACTCTAGTGAATGTTTTTCCTGGCTGTCTTCAAACTATAGTCTCTATTTTCACAACTAGTGAGCTATCTCAATTTCCCCACAGGGGACAATAGGAATAGACTCAAAACAAAACAAAATACGGCTTACTACTATTTTTATTGCAAAGAGACATAACATTATATAGCACAAGTACTTCTCACTTAGCTATCAGCAACACATTGGTAGAACTGGGTTGAATTCCCATTCAAGCACTTACCAGCAGTGTTGTCTTGAGCAAGTCATTTAACCTCTCCAAGTCTGTTTCCTCATCTGCAAAATGGGAATAATAATATCTACTTTGCAGAGTTGTTATATTAGATGATCATTTAAATAAAATAGTACTACTTGATGTATGACTGCAATAAATGCCAGCTATTATAAAATCATTACTCTAAAGCATTGGAAGATGCTGTATACCCTTTGCAATACTTTTTATCAGTACTTCAATAGTATTGTAATTTAGAATCATCTGTGATGTTTGTTAGACACTGAAGGTGCCCACATCCTACACTCAGAGAGATCTATGAACAATGCTGAGAAAAACTAGCTGAGTTTTTTTATAGTATACTTGATAATGTTGTATTTTCACTTTGTTGTAAAACTCCACAGCATTCAAACACACAAGAAATAAGCAATTCATAAAAACAAGCACATAAAATGTCATACAAAACAAAAACTACTATAAAATAATGATGTTTTGGCAGTTTATTTTGAAGGTCATTTTAAAGACAAAGACAATCTGAGAAAAAATTGCACAGAATATGATTATTAAATAAGTGTGGTGACTAAATCAAAATGTGGGAAATATGTTTTCTTCTGCAACTCCAGAAATAAGTTCTGTTGTCCTGAAGGTTCTTATACTTCCAAAAAGGGGGGGAAATCATGGCAATTAAAGTTGCCTCTTAATCATGTAAATCTACAGTAGCAACCAATTTTTTCTTTTCTTCCCAAGAAGTCAGTTTCGATCTTCAAACTGTGCCTTGTTTTTTAAAAGATAAGATGCTAGAAATTCAATGGGATTTGGTGGTCTGTAATGGAAAAGAAATCCAAAGTTTAGAAATATGTTTTCTAGATGTATTTAAATGTATTGTGCCATTAAAAAAAACACATTTTTAAAGTTTAATTTTCATTTTACAGTCAAACGCCACTTGTAGTAAATATGGTAAATGAGATAGGCAAGCAAATTAGCCAACAATAAGGTTTAAAAGGGCTGGGGTTTAGCTCAGTTGGTGGAGTGCTGCTCTGTGTTCTCTGAGGCCGAGTTCAATCCCCAGCACCACATGAACAGGAGAAGGACCTGGCAACCACTCCTGATAAAATCTCAAATATGCCATTGAAAACTCTATGAATAGCAGAGAAACACTGACACAGTGCCAAGCATGGCACAGTGTCAGGGAGTGTTTAGTTTTGTTGTACATAGGATCCTTATGAGTCAAACTGAACTCAACAGCACCCAACACCAACAAGGTTTAAAAGGACTAAAATTTTTTATGGCTTAAAACTGGTTATGAACTCAGTTCTACAATACAAGTTTCAGGCAGGCATGGTGGTGCACCCCTGTATTCCCAGCAACTCGGGAGGCAAAGCTAGGAGGATCATGAGTTCAAGGCAAGAGGTGACCTGCATAAGTTAGTGAGACCTTGACTCAAAATAATTAATTAGTTAGTTAATTAAAGGGCTGGGTTGCAGCCCAGTAGTACAGCACTTGCAAAGTATGTGCAAGGACCTGGGTTCAACCCCCAAGTACTGCAAAATGTAAAAAATAAAAATAAAAATAAAACACAAGTTTCAAAAAATGTGCTAACAATGGACTGATGATTGCCTTGGAGAATAATGACTTGAGGAGGTCAAATAAGAGACTTCTAGAGTGCTAGCAGTATTTAGTTTCTTGATCTGGGTGCATATTACACAGATATGTTTAATTTGTAAAAGTACATCAAGCTCTATATCTATGGTACATGTAATTTTCTGTGTAACTACTATCCTTCAACAAAAGAATAAAGTTAAGCCAGACCTGGTGGTGCACGCCTGTCATCCCAGCACTCGGGAGGCTGAGCAGAAGGATTAATGAGACTTCAAGGCCAGCCTGGACTATACAGTGAGACCCTGTCTCAAAAGACAAAACAAAACAAAGAAACAAAAAGAAACAAAACAACATAAGACAATGGCTTATAGCATTATTAAGATATGTAGATGAATTCCCCAAGTGACTAATAAAAGGAATCAACATTTATTTAGACAAGTTCTATTTCTTTTCTAAAAGATATTTTTTTCTTTAAATAATTTAAATAATTCCAATACTGTAACCACACAGCACTCCTGAGAACCTGAGTTTAATATACTTATAAAATTAAAGAGTATTATTTCACATTTCTCACTTTTATACAAGTTATTCTTGCTGAGAAAACAAGACAAAAGATTAAAAAACAAGAGTACCTTTATAGCTTCTTTTTGACACAGTCTCGCTGTGTAGCCCAGGCTGGCCTGGAATTCACTATGTACACCAGGCTAGCCTCAAACTCACATCAATCCTCCTGCCTCAGTCTCCCAAGTGCTGAGATTGCAGGCATGTATACTTTGCAAGTACTCTACCACTGAGCTACACCTCCAGCCCAGTTTTCATTTTTTATCTTGAGCCACAGTCTTGCTAAGTTACAAAAGCTGCCTCTGGTCTCCAATTTGTAATCTTCCTGCCTCCACGTCTTCAGTCACTACGATTACAGACGTGCACCACTACGCTCAGCGTTTTTCCCCTGAGACAGTGTCTCACTATGCAGCCCAGGCTGACCGCCTGCTTTAGCCCTCTGAATGCTAGGATTAGAGTCATGTACCACCACACCTGGCTGAAAAGCCAGATGGAAAGTTAATTTATAATGATCTTAAAATGTTCCTTTTGCACTTTAAACAGTCTTTGGAGCTGTCTGTACACAGAAAAAATTTTTCATGTAATATTCAGGATTAATTTGATGAATTATTTTGCCAGAACTTTTTACTTAAAAATAGTATTTGCAAATACCTTGTTACTTAAAAGCTTCATCTTTCTTCTAACAGTTACTTAGTATTTGACATATTAGCCTCCTTTTTTTTTAGGGGGGCAGTACTGGGGGTTGAACCCAGGGCCTCATGCTTGCATGCTCTATAAGTGCTGGACCACTGAACTGCGCCCCCAGCCCTTTTTTTTACTTTTTGAGACGGTCTCGCTAAGTTACGCAGACTGCCTCTGGTCTCGAACTTGCAATCCTCCTGCCTTCGCCTCCCGAATATTAGCCTTCTTTAAAACAAAAAAATTGTTAGCAATAAAGCCAAGATATATCTCACACTTTAAAAAAAAAACCTATTTTACAAATATAATAAATGAAAACAAGTAGTTATTAATTTATTGGTGATTAGAATTGAACCCAAGGCCTCATGCATGCTAAGTATGTGCTGTACTACTAGCTCTCATGCAATTTTTATATACACTAATATACTTTTGTTTTGTTTTTTTTGCAGCACTGGGGGTGGACTCAGGGCCTCGCACTTGCATGCTTTGCAAATGCTGGACCACTGAGCTGCACCCCCAGCCCATTTTTTTTTTTACTTTTTAACGCAGGGTCTCACTAAATTACGCAGACTGCCTCTGGTCTGGAACTTGTGACCCTCCTGCCTCCGCCTCCCAAGCCGCTGGGATTACAGGCGTACACCACCTCACCCAGCCTTTTGTTTTGTTTTTTGAGACAACGTCTCACTATGTAACACAGGCTGGACTTGAACTGACAATCCTCTTGCCTAAGCCTCCCAAGTGCTGGGATTACAAGAATATGCCACCATGCCTGGACTAATATACCTAATCTAAGTCAATAATTCACTTTTATAATGAGTAACAGTTCTATCAAGTTCTTTATCAAGTTATTTCAGTTTGCTACAATGGTTATTACTGTCCTGTATTTAAAACATAATATGTATCTATCTAATAAATGTTGACTAAATTATAAAACGGATTTGCTTATTATACTTGCTGCACAAAAAGAATTTAGAGGACTGGGGATTTAGCTTATTAGTCAAGTACCTGCTTAGTATGCATGAAGCCCTGGGTTCAATCCCCAGCACTTTGTAGGGGAAAAATTTAGTTGAGTATTACTAGGGAAAACCATGTAGAGAAAAGAGAAATAATTGGTAATAAAGAAATATGAATTAAATCTGGGCATGGTGGTGCACATCTATAATCCAAGCAACTTGGCAGGTGGAGGCAGGTTTGGATCTCAAGTTTGAGGCTAGAGGCAGCTTGTGTAACTCAGTGAGACCCTGTCTCAAAATAAATTGTAAAAAATGGGCTGAAGAGTACAGTTCAGTGGCAGAGTGCTTGAAAAGCATGCATGAGGCCCTGGGTTCTACCCCCAAGTATCACAAGAAAAAAATATAAATTAAAACAACTTGGCAAAAAGTTTATACCATTGTATTGAGGCTAGAGTGACGCTAAAAGAATTAACAAATTTTGGATAGAAATATATACTATAGTATAGTATAAAAATAGTCACATCTTTTTTTTCTTTCTATTTTGGTGTGTTTTGTTTTGTTTTGTTTTTGTGGTACTTGGGGGTTGAACCCAGGGACTCACAAATGCTTTGTAAGAAATCTACCACTGAGTTGCACCACTATCCCATTTTTTACTTTTTTTATTTTGAGACAGCATCTCACTAAATTACACAGGCTGTCTCTGCCCTTGAACTTATGATCCTCCTGCCTCTGCCTCCCAAATAGCTGGGATTATAGGCGAGATGTTGGGATTACAGGTATACACCACCACTCTCAGCTTTAGTCATGTCCTTTGAACTAGTAAACCAACTCTTGGGAATTGATTATAAAAAAGTAAACAGAGGCAAAGGAGACATGAAAACAGACAAACTGACTAGTGACCTATAATAACAAACGAATTTAGATCTAAATGTTCAACAATGGGGAAAATGGCTAAATTAATTGTGGTATTATCATAATAAATTATAATCATGAAGACTATGGAGAGATATACAAAAATTTTATGTCATAATGAAGTATATAATAAAAAAGTAAAAAGAAGATATAAAATGTACATCTATACCATGATTCCAAATCTTTACAAGTATGCATGTGTTATAAGACTTGTAGGGAAAAAAAATGAAATGTGTGAATTATGAGATTATGGCTGACTCCTTTTAATATCCATGAATTATAAAACATAGTAAAAAAAACTGCTGTGCACAACAAATGGTATTTCCATTAGAGAAGTCTTTATTGTACTTTCTCTGTTACCTCCATTTGCAGACACTATTTTCTTACCTTTCCTTTGCAAGCACGGCAAGTCCCTGCAATAAGATAGGCACAACTGTCTGATCCAGGTAGGCACGGGTTGGCAAAGACTGTAGATCAACCTTCTGCTTTGATGACTTTTCTGCATTAATCTTCTCATTTTCTACTATCCTCTAGTAAATTCAAAAAATAATGTATGACTTAAACAGAACTGGAACTCAAGTACATATAGAAAAATATTACCAAGTAAATGATAGAGAAGACTTAGATGGGGAGGGTGGGGGGGAAGCATACAAGAGGGTAAGGGGGCACCTATATGAATAATGTACATCAAAATGCATATATATGTAAATGCCACAATGAAAAGCATGTCAGAATGAATCACATTAAGGTGTACATTAAAAATGTCCAATAAATAATAATAATAATAATGATGATGATGATGATGTATGAGAATTCCAAATAGCTAGGTTACTTTGAGTGCTAAACAAAAACTAATGGAAATACGACACTGAATGGCAAATCAATGACTAGAAACTGGTACTAGACTGCAAAGCTCTCTGGTAATGGAAATTCAGTCCTACTTCTAAATTCCATTCATGTCTTTTGTCTCTGAACACACATACAGCCTCATTCTTCTAATGTCATATATCCAGACTCTACTTTCTCCTAGTTTCCTTCTGCCTTTTTAGGAATAAATACAGTCATTTTTCTGTTTACCATATTTTTTCTTTTTTTTCTTGCAGTGCTGAGAGTCTAACCTAGGTCTTGGTGCGTGCTAGGTGAGCCTTCCACTACTGGGTTACATCTCAAACCTCTCTTTTCCTTTTTTTCAAAACAATATCTTCCCTATTTTGTTTCCGGGGGGAAGGTTGTTTTGTTCTTTTGGGTTTTTGGTTCTTTACTTTGGCTTTGTTTTCTTTCTGAAACAGAGTCTAGCTATATAGCCCAGGCTGACCTGGCGTTATAGGCCTGGACCTTCACACTTGGCTTGTAAGAATATCTTCTTATAGTCTGTTCCAAAACACTGGACTCAATCAAAGCAAGAAAGCTAGTCCTATTTCAATTCTTTCACCACAGATAATATCAAGGACAAAGTCTCAGTTTTAGTGCTAATATCTCTAACACTTCAGTAGCACTTGCTAAATTCCCTTCTTTAAAGAGAAAAACTGCAGGCTGAGAGATTTATACTGTCAATAAAACCTAGCTAAAACTCATTACCATTGTTTTGTATTCATTGATTACTTTTATGGCTACCCTCCATTTATTACAATAAGAATGCTTTTCCATTTGTTTCTTTTGTAAAATAATATGTCCATGATTTTTACAAGTCAATAGAGTGAAGAAAATAATACCCAAAAAAGAAGAAAATGATTCATATGGAAAAGATAATTAATGTGATATTTAAGTGAATAAAATTTAAGAAACAGTAACTTTCACTTTCTGCTTAACAACCCCTAAATTTGTTAGCTTTCACAGTCTCAGCTGACATCTATAACATCAAAACTAATTCGTTAAAAAAACATTTTCCTTCTTTTGGAAACCTAATATTTTAGAAATTTAGAAAAGAAGTGGCTCTAAAAAGAAAAAACCATATTTTTAAGAGCACTTCCATTCAATCATAGTCAAACTGAATACAAAAGAGTCAAAAGAGAAACATTTTTCTAGATCTCATTTTGAAAAAGTGAGAGAAAAAACTTTAATCATTTATCTACAATATACATAACCATGAATTCAAAAGACATTTCCCATAATTATGTCAGACAACTGTTCTTATGATTTGTCAACTTGAGAACTTAAATAGAAAATAATATTCTATAAAGTCTATTTCATTAACCTACATAATAGCTATTTCCTTGGCAATGGATTAACAAAATGGATTATTGTTCATCAGTAAGTTTCAACAGATAATACCTATAACACACCATCATTTCTGAGATTTCTTTTTCTTTTTTTAAGGGCGAAGGGGTTTTGAAACAGAGTCACAATATGTAACCCAGGCTGGCCTGAAACTCCCAATTAAACCCAGGCTATCTTCAAACTTGTGATCTTCTTACTCTCGCCCTCCACTACTGGGATTATAGGGATGTACCACCATGACTAACCATTTCTGTGATTCTAACAGAGCCTTTGTAAAATTCACCCCTCTACTGCAGAAAAGGTAACATAAATTAATATTTCTAAAACCTGGTATCATTTTGAATGAGTTTTCTTCCCCTAGATCAAAATGCACCATGTTGAAAACTTCATCTTGATCACAGTAACAAACAGCCCTAAAGTCCCTTCACAATAAAAACTAGTCAGTTACCATCAAGGCTCTCTAACCACCAGTCCACAGTACCATCTGTATTTACATCTCTACTTATAGTTGCTCCCCATCACTTATACTGCTTTCTGTGCTCCCCTCCCAATCAATAATCTGTCCCTAGTGCCAAAAAGGTTAGGGATCTCTGAGTTATATGACATTACAATGCCTCCAATAAGAAACTGCAATGCCTAGGCAATTACTATAAGTCCTATAATAAATTCCTTAGAACTAGGCATAGTAACACGTGACTATAATCCCATCACTTGGGAGGCTGAGGCAAGAGGATCAACACTAGTTCAAAGCCATTCTGGACTACGTAGTGAGTTCCAGGCCAGCCTGGGCTATACAGCAAGACTCTGTCTTAAATATACACACACAATATTATATATATATATATATATACATTTTTATTGTTGTTAGGTGCCAACGGGTCAGGTCTGACTCATAGTGATCCTAATGGGGTTTTCAATGGCTGTTTCAGGATTGCTTCAGGAGTGGATTGCCATATCCTTCTCCCACTTTTGCGATGCTAGGGATTGAACCCAGGGCCTCAGAGAGTGCAGAGCAGCACTCTACCACCTGAGCTAAACCCTAGACCATCTGTGTGTGTGTGTGTGTGTGTAATCTTCATCCCTAACTCATTACCTCTCATTTGATGCAAGCATTTACTGATTACCTACTATGTGCCAATTACTATGCTTAATATTAGTTAAATCAAATCTTAAATTAACCTAAATACATACCTGCACATGCACACATATACTCAAGTACAACAAACAAAAAGAATGAGCTAATTATAAATAGTGTACTATAGTGACCATAAAATGGGGAGGAAACTGAGGTAAGCTCTATTATTGTTCCAGTTTACTGCTTCTAGCCTGGAGAACTTACATGATGCAGCATAGAAGAGGAAACTTGAGCAGAGCCTACTAGCCTCCCTGAGTTGAGAAGACAGAGTGGAGGATTCAGCAGAAACATGACAAGTGGAATTTGCAATTCAGGGTACAAGAAAGGAGAAAGTTGCATGGAGAGGAGAACAGAACAGAAAGAGACTAAACAGAGTATCCTCTGATTTTTTTTTCTTTTTTTTTTTTTCTTTTTTTTTTGGTTTTTTGATACAGGGTCTCATTGTGCAGCCTCGGCTGCCCTGGAACTCACTATGCAGACTTGGCTGGCCTGGAATTCAGGCTGATCCCCTTGCCTCAGCCTCCCAAGTGTTAGGATTACAGGAATGTGCCCCCACACCTAGCTTCTGCCTTCCAATCTTCAGATAAGTTTAACTATCCAAGGCCAGAGAGAGAACCACTTGTAAGGAGCAGGAGGAACAATCTCTGGAGCTCACAGAAGACTGGGAATAATTTGTGTTCCCATGACTCAGAGTGGAAAAACCTCAAAATACATGGACTATTGGATAGAAAATACTCAAGAGAAGGAAAGTAGGCCTAAATTAAAGGCTGGCCTGGTCCTACCTACCTAAGGATAAAGCAAGCTTTAAAAGGATAAATTATTCCCAAGTTACTGTGTCCTAGAACAAAATTCAAGAATTTTGAAGAAATATAAAAATATACCATATACTACAAGGTAAAAATCACAATGTCCAGCATCCTGTAAGAAATTACTAAACAGGAAAAGAAGCAGGAAAAGAATCTGTATAATGAAAAGTCAATCCACTGAAACAGACCCAGAAACTATATAATGGAATAGGCAATGCCATCAACAGTTCAAGGTAGAGGAAAGCATGTGTAAATTAACCTGACAAAACATAGAAGAAATGAGGACTGAAATTGTTCAAAATTTGACAAAAATGCTAAGGCCACTGTCCCAAGAAGCTCAATGAATCCTAACCAGAAGAAATATTTTTTAAAAGAAAAAGAAAAGTAAAACTGAGCTGGGAGGGGAGAGTATAGCTCAGTGGCAGAGTATGTGCTTAGCACATACCCGGCCCTATGTTCAATTCCCAACACCCAAAGCGGGGAAAAAGATCAACATAATCAAAGTACTTAAAACCTGTGATAAATCCAACATTCATCAGGCTAAGGGACAAAGATCACCAGTTTGAAGGCAGCCTGGACCACATGGTGAGTTCAGAAGTTTGAAGACCAGCCTGGGCTACAGAAAAAGACCCTGTATAAAAAATGATAATTTTTTAAAAACTGTAACAAACAGAAAACCTTAAGAGCCTTCTGTGGCAGTGCACACCTGTAACCCCAGCACTTGGGAGGCAGAAGTAAAAGGATCAGCACATGTTCGAGGCCAGACTGGTCTACATAGTGAGTTCCAGGATGGTCTGAACTACACAGTGAGACTATGTCTCAAAAAAAACAACAAACTTTAGGGGCTGGAGATTTAGCTCAGTGGTAGAGCGCTTGCCTAGCAGGTGCGAAGCCCAGGGTTCGATCCCCAGTACCAAATAGGAAAAAAAAAAAAAAAAAAAAAAAAACAAACATGAAAATCCTCAAAGCAGAAAGAGAAAAGACATCATATAATGAGAAGCAAAGACAGGAATGACAGCAGACTTCTCATCGGAAACAATTTCTCATCCAAAATAATATCTCCCTGGAACACAGCAAAGCAAATTGACATCCATCAAAAATATCTTCCAAAACTGCCAGGCGTGGTGGCACATGCCTGTAATCCCAGCAGCCTGGGAGGTGGAGCAGGAGGATTGCAAGTTCGAGACCAGAGGCAGTATGCATAACTTAGTGAGACCCTGTATCAAAAAGTAAAAAAAATGGGCTGAGGGTACAGCTCAGTAGTCCAGCACTTGCAGAGAATGCAAGCACAAGGCCCTGGATTCAACCCCCAGTACCACCAAAAAAAAAAAAAAAAAAAAAAAAAAAAAATCTTCCAAAAGTAAAGGCTTTTATAATGCCTTTTTTAGATATATAGAAGCTGAAAGAATTCCTTACTCGTACACCTACAATGGCTGGGATTTAGCTCAGTGGGTAGAGCGCTGCGCTGCAGTCTCTGAGGCCCCGAGTTCGATTCCCAGCACCGCAAAAATGGGAGAAGGGCCTGGCAATCCACTCCCAATACAATCCCGAAGCACTCAGCCATTGAAAACCCTATGAGGGTCGCTATGAGTCGGATACTAACTAGACAGCACCTAACAACAACAACAACACACCTGCAATACAAGAAATGTTAAAGCCCTTCAAGCAGAAGGAAAATTATACCAGACGGAAATTTAGATCTACACAAAAGAAGAGTCCCAGAAATAGTAAATAAATGAGTAAATGTAAAGTTCTTTTTCTTATTGTTTATTATCTTAAAAATCGATGTTTTAAGTAAAAATTTAAAATCATGAATTGTCAAGTTCATAACAAATGCAGAAGTGAAATATATGACAGTAGTACAAAATCCAGGAGAGAAACATATGTAAGAATACTGTTACAAGATTTAGACATTGAGCTAGGGATAAGGCTCAGTGGTAAAGCACCTGCCTGGCATCATGAGGCCCTGGGCTTGATCTCCAGCACCAAAAAAAAAAAAAAAAAAAATTTCATATTACTATAAACAAAAGATATAACACTACTTGAAGGTAAATTGTGATATGTTAAACTTGCCTATTATAAACACTAAAGAAACCACTTTTAAAAAATCAAATTTATAGTGGCACACACCTATAATCCCAGTGGCCGGGAGGTAGAGGCAGGAGGATCACAAATTCAAGCCAGAGGCAGTCTGTGAAATTTGGCGAGACCCTGTCTCAAAAACAAAAAAAAAAAAAGTAAACAAAAAATGGGCTGGGGGTGCAGCTCAGTGGTCCAGCACTTGCAAAGCATTGCAAGCACAAAGCCCTGGGTTCAACCCCCAGTACCGCAAAAAAAAAGATCAAATTTATAATAAGCCAATAAAGAAAATAAAATGCAATGTAATCATAAGCAAAATAGCAACAGCAGTAGCATATGTAGAATAGTGATTTCTGGACACTCAGCTATCACCAACAAGTAAATTAGAGATAACATACACAATACACACAAAAAGGAAATAAAATTCAGCCTGGGATACATAGTAAGGTCTTGTCTCAAAAAAAAAAAAAAAGGAAGCCTAGTGCAAGCCTGTAGTACAAGACCACAGGCAGCCTTAATGAAACTCGATCTCAAAATAAAAAATTAAAAAAGGGAACTGGAGTTGCAGCTCAGTGGCAGAGCACTTGCCTAACATGCCAGACAGCCTGGGTTCAACCTAATACTGCAAAAAGAAAAAGTATGTATGTAGCCGGGCATGGTGGCTCACGCCTATAATCCCAGCGGCTGGGGAGGTGGAGGAGGGAGGATCGCAAGTTCAAGACCAAAGGCAGTCTGTGTAACTTAGCCAGACCCTGTCTCAAAAAGTAAAAAAAAAAAAAAAAAAAAAAAAACGGGCTGAGGGTGCAGCTCAGTAGTCCAGCACTTGCAGAGCATGCAGGTGCGAGGCCCTGGGTTCTACCCCAGTACTGAGAAAAATATATGTGTGTGTGTGTGTGTGTGTGTGTGTGTGTGTGTATACACACACGTAGATAGATATAGATATACAATGAGGAAAATAAAATAATACAATGAATAAAATGGCTAGTTTTGGGCTGTTAACTTCTTTTGGCCAAGTAAAAACTCACAAATGCAGCCAAGTACGGTGGCCCATGTCTGTAATCCCAGTGACTCAGGAG
Organism: Pedetes capensis; assembly: GCA_007922755.1. Classification (NCBI taxonomy): domain Eukaryota; kingdom Metazoa; phylum Chordata; class Mammalia; order Rodentia; family Pedetidae; genus Pedetes; species Pedetes capensis. Next base: position 62,899 of record VMDO01001794.1, read on the forward strand.
GCAGAGGCAAAAGGATGGCAAGTTCAAGACCAGAGGGAGTCTGCATAATTTAGCAAAACCCTGTCTCAAAAAAAGTAAAAAAAATGGGCTGAGGGTGCAGCTCAGTGGTCCAGCACCTGCACAGCATGCAAGTGTGATGCCCTGGGTTCAACCCCCAGTACCACAAAAAATAAAAATTAAAAAAAAAACTTACACAGAAAAAATATAATTATTATTTTATTATCACCATTAATTCATAAAAGTGTACTTCAAAATTAAAGAGACAAAAAGCCAGTCACCAAATAACATATCGAACACTCACTCCACTTACATTTTGTCCTGATTTTAGCAAGAAAGGTTAGGTGGTTTGGGATATAGCATTATCACTGCCACTGGTGAAAAACAAGGCTCTAGGAATTGATGGAATATCAGCTGAGATCTTTCAACAAACACATATAACACAAGAGGCACTCACTTGTCTATGCCAAGAGATTAGGAAAACAGCTACCTGGACTAGAAGAGATCCATACTTATTCCTAGTCCCAAGAGGAAAATCCAACTGAATATGGAAATTATCGAACAATATCATGAATATCACACGCAAGTAAAAATTTGCTAAAGATCATTCAAAAGCAACTGCAGCAGTATACTGACAGGGAACTGCCAGAAAATCAAGCCAGATTAGAAGAGGGTGTGGAACCAGGGACATCATTGCTGATGTCAGATTTTGGCCAAAAGTAGAAAATACTAGAAAGATGTCTATGTTTTATTGACTATACAAAGGCTATTGACTGTAAGAATAACAACAAAGTATGCATAACATTGCAAAGAATGGGGCTACCTGAACACTTAATTGTACTCATGAGCAATCTGTATATGGAGGAGGCAGTTGTTTGAACAGAACAAGGTAATTTTACTTGCCATAAAGTCAAGAAAGGTGTGTATCAGGGCTGAACCTTTCACTGTATCTCCTCTATCTCTATTCTGAGTAGTTTGAGAAACTGATCTTTATGAAGAAGAACATGGCTAAGGTTTGGAGAAAGACTCATTAACAACTTGCAATATGCAGATGATACAATATTGCTTGCCGGAAGTGAAGAGGATTTGAAACACTTACTAATGAAGGTCAAAGAACACTGCCTTCAGTATGGATTGCACCACATCAAGAAAACAAAAGTCCTTGCAACTGGGTCAGTAAGTAATCTCCTGACAAAGAAAGAAAAGACTGAGGCTGGCAAAGATTTTGTTTTACTTGTTTCTACAATCAACACCCATGGAAGCAGCAATCGAGAAATCAAAAGACATCTTACATTGGGAAAAGCTGTTGCAAAAGACCTCTTTAAAGTGTTGAAAAGTAAAGATACCACATTGAAAACAAAGGTGCACCTGATTCATTCGCTGGTATTTTCAGTCACGTCATGTGCATGTGAAAGCCAGACAGCAAATATGGGAGATAGAAGAATTGATGCTTTTGAATTATAGTGCTGATGATGAATATTGAATATACCATGAACTACAAAAAAGAACCAACAGATCCATCCTAGAAATGTTACACCAGAGTGCTCCTTTGAAGCAAGGATGGTTAGACTGCGTCTTACCTATTTTGGGCATGTTGTCAGGAGGGACTAATCCCTGGAGGAGGACATCATGTATGGAAGAGTGGCAGGTCAAAGAAAAAAAAGAAAGACCTTCTACTAGATGAACTGACACAGGGGCTGCAACAATGGGCTTAAGCATAAAGAAGATCATGTGCAAGGCACAGCGTCAGGTAGCATTTCACTCTATTGTTCATAGGACTGTTTTGAATAGGACCCGACTTGATGGCACCTAGGGAGCTAGCAAGCTCTACAAAGTGGCATAAAGTATATTCGTTTACCTGATTCAGCACACCAGTTCAATTAAAACTGTATTATGAAGCAAGGTTGTCTACAGCCATATCCCCCTGGAGTCTGATCTTCTAAGATCTTGGAAGCTAAGTAGGGACATGCCTTGTTAGTACTTGGATGGGAGACCACCTTGGGAATACCAAGGGCTGTCGGCTTAGAGAAGGACCCAGCAGCCCACTCCCAAAACAATCAGCCAATAAAACCACTGACAATAGTGCTGGGTATGGCACAGTGTCCAGCAGTGTTTCTTTCTCTTGTACATAGGGTTGCTATGAGTCAGACCCAGCTCCACAGCACCTAACAACTTGAAGCAAGGTGTAGTGGGGCACACCTGTAATTCCAGCACTTGAGAGGCTGAAGTAGGACAATTGTTGAGTTACAGGCCAGCCTAGACTACATACATAGTGAGTTCCAAGCCAACCTGGACTATGTGGTGAGAAGATTCTGCCCAAAAAAAAAAGAAAAGAAAAGAAAGTAAAAAGAAAAAGCTCTATGAAAACAGATTGATTCTCTTCTTAATACTGGTAGCAAACCAATTAACATTTCTAGCAATCCCTAGCCTATGAGCAGACTAGTTACAATCACAAACCATAGAAGTTCGTCAATATTAGCAAAACAACTTAATCCTCTGGCAAAAGAGTCAACTTGCCAAGGTTGAAAACACAACTCTCCATTTACTTCCTGTTGACCCTAGACAAGTTAAAGTTACTCAACTTCTTTGAGTTTTCAGGGCTGAAGATACATGCAAATTTCTCAGTTATGTATCATACATACAGCAAAGGATTGAAGAAATACTAACACCTGTTATTACTCTAACTCTGCCTGGAAATGCTACTGCCCTCATTTATCCAAACTTAATCCCTCATGTCTTTCTTTTTTTAACACAATGAATCTACTCCAAGAAGCCTCTATTTTTCTAACCAATCAGAGCTCCAATTAATTCATTAGTTCAAGGGATTATTCATTCCTTTAGGAAGACTCTTCTTTTAGAGTAGTACCGCCAGTAAAACAAGCTACTTATAATTTGATCCTATCGAGTCCATTGTAGCAAAGTTTTCCCTTGTGCCACAAAGTAATCTAGTAAAAACGGACCCCAAACTTCCTCCCGCTCTATAAAGAGACCCACAGATGGAGCATAGGAACTGGACGAGTTACCTCAACGTTGTCTGTGAGACCGTACTCAGAATGCGGATTTTCTGTAACCTAGAAAACAAAATATGCGTCACAGAGACTTCAGCTACCACTTCTCGCTGACCCCCGGCACACCACCACCCTGAATCCTGGGCCTCCTCCAGATACCTGCGTCTGTCCCTCCAGCATCTGCTCTGGCTCCATGGCGGACTCTGTAAATCACAGTCACCCGATTCTAGTCTTGGAAGAAAAGAAGAACCACGAGTTACCCAGGAGATTAAACACGAAGAGGCATGAATGGAGTCCAGCCCTGCCCCGGACCCCGCCCCTCACCCCCACCTGGACGAGGGAGCACTCTGAACAGTGGAGGACCAAGATGGGACGGTCCACAATTGGGCGTCCGCATCACATCAGGAAGCTCTGTAGTACTCCAAGGTACCTAAAATAAGTGCGAAAGAGAGGAAAGGAAGCCGATTACCCGCGGAAAAGCCTTCCGTTCCTAGGAGCCCTGCACCGTTCCACCAACTCCCAGCTAGAGTCGCTCCAGCCGTAAATGACGGATGTCGCACTACTGCCGCGCTTGCGCAGAGGTTCCCGGCGGGCCAAGGCCAGGACCCGACTTATCAGTCTGTGTAGATACTGACTGTCTGCGGTGTGTCCTGACTAAGGTCTGGCCCCAGAGGCTGCGAGAGAGACTCGTTCAACAACCTGGCTACCTTGGGTGATAGCCACCCCAGCTGTTGACCCAGTTCTTGTCCAGTTTTTAGGGGTTCGGCCCGGCCAGTCATCAGTGCTACCTGAAAGCATCTGTCCCTGTGGAACCCAACGACTTGTTGAACGGTTCTTACTAGAAACTTATAGGCCGAAACTGACAGATCAGTGATAAGGTACCAGTGCTTTACTTTAAAACCAAATACGAGGGAAGAAGCAGTGTTTGGGCGTTTCTTGGTCAGCTTTATTCAAGCCCTTAAATTTGTGAATATGAGTTGTTGATGCTACATTTGTATCAAGATTAGCAACATGAAACTGGCTTTCCAAGCCGTGGTACTTTTGATACCATTATATTTGTTTAAAATAAAAAAATACGAAGAATGATCTACCGGCTACACACAGTTTGTAAATAGAAAACAGGATCTAGCAAATAGGACTGTTTTAAAACCAGTGGCATTTATTTTAAGGTAAACATAAATGATACTCATTAACTTCCTACCTTTGACTTGATTTCATTTGTGGTTGCACTTTTTAATATGAAAATTTGAAAGCTTCCTATTAACTATTTGGAGACTAAGTGGTATCATATCAATATGATGAAATATAAGCCATTAAAATTTTACAACGTTAAGTATTTTTTAAAAGTAGATTACAATAAGGTATTTAGGAAGTAGAACTGCGGGTACATTTTTTTTAAGTTTATAATGTATACTTGATAATTAATACTATGGTGACAGCTACCATATGGCACTTTGAGGATTTTGCAATAATATTGGTGCAAGGATGTGAATGCATATGTACAGGAAATATAAATTGACTAGTACATATATTAGGTCTTTGTTCTTAGGTGCCATCCAGTCGCATCTGACTCATAACAACCCTAAGTACAGCAGAACAAAACACTACTTAACATCGTTCCAGGCACATGATCTTTTTATGTTTGAGCCCATTGTTACAGCCACTGTGTTTCTTCTCATTTTGAGTCATACCACATCACTAAAAGAAGGTCCCAGGAGCTTTAATTCATTCCTGTCATTAAAGTTGACTTTACTTGGAGGAGGCCACTCTTCCCAGTCATTTCTTGAATGACTTCCAGCCTGGGGGGCTCATTTTCTGGCCCTATATTTTAAAGTGCTTTTCTGCTGTTCATAAGGTTTTCAAAGGCTCATTGTTTCAGGAGTGGGCTGCCAAATTCTTCTCCCTAGTCTCTTAGTCTAAAAGCTCAGCTGAAACCTGTCCACAACAGGTGGCCCAACTGGTTTCAGGATACTGATAGCATAGCTTTCAGCATCACAGCAACACACAAGCCCCCACAGCATGACAAGCTGAGAGACAGGTGGGAGATATTACCTCTACTGAAAATTAAATATTTTTCAGGAGTAGGAAATAAAAGCAACTACAACCAGATAATAATTGAGAAAACCTGAGAGAATAGTTCTGCGCATTGTAATAACATCATATATCTATACATTTTTCCATATGTAGTAGGCACTCAATAAATGTGTCCAAATCCTAAAAAGTAACTGAGAACTGCTTATTTACATTTTCTAAATACTGATAGTTTAAAGTGGGAAGCTAGACTAATCACCTTCAAGGGAGGGACCATGCCTTAGATAACTTTATACTTCATATAAAGCCTGACACATCATAGGTGCACAATATGTACTATGTTGAATTGCTCCATAGTCAAGTTTTGATATTTTTACCCTGACAATACTGAAGCAAAACACAGACAATATAAAAATGTTTGCTGAAGGGAGCAACACAGAATAAATGTCAATTACTTTTTCTCTCAATCTAGATACAAGTTAGTGTGATTTACAAAAAAAAAAAATGTTCCACTGAAATTTTGATATTTAAAACTTACTAACTGAAAGATTCAGACTAGGCACAGTGGCATATGCCTGGAATCCCAGTGACTCAGGAGGCAGATGCAGGAGGATCACAAATTCAAGGCCAGAGGCAGCCTGCTTAACTTAGCAAGATCCTATCTCAAGATTTAAAAATATTAAAAAGGGCTGAGGGGTGGGACATTCAGTAGTAGAGCCCTTGTAAAGTATGTGCAAGACCTGGGTTTCAGCCCTCCAATGCCACACGCCCCCCAAAAAAATTGGGAGACTGAGGCAGGAGGTGTGACACGAGTTTGAGGCCAGCTTGGTCTACACAGCAAGTTTCAGGCCTAGCCAAGCTATAAAGATAGATCCTGTCTCAAAACAACAACAGCAGCGAAAAATTCAGATAGCAATTCCTAATAGCAGAGATATGGGCTAAAAGTGACAAATCAAAATAATATAAATGAATCAACAAGACAGTAATAGGAAATATAAAATTAACTGAAGATACTGCAGATAACCAATTTTGGTACAAAAGATTGTAAAGAGGATGACTCTAAGAACCACAACTATGACAGAAACTTGCGGTAATGTGTACTGTTTTGTTGCTGTTGCTGAAAACCCTCATAGGGTTTTCAAAGGCTGATGGCTTCAGGATTGTTTTGGGAGCAGGTTGCCACGTACTCCTTCCATTTTTGTGGTGCTGGGGATTGAACTGAGGACCTCAGAGAGAGCAGAGCAGCACTCTACCAAACTGAGGTAAACCCCTACCTTTGTGCACTGTCTGTTGTCGTCGTTGTCGTCATTATGTGCCATTGAGTCAGGTATGACTCATAGTGACCCTCATAGAGTTTTCAATGAATGATTGTGTGGGGATTGTTTTCAGGAGTGATTTGCCATGGCTTCTCCCATTTTTGTAGTGTTAGGGATCAAACCCCCAGGTCTTCAGAGTGTGGAGCACGTGCTCTACCAACTGAGCTAAACCCCAGCCCTGTGTACTGTCTAGAGGGGATACATTAAAATAATGAGAACATTTAACTCTTATTTGGACCTGTGGTACCACACTGTGTTCAAGAGTCTTATGGTCTGCTTCCTATAGGTCTTATTATGGTACTTGTCTCATGTTACCTTATATTTCATTTACAGTTAAAAACAATTAGGTTTTTTCTTAGTTCTTCTAAGGTAAAGTCTCTGTTTTTATAGTTATTCTATTCTTACATTCAATAGATTTTTTTTTCAAAAAGAGATGAATTTACGGAGAAAGCATGTCCACAAAGTGATATTCTCTAGACTTAAGTGTTTGCTTAAGGAGGCCTTCTTTAGGAGGCTTAAGGAGATGGTAGCCAAAGGTTCTAGAGCTAGAACTCCCATTTCTAGAATAATAATGAAAAACTGCCATGCTTGACCTTTTCACAGGCTCAAGGTAGATTTCATTGATAATAATCTATAAGGCAGGCAATATTATTTAGGTATAATACAATATTTTCAGTGGAAAAACCCTTGCTTTGTAATTAGATGAATATTAAAACCTGGTTCCTTGTTTGCCATGTGGAATTAAGCAGAGTTTAATTCTTCTGAGCTTCAGGTAAACACCTGCTTTCCTGCTTGAAGTCTGGGATTTTGGTATGTGTTAGACAGAGGGTGCCCATATGACCAAGTACTAAGTTTCTGATACACATCTATGGTAAACATTTCATACCTGTTGTGTTAGAAGTCATTGATGGAGCAATTAAGTACATCCTTTTGTGTCCCCACTGGAAGAGAATTATTAGAAGCTTACAAATGGTTTTCCTGTAGACTTCATGTGCCTTTCTCTTTGCTGACTTAACTTTGTGTCTTTTTGCTGCAGTAAATCCTAACTCTGAATATGGTTACATTCTGAGAACTGTGACTCCTGGGCAGTCACCAGACCTGAGGTAATTTGGGGGACCTTAAACTGTTGAGTTTAAAATGTTACAATCGCTGCCCTCATAAACTTGCATTCTAGTTCAGCTAGATCAGATATATGAGTGTGAAACCTTTTTGTTTTTTTTTTCCGTGTGAAACCTTTAAGTAATAATAAAAGATAACAGATTAACATGAATGCCATAAACCCACAAATTCTGAAGTTCAGATGAGGCTGAGTACGTATCTTTGTAAGTAGATATCTTTGAAGCAGTTTCCTTTGAATAAGGATAAGAAAAAGCAATGCCTCAAAGGAAAACCCTCTAGGAGAAGACTAGGTACCATAATACAGATTGTAACACTAATAAAGATGACAAGTGGAGAAACTTGAGATTCTGAAAGGTGAATAGGAGGGACCCGGGATAAAAGAAACTTTCTGAAACCACTGCAGTTAGTATCCATCACCTCTGAAAATAGATAACTCTTATGTGTCCCAACATTTACCTGATGCTAACAGTTTCCATCCCATTCCCACACTTGTCTGCGGGGTCTTGTGTGCTGCTGTGATGCTAAAAGCTATTTCACTGGTATTTCAGATAACACTAGGGCAACTCATGGGAGACAGGTTTCAGCTGAGCTTCCACTAAGACAGACTAGAGAGAAGGACCTAGCAGCCCACTACCAGAAAATTAGTAATTGAAAACCTTATGAATAATAGAGAAATACTGTCAGATATAGTGCCAGAAAGTGAGCCACCTAGGTTGGAAGGCACTCAAAAGACAACTGGGCAAGACTTGGCTTCCCAAAATAGAGTCTACCTTAATGAGCAGAAAGGAGTAAACCCCCAGGGACCTCCATTGGCTATGTGGCACAACTCAAAATGAGAAGAAACAACTGTAAATACACATTAATAAGTGGACATGGAATGTACATAGTAGGAATCTAGAAAAATTAGAAATCATCAAAAGGGAAATGGAGCACATAAACATTCACATTCTAGGCATAAGTGAGCTAAAATGGACTGGTATTGGCCATTTTGAAGCAGATAATCATGTGGTCTTTTATGCCAGGAATAACAACTTAAAGAGAAATGGGACCAGATATGGTGGGTCACTCATGTAACCCTAGGAACTTGGAAGGCAGAGGCAGGAAGATCACAAGTTCAAAGCCAGAGGCAGCCTGCACAAAATAGAAAAATAAAAATAAAATGGGCTTGGGATGCAGCTCAGTAGTAGAGCACTTATAAAGTATGCATAAGGCTCTGGGTTCAATCCCCAAGTGCCTTAAAAAGCAAGAAAGAAATGGGGCTACATTTAACATTAAAAAAGATATCACCAGATCTGTCCTGAAATACAATGCTGTCCATGATAGAATAATATCTGTATGCCTACAAGGAAGGGCAGTTAATATGACTATTATTCATATTTAGGCACCCACCACTAAGGCCACAAATGAAGAAAGGGAAGATTTTCATCAACTTCTGCAGTCTGAAATTGACCAAACATGCACTCAGGATGCCCTTATAATTACTGGTGATTGGAACGCAAAAGTTGGAAACGAAGAAGGCTTAGTAGTTGAAAAATATGATGTTGGTGACAGAAACGATGCTGGAGGTTTCATGATAGAACTCTGTCAAACCAATGACCTTTTCATTGCAAGTATGTTTTTTTCACCAACATAAACAGCAACTATACACATGGAATTCACCAGATGGAACATACAGGAACCAAATTGACATTTATGGAAAAAGACAATGGAAAGGCTCAATATCAAAAGTCAGAACAAAACCAGGTGCTGATTGTGGATCAGACCATCAACTGTTCATATGCAGGTTCAAACTGAACCTGAAGAAAATTAGAACAAGTATATGAGAGCCAAAATATGACCTTGAGTATCTCCCACCTGAGTTCAGAGACCACCTCAAGAACAGATTTGATGTATTAGACACTAATGATTGAAGACCAGAGGAGCTTTGGCATGACATCAAAGACATCATTCATAAGGAAAGCAAAAAGTAATTTAAAAGACAGGGAAAAAAGAAAAGATCAAATGACATGTCAAAAGAGATTCTGAAACTGGCCCTTGAATGTCCAGCAACTACAGCAAAAAGGAAGACATGCTGAAGTTAAAGAAATAAATGGAAGATTTCAAAGGGCAGCCTGAGAAGACAAAATCAAATATTATAATAACATGTACAAAGAGCTGAAAATAGAAAACCAAAAGGAAAGAACATGCTGTTTTCCTCAAGCTTAAAGAATGGAAGAAAAAAATTTCAAGCCTCGTGTGGCAATAGTGAAGGATTCTACAGGGAAAATATTAAATGACACAGGAAACAACAAAAGAAGATGGAAGGAATACTCAGTCATTATACCAGAAAGAACTGGTGGATGACCAACAATTTCAAGAGGTTGCATATGAGCAGGAACCAATGGTACTGAAGGAAGAAGTGGAAGCTGCCTTGAAGGCACTGGTGAAACATAAGGCTCCAGGAATTGATGGAATACCAGTAGAGATGTTTCAACAAATAGATGCAATTAAAGTGCTCCTGGAAGCAAAGATGATTATATTGCATCTATTGTAATTTGGACATGTTGTCAGGAGGGACCAATCCCTGAAGAAAGACATGTTTGGGAGAGTGGAGGGTCAATGATAAAAAGGAAGACCTTCAACTAGATGGGTTGACACAGAGTCTGCAACAATAGGCTAAAGCATAAAAATATGTGCATGGAACAGTGTCAGGGAGTGTTTTGTTCGGTTGTAATAGGGTTGCTTTGAGTTGGACCAGCTTCAATGGCAACCAACAACAGTTCCTATTACTTTTTTTTCTTTTTCATAGATATTCATATATTCAGCCTTAATTGATGGTGCTAATAGTTTTCCAAAATTCTTTATTATTTTATACTTCCATTATCAATGTACCAAAGCTCCAGTTGCTGTACATCCTTGGGCTTGGAATTGTCTGTCTTCTGTATTTAGCCATTATGAAAACCTGTAGTCACTGTAATTTTAACTGGAATTTCTTTGGCTAAGTGATTGTAAGCCTATTTTCAATTTTTTTTTTTTTTCAGTACTGAGGGTTGAACCCAGGGCCTCGTACTTGCATGCTTTTCAAGTGCTAGACCACTGAGCTGCACCCGCAGCCCATTTTTTAAAATTTTTTTGAGAGAGGGTCTTGCTAAGCTATGCATACTGCCTCTGGTCTCAAACTTGGGATCCTCTTGCCTCTACCTTCCAAGCCACTGGGATTATAAGCGTGTGCCACCATGCCCACTTATTTTCACATTTTTCATTGGCTATTTAGATATTCTCTTCTGGGAAATGCCTATTCAAGACTTTGACCCACTTTTCCTTTGGGTAGTTTGCCTTTTCATATTGACACAGAGGAGTCTTCTAACTATCCTAAATGCAAATCCTTTATTGGATACTATAAATATCCTCTATAACATCAGTCCCCAAGTTCTGGCACCTTGTACTGGTTTCATGAAAGACAATTTTTCCTTGGAGGGGGATGGGGATGCTTTATGCAATGGGGAATGGCTGTAAATACAGATGAAGTTTTGTTCTCTACTGCTGCTCGCATCCCGCTATACAGGCTGGTTCCTAACATGCCACAGACTGGTACCAGTCGATTGACCAGGAACCAGGGACCCGTACTCTATAGCCTACTTTTTCATATTTTTAAGTGTCTTTTTTCATGGTGCTGGGGATTGAACCCAGGGCTTTCCACATACTAGGCATGTGTTCTACCACTGAACTATATCCCCTAACCCAACAAGGTCTTTTTTGTTGAGACAGGGTCTTTCTGTGTATCTCAGGTTGAACTTAAACTCTTCATCCTCTTGCCTTAGCCTCCCAAGTGCTAAAATTACAGGCCTGTGCTACCACACCTTGATTCTATTATATTTTTTATGGTTGGTAATTATGTACATTATGAAAGAAATCTTTGCTTACAATAGTGTCATGAAGATATATTTTTATGTTTATTCCAAAACCTTTATTATTGTAATCCCAGTATTAGGGAGGCTGAGGAAGGAGGATCATGAGTTCAGGCCAACTTGGGGTATATAGGGAGAACCTTTCTCAAAAGAAAGAAATAAAGCTTTATTATTCTATCTTTCATCTTTATAGCTAGGATCCATCTGGAATTAATTTTTACATAGGGTGAGATATGGGTAAAAATTTTTCCCATGGCTATTCATCTAATACATCTTTAATTGAATTTATTTAAAAATGGTTAATTATCCATTTATTTAGGTCTTTCTTAATGTCTCAGTAATGTTTTGTAGTTTTTTCAGTTGGCACACAAAATAATGGTTTTATTATGACATTTCATATATATATATGTCCTTGTACTTTGCTGATAGTTTTGAAGGTTTATTGTTTGTTTTGAGTGTTTTTGCTTTTGTTTTTTTGAGGCAAGCTGGCCTGGAACTTGCTGTGTAGCCTAGGCTGACCTTAAACTGATCCTCTTGCAGAGTGCTGGGATGACAGATGTGTGCCACCACACCCAGCTATTTTGTAGTTTTTATTAGTCTTGCATGTTTTTCATTAAACTTATTAGGGTTTTAATGTTATGATAAGTGATTTCTTTTTATTTACATATATTTTTATTGACACATAAAAACTGTACACATTTATATGTTTTGATACATGTACAGCAGAGAAGCACTGACAATAGTGTTTCCCCTGTTGTACAGAGGGTCGCTATAAGTCGGATACCGACTCGACAGCACCTAACAACAACAACAACACATTCTATAATATTTAAGTCAGGGTAAGCATATCTTCTCAAACCTTAATCATTTCTTTGTAATGAAAACATCCAAAATCCTTTCCTCTATCATCTTTGAAATATACAGTACATTATCATTATTTATAGTCACCCTACTGTGCAATAAAATACCAGAATTTATTTCTCCTAACAGTAACTTGGAACCCATCGACCAACTTTTTCCAATCCCTTGCTCCTCCACTCTTCATGTGGAGTGAACATGCTTTGTACACCATAAATATAGAAATGTTACACTTACATACCCAAGTGTTTTGTTTAGTGTTGACTGAGTATACCCTTTCATGATCTAGATTAACATTTGAGATTAGAATTTTGTATTGACTGACTCTGCTATGCTTCCAAAACATCAGAGCTTCAAAAATCAAGTTGAGCAGGTCAGGTAACAATTTATACTTACACCTACCATTTCAAAACCATGAGCTCTTTCACTTTCATTGAAGTAACAAAATGGTGACCTGGGTTTTTGTTGTTTGGTGGTTTGTTTTAAAGTTTTGAACCAATATGTCCTAGGCAATAGATTTTACATAAACATTCAGAATTGTGGTTCTCCTAAAAAAAATTTAACACTTTTTTTTGACATAGGATCTGTCTCCAGGTGTGTCTCAAACTCCTGGGCTTACATGTTCCTCCCACTTCACCCTCATGAGTGTTGAGATTGCAGGTATGTAACACAGCACCCAGCCTGAATTTTTTTGTTTTAAATAGTGGATGAATGATATGTGCCACAGAATGGACTTAATTCAGGGAAATGATTGGTTGTTCACAATGATGCTTTTTTACTAACAGAGGGAAAGAGTAATAATTCCTGAAATAATTCCTGAAATTCCTGTCATCCCTATCTCCAACCATGTCTTTTGTTTCTCTGTTTCAGGTTTTCTGCCTTTTTAAAAACCAGTCAACTCCTTCCTTGTTTCAAGATATGACATTTTAGCTGGTCATGGTGGTGTTGCACGCCTGTAATCCAAGTGACTCTGGAGGCAGAGGCAGGAGGATTGCAAGTTCAAGACCAGAGGCAGTCTGTGTAATTGAGAACCTGTCTCAAAAAGTAAAAAAAAAGTGGGCTGTGGGTGAAGCTCAGTAGTACAGCACTTGCAAAGCATGCAAGCGTGAAGCCCTGGGTTCAACCCCTAGTACTGCAAAAAACAAAACAAAGACATGATATTTTATTTTACTCATTTTTTTAATTGAAAATAGGACCTTAATAGCTGTCACTGATCTCTTTATTTCAAATAACCTTGTACCTGTAAAGCTGAAGGTTTGGAGATTTCCTTAGAAGGCAAGAACAGCTGAAGTTTAAAAAAAAAAAAAAAAAAAAGAATCCTATGTGGTGGTAGGCACTTTGGTAAAAATAAATAAATAAATAAATAAATAAAATAAAATAATGGGTTAAAGTGATAAAATGACTGGATGTACTGGCTTAGTTACTACAGTACTCAGCTCCTCTTTTTTTGTCCTGGTGAAAGTGTCCCAGATTCCATTCAAGATTGCCTTGAAAGGTCTTACAATCTAAAAATTGGGAGGCTATCACACTGTAGGTTGAATGGCAAAGAAGGTTAGGATCTTTAGTCCAGGCAGATTATAAAGCCAAGGAAATATCATGGCACATTTTTCTCTAAACAAATTTAAGAATTTATTTGAGTATTTATTTGGGAAATGTATTTGAAACTGAAGGGGCAGAATATGTGAATTGAGAGTTCTAAAAAATGAGATCCCAAGAGAATCAGAAATCTGGAATGGCATCACAGGTAAGAGATAAACACAAATAAAATGTGTTGAGCCATGTTATGTCACAAGTATTATGTTGGAGATTTAAGATGTACTCTTACACCCATTTTACAGAAGACACTACCAGATAAAGAGCTTGCTCCATATCGTACAACTAGTAAGTGGTAGAACATAAATCTGACCTTTGCTGATTTTTAATCCTATATTTTTTACCATACAAAAAAACTGACAAAGGTGCAAAAAACACAAAATTCAATACAACTAGTTAGCAGAGACTTAGCAAGTGAAAAGCCAAAGGCCAAGATTACCCAACCTTTGGATGCACAGGAAAGAAAGTTACTCCTGCTCCAGAGACTAAAGATATATTTATTTCATTATTAATAAAATATAAACATACCATGTAAAATTATTATTATTATTATTATTATTATTATTATTATTATTGGCGGTACTGGGGTTGAAACCAGGGCCTCATACTTGCATGCTTTGCAAGAGCTGCACCCTCAGCCCATATTTTTTACTTTTTCAGACAGGGTCTTGCTAAATTACCACACCTGGCTTGTAAAAATGTTATTCTACAAAGCCAAGATTTCTACCTTAAATCACTGAAACAATATGTGTAGCAAATACATGATGTTTGGGAAGTAATAGGCTTTGACAGCCTTAAATTCCTTATTTTAAAAAATAAAGACAATAATGCATAACTCAAGTCGTGATGAATAAATAAGATAGTAAAAGTTAATCTGCTTAGCCAGCATATGGGTTTAGTAAATGTTAGCAAGTAGTGGCAGTCATCATCATCACTGTTATTGTTGTCTTGAGATAGGACAGAAAGATAGGGAAGTTTGGGGAACATGGAAAGGGAAAGAGTTTTCACCCCAGGATCTGGTTTGATTGGCACCACCTGAGAGTTGAAAACTTTCACACACCTACTGAGAAGACTGCTGTGAGTACTGCCTGCATAGAGACATTCTTTTTGAGAGACATTTTAAATAATGAAAATGTTAAAATAGCAATAAACCATGCTTGGGGTCAAAATGTATGTAAACTCTGAGTTTTGCTTTCCACTCTGTAATTGTTTCTTTGACACATAGTCAGGCAACTCCCTCCTCTTTCCTTTCCTTTCCTTCCTTCTTTTTTTTGTACTGGGAATTGAACCTAGGGCTTTGCACCACTAAACTGCACCCTCAGGCCATTTTTTTACTTTTTTGAGACAGGGTCTCACTAAATTACACAGACTACCTCTGGTCTCAAACTTGCGATCTTCCTGCCTCTGTCTCCTAAATTGCTGGGATTACAGATGTGCGCCACCATGCTGGGCTCCCCTTCTCTTTTCTTAAACCTATACAATACATAATCTCATTTTACTAATGGGATGTCTCTCCAACAGAAAAACCCAAACAATGGACCATCTTCTTTTAATCTTATTGGCACATCCCCAGCATATGACAGGCCTTTCTAGGCTCATGTCACACTAGGCACCCAGGACTGACATCACCCAGAGCATGCCCTAGGTTAAATAAATCTGGAGGGAACATATGCACTGCCCTCTTTTTGACTTCCTACTCTTTATTCCCTTGGTGATTCCTCCTCTGTGTCTTACATGCCCCTCTCTCTCTGAGTACTCACATGTATTCTAAAATGTGTACTTAATAAACTCTATAATTTTGTTTTACTCTCTCTGGCTTGTCCTGAAATTCTTTTCTGCAATGAAACCAAGGACCCAGATTAACCTGAGTAGAGGTCCCAACTAGGGGAAGACCTCACGATAGGTGGCCACGTTGAGCTGTATCTCTCTGCCTTGCCTCCAGTGACACTCTAACCATGTAGCCCAGGCTGGCCTCAAATTCATGATCCTCCTGCCTTAGCCTCCCAAGTGCTAGGATTATAGATGTGTGCCACTTTCCCCCACCCTAAACCTAAGGGCTTTAGGTTTCAGAAAAATGCTTGAGAAATGCTTTCTTATATGCTTAAGCTCCTTTTTTTTTTTATTGTGGTACTGGGGGTTGAACCCAGGGCCTCACACTTACATGCTTTGCAAGTGCTGTACCACTATGCTGCACCCCCAACACATTTTTTTTTAACTTTCTGAGACAGGGTCTCACTAAATTATACAGACTGCCTCTGGTCTCGAATTTGCAATCCTCCTGCCTGTGCCTCCTGAGTTGCTGGGATTACAAGTGTGCACCACAGTGCCCAGCTCTTAAGCTCCTATTTGTATGTGAGGTAAAAAGAAATTCTACACATAATCTTTGTTTCTAGATTACTTGTAATGATGATCATAACAATTCTTCCCATTCCTATATATAATTTCCTTTTGCAATGTGACTTTCCCCACTTCCCTGTCAAGATGTGGAGTTTCTTTTCCCATCTCTACCATTGGAGTTGGCCTTATGACTTTGTCTGTTTGTTTGTTTGTTTGAGACAGGGTCTCACTATGTAGCCGAGACAAACCTGGAATTCTCAATGTTGCCCAAAGTAACATTGCACTCCCATCAATCTTCCTGCCTCAGGCTCCCAGCCTCACCACAGCCAGCTGTGGTAACAACTGCTTTGACAATAGAATGCAGCAGAAATGACAATGTGTGACTTGGAGTTTCGGCTTTAAGAGGCCTCATAGCTTCCACTGGTACTCTCTTGGAGGCCAGATGCCATGTAAATGAGTCTAAACTATCTCCCTAATGACACATGTCCCGTACAATAGCCACAGTCATCCTCTAGACATGTGAATGAGGCTGGCTAGGTGATCCACCTGTTCAGTCAAAAGATCAGATGACTGCAATCTATACACATCATCCGTAGGAAAGGCCATGAGAAGAACTGTCCAGCTGAATCTAACCCAAATAGCTGATCCAAAAAAATTATGGGTAAGTAAATGGCTATTATTCTAAGTTAGTACATTTTCAAGTGGTTTATAATATAGCAACAAAATACCTAATACAACCATATTTGAATTATTTTTCAAATCATTCATATTTATTAAATGATTATTGTAAGCAAGGCATCAGACTAGATGGAGAAAGTCAGGCAAAATGTGTAAAGAATGGCCACTGCCTTCAGTAAATTTACCATCCATACCAGAAGAAAATAAAATATTTAAATAACTACTGCAGAGGGGAATATAGAATAAGAGCCATAGTGCACAACAACTACATTGTCATAAGAATTAAAAAATAGGATTTCTGCTTGAAGTGATAAGGGAAGGGTTCATCAAGAAGAGCTGGGGGTGGTGGTGCACATCCATAATCCCAGTGATTTGAGATGTGGAGGCAGGAAGATTGCAGGTTCAAGGCCAGAAGTAGACTGAATAATTTAGCAAGACCCTGTCTCAATTTTAAAAATTTTTAATAAAAAAGGACTGAGGGTACATCTCAGTGGCAGAGCACTTGTAAAGTATGCAGAAGGCCCTGTGTTGAGCCCCCCAGTACTAGAAAAAAAAAATGACCTGAGGTCGTGTGTGCATGCCTGTAATAATGGGGACTTTGTATTAGGTAGCATTTCCCACTTTTAGGGAACAAGAAACAATTGTGGTTAACTGAAGTAAAAAGAAAGAGAATTTTTTTAAAAAGACTGGGAGATAGAAAAAGAAAAGGAAGAAAGAGAGGGAAAGATAGAGAAAAAGACTGAATAGTTTATTGGATAGGTTATATAATTAAGTGACTGTTCTAGGATCCCAGAAGATCTGGTGATCTCAATGGGATGATCTGATCAACTAACTCTTTAGAGCTCTCAATTTCTTCTATCTCATTGTGCACCCAAGATCCCAGGACAGTCTGAGTGGCCTAGTGTTTGTTTCTACCTTTGTGATCTGGGTTCTGTGCTTGTAGCTCATTAGAATACTGGGAACAGAGATGACAGGTAGTATTCTAAAGGGATGCTGAAGAGACGCACACACACTGAAAGTCACAGGACAAATTCCTTAGTAGACTTACCTAATTCATATACTTAGTTCTTCAGATAAGACATCTAAATATGTATTGGATTCTATGGATACTCTGGATTCGTTGACCTCAATGCACAAACATGTTTCGTCTAGGGTGACCTAAAGCTTGTCTCTGCAACTGCTTTCCTCTCAGATAATAATTCCCTGATTGATACGCATTGCTTCTAAAATGGAACTCAGATCAATCACCCTTTGCAGAAATACAATAGCAGAAAATAATGAAAGCAATATAAGGGGAAAAAATGACACTGTAAGATATGAGCCCTGCGAACTAGCCGAGCCACCCCAAGCTGCAATTTTGTCCTTCCACGGGTTGATTACCAAATTTCCCTTCTCAGTGGCCCCAGGGGCCGCAAAGTTGGCAGAGCCAGCTACCCAGGAGACACTAGACAGCGGAACTGCAGATCCGGAACTGCAGTTCCCGGGGGAAAGGGCCGAGAAGGGATCCAGTACATGCGCACAGGAGCCCAGGTCAACAAAGACGGCGGCGCGCGCACGCGCGCGCCGGAAAAAGACCCTAGGAGGCGTGCGCGTGCGCGTGCGCTGCCGCTGCTCCGAGCTACCGAGCCGCTGAGAGGACAGAGGGAAGGAGGGGCTGGAGCCATCGACCGCTGGAGAAGCAGGAGGGGTTGTGCTCCTGTCCAGGGAAGGAGAAAGGGGCGTGGCTGGCAGGCAGCGCGTGGAGGTGCAGAGCTCGAGGGACCCGCGGGCGCGCGGGTGTCTGTGGCTCTAGCCGACGCAGTGTCCGCCGCCGTCGCTTGGTCGCCGTCGGTCTGCGGGAAGCGGGTTATGGCGGCGGCGGCAGTGGGAGCTGTGAATGAGTTCTCCAGGCGGACGAGGGA
Organism: Pedetes capensis; assembly: GCA_007922755.1. Classification (NCBI taxonomy): domain Eukaryota; kingdom Metazoa; phylum Chordata; class Mammalia; order Rodentia; family Pedetidae; genus Pedetes; species Pedetes capensis. Next base: position 81,624 of record VMDO01001794.1, read on the forward strand.
AGAAGAAAGGCTCCGGCGGCCCCAGCAGCCCGGTGCCTCCCAGGCCTCCGCCCCCTTGCCTGGCCCCCGCCCCTCCCGCCGCCGGGCCGGCCCCTACGCCCCGGTCGCCGCATAAGCGGAACCTGTACTACTTCTCCTACCCGCTGTTCGTAGGCTTCGCGCTGCTGCGTCTGGTGGCCTTCCACCTGGGGCTCCTCTTCGTGTGGCTCTGCCAGCGCTTCTCCCGCGCCCTCATGGCCGCCAAGAGGAGCTCCGGGGCCGCGGCGGCGCCAGCCTCACCCTCTCCCTCCGCGCCAGTGCCGGGCGGCGAGGCCGAGCGCGTCCGAGCCTTCCACAAACAGGCCTTTGAGTACATCTCCATTGCTCTGCGCATCGATGAGGACGAGAAAGGTACTTTGGGCTGGAGGGAGGGCACGGCGACGCAGTGGGGAGGAAACAGTGGGGTAGCCCAAGGAAGGCAATACCTGCGTCCTTTTCCTGTGGCAGAGAGCAGGGCACCTCGGAATGTATCTACCCCAGCAGTCTGAGTGTCCGTAGTGACCCACATCTAGGATTCTCAGTTAAACCTTTCCCCTTTCAGGGCACTGTAGCCATTGACTTTGTTTCAGACACTAGCCGTCCCCCACACTTATGCATGACCCAAGTCCTATGAGGCAAACAGAAGTGCTGGTGACAGTGACAGTCGTCCTGGAGTGACCACACGAATCCTTTCTAGCACTTTAAACAGTGTGTGGCTTCCTCTTGAGCCAGGTTTACAAAATGTTTTGATATCGAAGAGGCTGTTTATTATCGGCTTTTAATGAAAGCAGGATACTATAGTGTCAGAACAAAGAACAAACGATGACTTGATTTTTCAAATAGTTGCGTATGAGCGTAGCTGAATTTGCAGTATTTTGAAGTTACATGAGAGTCATTTTGTCAATACAATGCCTCCTGAATTTTTTTTAATTGTGTTTTAGTGTTAAACTTTTGTCCTTGGTTGCTTTGGCTTTAATTAAATCAGAATTCTAAGGTAGCCTCTAAGTTTCAAAATTGTAAAGTTAAATGAGTGAATTGAGTAAATGTGTCAGTATCATTGTACAGTGAAACCTAAGACAAATATTTGTTTCTGGATGAAAGCAAAGATGGTATATTTAAGCTAACATTTTTAATCTTTCAGTATGCCACCATTGTGCTATTAGCTTTGCGAATGTTATTTAATCCTTACAATAACTGTGAGGTGAAGATACTATTGGCATCAGCATATTACATATGAAGAAAGGCTCAAAAAAATTAAAGCAGGTCATTCCAAACTTATGCTACTACCTAAATTAAAAGTTTTTATGGAAAGTGACCCCCACGTGCCTATCAGCTTGTGCTGTGGGGGGCCTGGGTGTTGCCAAGATGCTGAAAGCTATGCCACCAGTTTTTCAGATACCAGCAGGGTCACCCATGGTGGACAGGTTTCAATTGAGCTTCCAGACTAAGACAAACTAGGGAGAAGGACCCAGGAGCCCACTTCTGAAACAATTAGCCATTGAAAACCCTATGAATAACAGAGAAGCACTGACAAAGATAGTGCCAGAAAATGAGCACTATAGGCATTCAAGAAATGACTGGGGAAGAGTTGCCTCCTCAAAATAGAGTCAGTCTTAATGACGGGAATGTAGTAAAGCCCCTGCAACCTCCTTTTGCTGTTGTGGCACCACTCAAATGAGAAGAAACACAATGACTGCAACAGTAGGCTCAAACATAAATAAATTGTGTGCATGGTATGTCATTGGGTAGTGCCTGCTGTACTTAGACTCACACCATGGGTGGGATCTGATTCAAGGCACCTAACAACAAATGGAAAGTGACAAATGAAGTTAGAAAAAGTCAAAGAACTTTAATTTTAATCACTCCCTTTGTCCTTACCTCCAGTATGCTGAGATCTTGCTTCCCCCCCCAGAGAAATCCACCTTTCGTGATGCCTCAGTTAGGTACTCAGTGCATTGTCCATTGGTGAAAATGAGCAATCTGTATTTCATTCGTCATATCTTTCTCTAATATTAACACCAGAAACTATTCTAGAATTTCAGTCTTGGAAGAATTTCCTTTGTGGAGCATGGGAGTAAAAAGGAAGATATAGGGAAAGAATTAGCTATTCATGGTTTTGGAGTTTAAGAACAGAGTAGAGGTTGAGTTCAAGACAGTAGACACATTTAAGAAAGAATACAAGTTTAGGGGAGAAAGTGTATTAATTGCTGTGTTCTTCACTTAGCAACACCCAGGGATATCTGGGTGGGGGGAATGAAAAAGGGCACCATCATCTCCTCCTAGTGCAGCACTCTTTTATTGCACTATCCTGTTACAGTACAGTCCTTTGAGGTCTACTCATCTGGAGCAAAAGTTGTTTTAGAATAGTGGGACTGTGTTTTAAGAGTTGATTATTTTGGGCTGGAAATGTAGCTCAGTGGTGGAGCATTCATGCCCCAAAATGTGCAAAATCCCAACACTAAAAAAAAAGCCAACCAAAACAAATTACATAGTCACTTTCCTTTAAAATTGAAATAAAACTAAGTCTACATTGTCATGGTTCTCTTCTATAGTTTTTTCTTTAATATATTGGAAAATTTTCTATTTTATCCTTAACCCAGTATTTGAACGAGAGTTCGCATTTGGAGTCTACTTGCCTTCCAGCAATCCTTGACAGCACAAAGCTTACTTCCAAGACAATTTAATTCTCTTTCCACTGCCTAAAAATATGTGTGAACAAATAGAATGAATTGGATAGGCAGTCTTAAGAGCCTTTCTGGCTCTGGTAAACTGTTAAGGAGCATGTACTGACATACCTTAAAAACTTAACTTCTACATGTATTGCTGAAGTCTGCTTTATTTCATCAGGTGAAGCGTGTTATTTCAGACTGTAGTCTGAAATTAAAACATTTGGTACCTTGAATGGTAAATACCAAACAAAGTTTTATTTATTTATTTATTTATTTATTTATTTATTTATTTTGTGGTGCTTGGAGGTTAAACCCAGGGCCTCACACATACTTTGTAAGTGCTCCACCACTGGACTATACCCCAGTTCATTTTTTAAAATTTTTTATCTTGAGACAAGGTCTTGCTAAATTACACAAGCTGCCCCTGGCCTTGTACCTGTGCTCCTTCTGCCTCCACCTCCCAAATCCCTGGGATTACAGGAATGAACCAATGCACCCGGCTTCAAAATCTCATTTTAACAAAGTAGTTTATAAATGTGGTTTATATGGTGACTAGTTCTTTTGATTGGGGAGAGGAGAGACATGATCTCTCTGTAACCCAGGCTGGCCTTGAACTGGCAGTCCTCCTTAGCCTCCTCAATCCTGGGATTAATAGATGTGCTATTGCATTCAGTTTATTTTGAATTTTTTCTTTTTTTCCATACTGAGTATTGAACCCAGGGTCTTAGCATGTGCTAGGCAAGTGCTGTACCATTGAGCTACTGCCCCAGCCCATTTTTATTTTTATTTTGAGACAGTCTCTCTCTAAATTGCCCAGGCAGGCCTCAAATTCGCAATTCTCTTGCTTCAGCCTCCCAAGTAGCTGGGATTACAAGTATGCACTACCATCCTTGACTTCAATTATATTCTTATAGTATTCTTCACTTTGACACTGAATTTTCATAAAGGCCTTAATTTGTTTGAAACCAGGCTATTTCAAAAAAGAGAAACAGAACTGGGGTACAATCCTGTAATCCCAGCAACTCAAGAGGCAGAGGCAGAAGGATCATGAGTTTGAGGCCAGAGGCAGCCTGTATAACTTAGCAACCCCCTGTCTCAAAAATAATATAAATAGACTGGGTTTGCAGCTCAGTGGTGGAGTGCCCTGGTTTAATTGTTCAGTACTTCAACAACAACAACAACAACAAAAAGAATAGTATATGAAATTCTACCTGATACAAGGATTTGGGAGGTATGTTAATGCAAATATGCAAGCATTTACTGGATATTGGATATCAGCTAATTTAAACAGCTCTGCATTCTAGGTGATATTTGAGAAAAATTCACTTCTCCAATGAGATATGAGACATTTGTTATGTAATATATACATATCTAAAATATGTATATATTTTATGTATATTATATATCTTATTTTCTCAAGGTATTTAATTTTATAGATAATTGTCTAACCTCTTTGGAAATTGATAACCTATGACATCCATTTTATATATCAAGAAACTGAAATTTAAAGAGTAGAGTCACAGTAGCAGAACCAGGAACAGAGGTTAGGTGAACAGACTCATAATATTATCCCTTGATTTCATATTGAACAGGTTTTTACTTTGTATTGTGAGTAAAGGACTACTTGGAATACTAGGAGGAAAAGAGAAGGTTGTAATAGTGGTTCTTTACGTTATCTAGAACATGACCTAACATGTTTTGCGTGACTTCTACAGGTAGAGAAGTGTGAGATCTCCTGGGGTGGTGGAGGTTCAAAAGGTGTGGTTTGATTTCTCAATTTTGTGTAAGGATCCAGTATGTTGGATGAAAGAGACTGTGCCAATTTTTCAGGATTTTGTAAGACTAAAGAACCTGGCATCAGGAATAGAAATTGTCTAAACAAAATTCTATCTCTAGTCAGTTGTAAGATACACATACAAATATTTAAAATAGACTTTAAAAATTACCATATGATTTTGTGATTATGTATAATCTAGCCTTGTACTTAATACACATAAAACAAATCTGTTTTCAAAAGATAAAGGTGGAAAGTAGAAACCAGAAGTGTCAGGTTTGGTAACTTTTTCTCCTGAAAACTGATGTATACCTACCATTTTGAAAAAATTGATTTCAAACTTGAGTTTTCTTTTGCTTAATGATGATTTGACTTTGAAGTTTTCTTGGTTAGAACGAAGAAAAAATCTGATAAAAAGCATATTGATATGTTATCATACTTTTTCAAAAGGTTAGCATTACTTTTTATTAAATGCACAATAATATTTCTTTTCAAGAATATTTAGTGGCATCTATGCCAAAGAAACCCAAATACATCCACTTTTAGGGACTTTATATCTTGTTCTGTTTCTAGCCTCTTTTTTAAATTGTAGGGCTTTAAATTTTTTTTAATGTTGAATATCATTACACCCTATAAACTTACCTGGAAACTAGGTTCACAAGATTATTAGTATTTGTCCTGATAAAAATTAAGGAATAGTAGGTTGATACTAAGTTATCAAGGGCTGGGATTTGGCTCAGTGGGTAGAGTGCTGTGCTACAGTCTCTTGAGGCCCCAAGTTCAATTCCCAGCACCGCAAAAATGGGAGAAGGGCCTGGCAATCCACTCCCAAGGCAATCCCGAAACAGTCAGCCATTGAAAACCCTATGAGGGTCGCTATGAGTCGGATACCGACTCGACGGCACCTAACAACAACAACAACGAAGTTATCAAAGAAGGACTTTCCATAACCCTTCCTATCTCTTTTCCACTAACTTTCTCTCTGTGCATCAGCCAAAAGTAGTTTGGATTTTGACATCTGGCAAAGTAAAGACTGTCTTACTCTTTTATACTAGTTTTCTTCACTCTTTACCTGTAGTACTCCTACCAAAGTTTTACTATGCTGATGAAGTATTGTTTTTCTCTCTCATTTTAAATCCTAACAACTGTTAATTATGGACGTCCTAGCACAGTTGCATCCAGCAGTTCCTTCTGGTAAATGAGGAATGATATATGTCAAAATCTATGATTTTCTTAGAGATTATTACACATATTTTGAAGTTCTTTGGTTTAGTATAGACATACTCTACTTATATGTATATCTTTCCTACTTTTTTGCATATATTTTATGCTAAGAGGAGAGAACTTTATTATTATTATTATTATTATTATTATTTTCTTTTTATAGTGCTGAGGAACAAATGGGACACCAGGTACTTAGGTGCATGCTAGGCAAGTACTTCCTCATTGAGCTACAGCTCCAGTTTTAACCATTGTTCTTACGTGGGCTTTGTTATTGTTCTTCAGTTAGCTTTGCCAGCACCACACCGGTGTTTGAACAAGTAGCGTTTATTACTTGTAGCCAGGAAGAACACACATCATGTGGAACCATGGTACTAGAAAGATCACATGGGATTTGGGCTTGTATTCTGTGATTTCAAGGAAGATTTAAGAAAGTAGCATTTTTCTCTGGATTGTATGCTGTCAGGAACAGGGAATAATTGTGATTAATTATTAAATCCTTTCCAGAAGGAAGACAGACAAGAGTGAGGGTTAAAGGTATAATTGGTTAATAAGCAAGAGTCATTCATTAGCTGGAAGAGGGAAATGTTTAGTATTTCATGGTTTGGACAATGTTCATACTTTGTGTTTAGATATCATGATACAGTGATAGTGTTCCAGAGTGGCCTTGTCTAATGTTGATAATCCTGTGAAATTGTTCAACTGATTACTATCTGTAAGTCCCTTGCCAGCTCCTAGATGTTGGAGGCTACTTCTTTTCTTTGTCAGTTTTCAGGGTCTAATTTTACCTTTTTTCAGTTGTAGCACTTTTTATCCAAAGTGACATTTGAGTCTGGTCTGTATAGGATCTTGGCAAGTTACTATGCAGTGATAATGTTTGTAAAATGCTTAGCACCTGTGCATAGTAGGTCTTCAGTAAATAGAAATTTATTATTAATTCAATAATTCTTTAATAATTAGAACCTGTAGACATTATGCTAGCATATAGTTACATCTCAATACTAGTTTCTATTTCTCATTTTTGTTTTGTTGTTGTTCTTGAGACAGAGTCTTGTTATTTGGTCCAGACTGGCTTGGAACTTGTTATGTAGTACAGACTAGCCTCAAACCTAGTGATCTTCCTGCCTCGGCCTACCTAGTGCTTTCAGTTCAGGCATGTGACACCATATCCAATCTTCTGTTAGTCTTTTTAGGATGCAGTAGCAGCATAAATGAAGTTTGAGGAAGAAGTATCTACAGTGAAGAGAAACACCTGTGCGAAATATGAGCTTTTTACATAAAAAAACTAATAGAAATCTCCCTCTAGCCTCATTTGTCACTTAGTATCCTAGCTTTTTATTTCTTTTTTGTTTTTGCCTGGCAGGATCTCACTAAATTATGCAGACTGTCTCTGGTCTCGAATTTGCTATCCTCCTGCCTCCATCTCCCGAGTCGCTGGGATTACAGGTGTGTGCCACTGTGCCCGGCTTTTTATTTCAAAATATTTAAAGTAAATATTTTGTACTCATATGTGAAAATAAGTTCTTGGTATAGAATTCAGAACATACAGAGCAAAGCATAGTAGTGCATGCTATAATCCCAGTACTCAGGAGGCTGGGACAGGAAGATCTTGTGTTTGAGACCAGTCTGGACTACCTAGAGAGATGCTGTATGCGAAAACCAAAAGGAAAAAATAAAGGTTAAAATTTTATTCCAAAACCATCAACAATAATAAAAAAGCAAAACAAAGGTGTGATGGCACATGCTTGTAATTCCAGACCTCACCTATAATTTCAGCACTTGGGAGGCTGAGGCGAAAGGATGGAGTTTGGGGCCAGCCTGGGCTACGCAGTAAGAGCCTTTCTCAAAAAAACAAACCAGACAACAACAGAAAAAATAACAACAACAACAACAACAAAAAAAACCCAAAAGATTTTGGAACTTACAAAAAATGCACGAAAGGGAATTAAAAAATACCCATTACTCGTGGTAAATACAAATAGTAAATAAAGATTTTTCAGAAATATAAATTGACACTCTTAAGGTTCAAAGAAAATGTCCTGGGACATGGGGTTCAAACTCTTACACATTAAGGGAAAAAATAAACCTTTATTTTAAAAATTACCCTTTAAGCTGGCAAATAAAAGCAAATATGGCCTTTTGCTAAATTAGAGTAGAAAGCGTCCTTTCTTTAATAGGGAACTATGAGAAAATTAATTAGAGAGCTGTTAATAATTAGCTCCTACATTGATCTTTTTTGTCTGTGTAGTGCTGAAGATCGAACCCATGGTTTGATGCCTCAGGGTCCTGTAGTTTATAGGGACTAATACTGAAATCTGCTATTAGAATTTTAACAATACCTGTTACTTTGCTAATTTGACACTTGTAAAGCTGGCAGAATATTGTTGTGAGAAAACGGATACTTTTATTCCCTGGAATTGTTTGTGGTAAAACACTTAAGAACTAATAACAATAACAAAGGGATTAAATACATGAGTAAAAGCTGTGGGTTTTATATAACTTAAATGAAAAAAATCAGGAACATACAACTGTGCACACAGTTCAGGAGAAGCATTTAAATTAGTTACTATAAACATACTAAGTATAATAAAGATAATAAAATAATCTAGGTGTGGTGGTGTATACCTATGCTACCAGAATTTAGGAGGCTGAGGCAGGAGGATCGCAAGTTGAAGGCTAGCTTAGTCTACATAGTGAGACCTTGCCTCAACAAACAACAAAAATAAAGAAACATTAATTTTCAAAAACAATTAGATTTGCATATAATTATCACTTGATAGTAGTATCCTACTGAATCTTAAGATCTTTTTTAAGCTTAATTTAGAGTAAGGATTAGTTTTTGTTTGTTTGTTTATTTGTTTTTGCAGTATCGGGGAGCTGAACCCAGAGTCTTGCCCGTACTTTGCAAACGGGCTACCACTGAACTGTACCCCTAGCCCCATTTTTATTTTTTATCTTAAAACACAGCCTCACTAAATTAATTATGCAAGCTGCCACTGACCTCAAACTTGCAATCTTCTTGTCTCCACCTCCCATGTAGCTAGGATTATAGGCATGAGCCACCCAGCCCAGCAGAATTAATGTTTTGAAGCAGTCATTTGTTTCAAAGAAAACAGAAATGTGTTACTAAATGCCACACTTGTAATCTCACGTACCAGTTCTCATGACACAATCATTTGTCAAGTAAAAACTTACTCTAGAAAGGAGGCATCCAACAATGAATACATTACATCAGATTTGAATGTAATTAGATTAAACAGTGCTTTTTTTCTCACTATAATTGAAATCATGTTTATATTTTCCAATAGTATATGTATGAAAAAAATTTATTTGAAATAAATTTTCACTAAGTAAAATTTCTTGGCCTAGTACAGCATTTCAGTGATTATAAGCAATACACTGAGACAAGAAGCACAAAAAGACTCACACCCTAGAATTTTGAGAAACACTGTGACTATATTGTTCCTACTGGAGAGACATATACATTTCAAGATCCCAAAGTACCAATGAGTCATATAGTAATGCTTCTTGGGTTTATCTATTTGATCACAGCATTATTTTTCATGTACCATCCATCAACAGCATGCTTTGGGAAATACATTGTATACACTTCATACTTATAATAAATACAAATAATAATTTCTATTTTAAAGCAGGACAGAAGGAGCAAGCTGTGGAATGGTATAAAAAAGGTATTGAAGAACTAGAAAAAGGAATAGCTGTCATAGTTACAGGACAAGGTAAGGTTATACTTATCTTTGTTTTATAGCCATCCTAATTATATATTTGTCCCCTCTTGCCCATTAGGAACACATTCCAGGGCCCCCAGAGGGTGCCAAAACTGCGAATATTACCAAGCCATACTTATACTGATAATCAAGATGGCTACTAAGTATTAATGGATGGATAGCATATGCAAAGTGGATATGTTGGACCAAGGGATGACTCACAACGTGGGCGGGTAGACCAGGACAGAGTGAAATTTCATTTCACTGCTTGAACAGCACACAATTTGACATCTATGATATGTTTATTTTTGGAATTTTCTATTTAATATGTTGGGACTACAGTTGATCACAGGTAACTGAAAATGCGGAAAGCAAACTCAGAGATAAGGAGGGACTACTGAATTCACAGATTCAGATCTGTTCATGTTATTAAAGGTATTTAAATTGTTTGGGTTTTTTTGCATTACTTGGGGGCCTCACACATTTTGCAAATGCTCTACCACTGGGGTGCACCCCCAGCCCATTTTTTATTTTTTATTTAGAGACAAGGTGTCCCTAAGTTACCTTGGCTGCTTCTGGTATCTAACTTGAGGTCCTTGAGATCCTCTTGGCTCCATCTCCTGAGTCACTGGGATGAAAGGCTTTCACCACCATGCCCAGTAAATTTTAGTTGTTTTTTTTTTCCCCTTGCAGTGCTAGTAATCAAACCAGGGCCTTGCACATGCTAGGCAAGCCCTCTACCACTAAGCTAACTCTGTTTAAACATTTTTAAATGTTCTTGTTAACATTTGTAGATGTATAGTTGGAGCTTTTATTACCTATTCTAAAAATAAAGTTCGGTGAATGCTCAAATTTGATTACCTATAGCAGTTAAGTAACAACTTATATATTACTTGTGTCCTTCTTGGAGCCAATCCAAAGATCCGTATGTGATCAGTCACATGTTTTAGTTCTGTTTTTGATGTCTGTTCCATTCTTCACTGTCAAAGAGAGGAGAGGTAGGAGTGGTTTATCTACAAACTTGCCTTGTGGCAAGTACACTTGTGGGTGCTTTGTCTCTTGCTCTCACTTTCTCACCTTTTTTGTTCTTTTGTGGTATTTGGGAACTGAACTTTGGGCCTTGCATATACTTTGGAAGTGTTCTACTACAGAGCTGCACCCCAGCCCCTTATTTATTTATTTATTTATTTATTTATTTATTTATTTGCAGCTGTAGCCCTGTGGCATCCGATCCCGTCAGATCTCGGAAGCTAAGCAGGGTCGGGCCTGGTTAGTACCTGGATGGGAGGCCGCCTGGGAACACCAGAAGCTGTAGGCTTGGGAGAAGGACCTGGCAACCCCCTCCCAAAAAGCAATCTGCCATTGAAAACCCTATGAACAGCAGAGAAGCACTGACAATAGTGTTTCCCCTGTTGTACAGAGGGTCGCCATGAGTCGGATACTGACTCGATAGCACCTAACAACAACAACAACAATTTATTTATTTATTTATTTATTTTGCAGTTCTTGGGGTTGAACCCAGGGCCTTGCACTTGCATGCTTTGCAAGTGCTGGACCACTGAGCTGCACCGCCAACTTTTTTTTTTTTTTTTTTTTTTTTTTTTTTTTTTTTTTTTTAGTTTTTGAGACGGGGTCTCACTAAGTTATGCAGACTGCCTCTGGTCTCGAACTTGTGATCCTCCTGCCTCTGCCTCCCAAGTTGCGGGGATTACAGGCATGAGCCACAGTGCCCGGCTCCTTTTTTATTTTTTAAATTGAGACAGAGTCTCACTAAGTTACACAGGCTGCCTTTGGCCTTGAACCTGTGATCCTCTTGCCTCCACCTCCCATGTAACTAGAATTAAAGGTGTGTTGTAGTAGAGGTTGAACCCAGGTCCTCATACATGCTAAGCAAGTGTCTTACCACTGAGGCCTAGTCCCAGCCTCCCCTATTTATTTATGTATGTGTGTATTTATTTATTTATTTTACTGGGATTGAATTCAGGACCTTGTGCATACTTTGCAAGCACTCTACCATTGAGCTGCACCCCCAGCCTCTGTTTTGTTTTTATCTTGAGACAGGGTCTTGCCAAATTACACAGGCTACCTCTGACCTTAAACTTGTGATCCTCTTGACTTAGGATCCTGAGTAGCTGAGATTAAGGCATGTGCCACAGTGGCTGGCTTCTTCCTTTTTTTTTTTTTAGTGGTACTTGGTTGCACCCAGCACCTCATACATACTTTGCACATGTTCTACCAGTGGGCTGTACCCCCCAGCCCATTTTTTTAATTTTTATATCTTGACTCAGTGTCTCACTAAATTGCATAGGCTGCCTCTGGCCTTCAACCTGCAATCTCCCTGCCTCTGCCTACTGAGTTGCCGGGATTATGGGTGTGAGCCACCACACTGGGACATTTTATTTATTTATTTATTTATTTATTTATTTATTTATTTAAAATGATGCTGGGCATTGAACCTAGGGCCTTGCACATTCTAGGAAATTACTTTACCTTGTAGCTACATTCTTCTTGATTACGTGTTAGAATATAAACTATAAATGTCTTGTTTTGATTTACACTGGCTTTTTAAAACCAAAGAAGTTACTTATCTATATTTTCCTGCAACCTCAAATCAAAGTTAGGGTCTATTATCTTTAAATATACACTTAACATTTATTGCACATTTACTATATGCCCAAGTATCATTATAAGTGCTTCATATGTAGAATCTTTCTTAATTTTCACCACAATTCCATTCTTTGTAGCTACTGTTATTATGCTTAATTTTCTGATGAATAACATAAAACAAAGAAAATTAAGTAATTTATCTAGGATTCATGGCCATCAAATGATAAAATCAGGATTTAAACCAAAGCAGTCCAACATCAGTGGCTGAATATTTTATGTGTTGTGAATATTGTATAGTAACGACAGGAATACATTCTGATAAATTCATCAGTAGGCATTTCTTTATTGTGTGAACATCATGGAGTGTACTTATACCAACCTTGGTGGTATAGGTCAGTCACTGTGTCTGGTGTTTTTATGCAATCAAGAGACGGGGTAAACACCTAAAAGAGCGAGAGAGGGATGTAGTAAATATGAGGTCTATGAGGCTGTTGCCTGTGTAGCCTGTTGTTTTGCAATAAACTTTTATAGGTAAATAAGAATCAACAAATAAAAAAATACTAAAAATTATAACATACTAAATACATAAACTCGTAGCATAGTAATTTGTTATAAACATTTATTATACATTATTGTATGAGCTGTCATTGTATACCATTGGCAGTATAGTCAGATTGTTTGCACCAACATCTTTGGGACAATCAGCCATTTGACACCATTGTATATTTGGTCCGTTATTGAACAAAGTGTTGCTATGCAGTGCATGACCATACTTGAATTTATCATAGCTACAATATATTTAGAAGCAAAAATTATACTATTTACGTTAAGAATCAGTCCATACAGTATATGTTTGTTAGTTAGCTGGTTGACTCTACTACTTAGTATCAGTAATCTTATAAATAATTATAAGTGTCTAGTATTTACCCTGGGCTGGGATTTGGCTCAGTGGGTAGAGCGCTGCGCTGCAGTCTCTGAGGTCCTGAGTTCAATTCCCAGCACCGCAAAAATGGGAGAAGGACCTGGCAATCCACTCCCAAGGCAATCCCGAAGCACTCAGCCATTGAAAACCCTATGAGGGTCGCTATGAGTCGGATACCGACTCGATGGCACCTAACAACAACAACAAGTATTTACCTTGCTGCTTTCCTCTCCCTTTTATATTTTGACTACTTCTCTAGCTACTAGTTTCCTGTATAAAAGAACAGAAATAGGCTGGTGATGTGGCTTAGTGGTAGAGTATTTGCGTAGCATTTGTTTGGCCCTGGATTCAATCCCGTGCAATAAATAAATAAATAAATAAATAAAAGAGAAAGCCAAATAAAACAAGTAAACATAGGTGGTTGGGTCTTTGAGACTTTGACGAATATGACTTTATGAATTATGTGCAAAATACACGTGCAGTTCTTTGTCAACAGCATGGGAGATAAGTTAGAAGAAAATGAATCTGTTGTCAGAAAAACAGTATTTCATTGGGCACCGTGGTACATGCCTCTGATCCCAGCGACTTGACAGGAAGATTGAGGGTTTGAGGCCAGAGGTAGTCTGTGCAACTTTGTGACACCCAGTCTCAAAGAGGTTAAAAAAAAGAGGCGTGGGGTACAGTTCAGTGATAGAACATTTGCCTAGCATGCATGAGGCCCTGTTTTTGAGCTCCCAGTATTGCAAGGAAAAAAACCCAAAAAACAGCATTTTATTGAATTAAAGTGTCTTGTGTTATACCACTAAGGGAAAAAAATGTCAATTAAACTATAATATATCTCTTATCACTTAGAATTTAAATTTAAATTTTATTTTCTAGCATATGTTCATCTTATATGTTCATCATATGTGTTCATCATTTCATTTTCTAGAATATGTTCATCAACAGCAATATTAATATGTGACAAATTTGTGCATGCACAGGCAGTGAGAAAGTGTGCTATGAGTATAGCTTGGCTAGTAGTATTAGTAAGTTGGCACTGATGATAAAATACATCCCAATTTCAAAGACTTTGACATATGGGAGGGGGAATGTTATGGGCTTCATGAAATATGCATGAAATCCATGAAGTACACAGAAGGTCTGAAACTATGTAAGGAACTATAACTGATACATATTTTTTTCTTTGGTCAGTACTAGGGGGTTGAACCTAAAGTCTTATGCATACTTGAAAATTGCTCTACCACTGAGGTACACCCCCCAGCCCCTTTTTTATTTTTATTTTGAGCCTGAGGGTCTCACTAAGTTGTTCAGGCTACATCTGGCCTTGAACTCTTGATCCTTCGCCTTAGCATCCTGAATTGCTGGGATTGATGGCTTGCCCACAGCATCTAGCTTGATTTTTTTTTAAAGATATTATTTAAAAATAATATTTTTTTTAAAAAGATGATTCTCATGTAACATAGGCTGGCCTCAAACTCACTATGTAGCCCAGGCTGGTCTATAACTTGCAGTGCTCCTGCTTCTTCCTCCTGAGTGCTGAGATTATAGGCATTTGCTACGACATAGTGGTGAAAATATTTTCTTAATTTCTTTTTCTTTCTTTTTTTATTTTTATTTTTATTTTTTTTTTCCGGTCCTGAGGAGTTGAACCCAGGGCCTCATGCATGCTTTTTTTCACAAGTG
>VMDO01001794.1:96348-191063 GCA_007922755.1 Pedetes capensis
TTTTTTTTTTTTTTTTTTTTACTTTTTAAGACAGGGGCTCGCTAAATTCTGCCTCTGGTCTCGAACTTACCATCCTCTTGCCTCCACCTCCTGAGTCATTGGGATTACAGGCATGCAGTACCGCACCTGGCTTCTTAATTTCTTAATAAATCCTTTGACTCTCTATGAAAGTAGTTGGAGTGATACTTTATCTTGAAACAATGTTAGTAGGGCGATGGAGATATTGTAATTAATTCTTCCTTTCTTTTTTACTTTTAGGTGAACAGTGTGAAAGAGCTAGACGCCTTCAAGCTAAAATGATGACTAATTTGGTCATGGCCAAGGATCGTTTACAGCTTCTAGGTATCAATATATTGTATAATTAGACATGAGTTGTATTTGAAATGTATGTTTAATGAATCTTAAATTGTAAATAGTAGATGAACAATTTAAAATGTAGTCTGGGTTTTTTTTTAAACAAGATCTCACTATGTAGACCAGGCTAACGTAAAACTCACAATCTCCCTGCTTCTACCTGCTGAGAGTTGCCATTATAGGCATATGCCACCACACCTAGCTCGCCTTTTTTTTTATTTTTTAAATATATGGAGGCTTTTTTAACATATACAACAGCAGGCAGAAGAATATAATGAACTTCTGATTATCCATCACTTAGCTCAGATAATTAGCAGTTCTCAACCAGTCTTGGTTTGCTTGTACCAAGGGCTGGTAAAATGTAGCCCACAGCCATATCCATCTTACTGCCTGTTGTTATAAATAAGGATTGATTGGGTACACATCCACTTCCATTGCTTTATGTACTATCTATGGCTTTCCTGCTACAGTGGCAGAATTGAATATTGATACAGAACCCACACATGCCTCAAAACCTCAAATATTAGAGGCAGCTGCCATGGCTCATGTCTGTAACCCCAGCAACTAGAGAGGCTGAGGCAGAAGAATTGAGAGTTCAAGACCAGAGGCATCTTATATAACTCAACGAGACCCTGTATCGAAAATAAAAAATTAAAAATGGGTCTGGGGTTATGGTAGAGCATTTGACTAGCATATGAAAGGCTTTGGGTTCAACCCTACAGTTCCATGAAAACAAACGAATACCTCAAGTATTTATTATTTAGCCCTTTACAGAAGAAGTTTGCCAACCCTGCTTCATAGCCCTACTTGCTTTCTCACACTTCATGCTATAAAACAATTTTTTTTTCTAGTTGTGCAGTACTTGGAGGTTTAACCTAGGGCCTCACACATACTTTTCAAGTGCTCTACCACTGAGTTGCATGCCCAGACCATTTTTCATTTTTTATTTTTTGGTTTTGAGTCAAAGTCTCACTAGCCTTGAACTCACAATCCTTTTGGCTCCACCTCCTGAGTTGTTGGAATTGCAGTCATATACCACTATACTCAGTATAAAACAAATTTTTGGTGTCTTTTATTTCACTTATCAGTATTTCATATCATATCTCTAAATATAAGGACTCTGAAAATAAAATCACTGAAATACCATTATCACTTTTAAAAAAATAGTAATTTCTTTTTCTTTTTCTTTTCCTTTTTTTTTTTTTTTTTTTGTGATACTTGAGGGTTGAACCCAGGGTGTCATGCATGCTTTGCAAGCACTCTACCACTGATCTGTACCCCCATCATGTTTTTTAATTTTTTATCTTGAGACAGGGTCTCATTATGTTACACATGCTGCCTCTGGCCTCAAACCTGCAATCCTCCTGCCTCTACCTCCCAAGTTGCTGAGATTACAGGTGTGAGTCAGCACAACAGCCTGTAGTAATTTCTTTTCATATTAACCAAAAAGGTACAAAAATGTTAGTGTCCAAGGTTTTATTTTATTTTTTTATTTTTTTATTTGTGGTACTGGGGGTTGAAGCCAGGGCCTTGTGCCTGCATGCTTTGCAAGTGCTGGACCACTGAGCTGCGCCCCCAGCCCATTTTTTTCACTTTTTGAGACAGGGTCTTGCTAAGTTACGCAGACTACTTCTGGTCTCAAACTTGCGATCCTCCTACCTCCACCTCCCAAGCTGCTGGGATTACAGGTTTGCGCCATTGCGCCCAGCCAAGTTTTTAATTTTCTTATAATTTGGTAACTTTTATCATTTTTTTAATAATTTAAGTCAGGATCTCAGGAAGATCCATCTAACTTGTCTCTTTTAATGTGATTATCCATCTGGTTTTATCTTTTTCTTTTTTCCCTTTATTAGTAAATGATGATGGGGAACAGAGTAATACAGCATTGGCTTTTTCCATTATGCATCCTTTACATCACTTCTAGCAACATTTCCATCAACCCACAAAGTTTATGGAGCCTTATGGCTAATATGTAGTAAAACTCTGATGCTTATTTGGGTTATATTCCCCTATTTTTCTAATACACTTATGAAGTTGTGCTGTTTACATTGAGATTGACCTCTCCCCCTTCATCCCTCCTTATTGACCCTCCTCCCCATCCCGTCTTCTACAATGTTCACTTTCCTCTGCTAATTCCTTCCTTCCTTCTTTCTACTCCTTATATTGTTCCTTCCATGCTAAGTTTAATTGTGCATTTTTTATATATCAGTTTATGCAGAGTATTTTTTTCTTCGTTTAAGTATGATTCAACTCTCACAAAGGAGTGAGAACAAATGGTATTTCTCTTTTTGGGCTTGTGTTCATTCACTTAAGATGATATTCTCCAATTCCATCCATTTTGCTGCAAATGACATTATTTCAATTTTTTAAATTGCTGAGTAGTATTCCATTGTGCATATGTACCATAATTTTTTTATCCATTCTTCTGTTGATGGGCACCTTGGTTGATTCCATATCCTTGTATTGTCAAAAGTACTATATTGAATATGGAGATGCAGGTGTCTCTGTGGTATGATGACTTGTATCCCTTTGGGTATATTCCCAGTAGTGGTACAGCTCAGTCGTATGGCAGTTCTATTTTTAGTTTTCTGACGTAGCTCCATATTGATTTCCAAAGTGATTGAACCAATTTACAGTCCCACCAACAGTGTAAGAAGGTTCCTTTTTCCCCAGAACCTCACCAGTATTTGTTGTTATTTGTCAGTCTTGGCTATTCTTACTGGAGTTAGGTGGAATTTCAAGAGTTGATTTGCATTTCCCTAATGCCTAGAGATACTGGTTTTATCTTTTCCTTCCAGGTTTTTGTTTTTTGTTTTGTTTTTGATGAAATCATGTCTCTGTCACACATCCTGGTTTCTACAGTCTGAGGTTTGTTGCATACATCTCTATGGTATCTTTTAACATGTTCTTCTATGGTTCTTATAAGGAGAGTCTTTGTTATATTGAAAGTTAATGATTTTCTACTGACAAAAGACTATAGGTGGTTGTATGCATCTTCATCAGTAGTTTTCCCATTTGCTTGTGAGATTAGCAGCAGTTAACTATGATGCCTGGTAACATCTTAGTCCTGTCATTCTTGTATTATTCATTGACTGGAATAGAACCTTTTCCTATCGGCTGCAGTGGAACACACCTGTACTCACAGCCACTCAAGAAGTTGACATGGGAAGATCTCTTAAGCTCTGGAGGTAAAAGCCCTGTTTCAAAAACATAGCAAGACCCCCATCTTAGGGGGAAATAAAGCCCTTTTCCTCATTTTTTTTATATGATAATGTGGTAGTGGTGGTGTTAGGTGTGTCGAGTCAGTGTCCAACTTGTAGCAACCCTATGTACAGCAGGTGAAACACTATTGTTAGTGCTTCTCTGCTTTTCAGAGGCTTTTCAGTGGCTGTTTCCGGGAGTGGGTTGCTGGATCCTTCTCTCAAGCCTATAGCATCTGGTGTTCACAGGCAGTCTTATGAAGATACATGAAGTAGGGATTGCTCAAGCATAATAAATGAAGGCAGATCATGGATGGCCTAGTTTGTCATGTGAAGGAGCGTGAGCTCTCATCTGTGGGCAGTGGGAAGCAACTGAAGGGTTTAAAGTGGAAGAATTATATGGTGAGATTTTCCTCTAAAGTATATCAATCAGATGGATTGTGTTGGGGGTTGGATGTGAGGTCAGGAAGTAAGGTCATGGTTTTAAGTTAAATCATTGATTAGTTTATATGACCTTAGTTCCCCTAAAAAGAAGCATTAGTCTATTTACTTTTTTGTTTTGTTGAACCCAGGGCCTTGTATATGCTAAGCAGGCACTCTGCTGCTAAGTTACAGCTTTAGCTGTTTACTCTTTTGTTAACAAAAATGAAGCAGGATCACAGTAACAGTGTACTGCTATACTGCTATAGTGCATGGATGGATGTGTTTCCACATATACACATTGAAACTCCATATACCTGAAATCAGGTTCTGTAACTTTTTATTCCCAGTTATTTTTAAAAGTAAGGTTTTAATTTCTGTTTGTCTTTACTATATAATGAATGTGTCTGTGAACTTTTCATTACATTTAATTGAAGAGTTAATTGATAAAGAAGACATTTATACATCAGTATTTTTACTAATTTATGCTTTTACCAACTCAAGTAAGTGTGTCTCAGTATGGTGATTTAAAGAGTATTGTCACTGAGAAAAATCAGATGACCTACCTGTTAGCTACCAAAAAAAAAAAAAAAGCTCTAAGTATATGGTATCAGCCAGTTCTAGGATACAAAAGTGGTACAATACTTTGTGCTTTGTGTTAAAAAGGGTATCTGCTACTTAACCAGCCCCAGAGACATGTGTTGTTGTACCATAAACCAAGCATGGCACCTGCTTGTCTGACCTTAGAAATAAAACTTTAAGAGATTTAGTATTTATGTGCTGCTTATTTTTGGGTTTTTTTGTTGTTGTTGTTGTTAAGTGCTGAGGATTAAACGCAGGGCACAAACTAAGCATGCACTCTACCACTCAGCTACACTCCTAGCCCCTGTGATGCATTTTTACATGTATTTTTTGACTTGCTGACTGAGGTTTAGCTCAATTGGTATAGTGCTGCTCCACATTCTCTGAGGACCTGGATTTGATCCCCAGCACCGCAAAAATGGGAGAAGGACTTGGCAATCCACTCCTGAAGCAATTCCAAAACAATCAGCCATGGAAAACCCTATGAGGGTCACTATGAGTTGGACCCAGCTCAGTGGCACCTAACAACAATTGACTTGCTAGTACAGAAAACAATACACTTCTTGTGATGGCTTGGAATATTTAGGCAAAATAATTTTGGTGAAAATTTAGCCTCTATTATGAGTGAGGCAGAGTACATATTTTATGTACCTAAGGCTAACGTCATTTTCCTAGTAAGTGGACAGCAGAGTGTATGGCAGTTAGGATATAGATTGACTACTTAAATGAGGAAGGAGAGTGCAGCAGGGATATAGAGTGGCAAGGAAAATCAGACTGGTACCCTCTTCTGCCATAGGTGTCAGAGACTCAGATTTTGTGAGGGTATTTGTTCTTTTCAATGGAGATAGAGTTGAAGTAATCCTTTTTAATTGATTAATTTAAAAAGTAAGTCATACAGGCACATGTCACAAAATTTAAAAGTTTCCAAGTATGAAGAGCATCCATTCCATACTATGCCCAGGTAATCCATTTCCCCTCCCAAGAGACAGCTGTATTATTAGTTTTTCTGGGTCCTTTTTAGTGGTTATCTTGATATATACAACTGCACACGTTTAAACAAATAGTAGGGTACTGTACACACAGTCCTGCAGCATGCTCATTTCACTCTGCTTTATTGCTTTTGTTTTTTGTCTGACTTCTGTTAGTTAATGTAGCCAAATATGTCATTTCCTAGATAGTCCTTATAATTTCCTTCCGTGCCAGTTTAAGTGCTATTCTCCTGAAATGCCCTTTCTCTTTCTTTTCAAAACTTAGCTCATAGTCCACTTCCTCTGTAAAGCCTCTTCAGTGATCTCTTTCTTTTGTACTATGCCGTCTTTTTTTAAAAAATATACTTGTGTTATAAGCTGCCAATTTAGTAAACTTATGAATGGTAAAAACTATATATATTTTTTATCTCCCTGGTACTCTCCCAACATAGTGATTTGGACATATTATATATTCAGTATATATTTGCTGATAATAACAATGATATGTAACTGTTTTGGTTTACCAACCTGAATAAGGCATATTTTGAACCTAGCTTTTCTTTTGTTAATTTCTGTTGCTATTTTCATGTCTGAGTTTTTACTAATTATATTTTTAAAGAGTATTTTATATAAATGCAAAAACTTCATCCTATGGCAACTTTCTAACACCTGAATAATTTTTCATTTTCACATACACATCTTATTTGTTATATATATTTTTTTCTTTTTGCTTATTTTTTTCTTTTTTAACCTCCTTTGTTGCATAGAGAAGCTGCAACCAGTTTTGCAATTTTCCAAATCTCAAACGGACGTCTATAATGACAGTACTAACTTGACATGCCGAAATGGACATCTCCAGCCAGGTAGGTTTAGGTTAACTAACATGTAAAATAATAAAGCTTGCATGCAAAGTAGAGTCTTAGTTTACCTGATAATGTTGATTTGGCTTTATAATGGGAGATTTCATTGTGTATTGTTTTTACAGAGCTATGTTGACAAAATGGACTTGGGTTTAGCTCAGTTGGTAGAGCGCTGCTCTGCACTTTCTAAGGACCAGAGTTTGATCCCCACCACTGCAAAAATGGGAGAAAGATGTGGCAGTCCACTCCTGAAAACAATCCTGAAATAATTAGCCATTGAAAACCCTCTGAGGAGCCGGGCACAGTGGCGCACGCCTGTAATCCCAGGGACCCAGGAGGCAGAGGCAGGAGGATTGCAAGTTCAAGACCAGAAGCAGTCTGCGTAATTTGGCGAGACCCTGTCTCAAAAAAGTAAAACAAAAAATGGGCTGGGGTTGCAGCTCAGTGGTCCAGCACTTGCAAAGCATGCAAACACAAAGCCCTGGGTTCAACCCCCTGTACTGCAAAAAACAAACAAACAAACAAAAAGAAAAAAAAAAACCCTATGAGGGGCAGTAGGAGTCAGACCAAATTCAATGGCACCCAACAACAATGTTGAAAAAATAGCATCCTTATCATTCATAATGTATGAACATGTAATGAATAACATATTTAGCCATACTAAACATGTTTTATATGCATGTTTTGTAATCTACAAGTTTTGAAATTATAAAATATGAATATACATTCATATTTTAATTCAATTTTAATATTTTATATGTTAATTTTCATGGCATTTCAGTTTTCCTTTATATTATACATGAATGTTTTATCATAGTACCTATGAGAAAAAATACGAAGCTTCACTTATTGAGGGAAATATTACAATAGTATTCTCATTGTTGTTGTTAGGTGCCATGAAGTCGTATTCGATTCATAGCAACCTTCATAGGGTTTTCCATGGCTGATTGTTTTGGGATTGCTTTGGGAGTGAATTGCCACGTCCTTCTCTTGTTTCTGTGGTGCTGGGGATAGAACCTGGGTCCTCACAGAGTGCAGAGCAACCCTCTACCAACTGAGCTAAACCTCAGTCCTATAGTATTCTGTTTTTGTTGTTGTTAGGTGCCGTTGAGTCAGTGTCTGACTCATAGCGACCCTACATACAACAGATGAAACATTGTCATGCTTCTCTGCTATTCATAGGGTTTTCAATGGCTGATTGCTTTTTGAGGAGTGGATTGCTGGGTGCTGGTCCTTTTCCCAAACCTATAGCACCTGGTATTCCTAGGTGGTCTCCCATCCAAGTAATAACCAGGCCCAACCCTGCTTAGCTTCTGAGATCTGACAGGATCAGACACCACAGTGGTATAGCTACAGGCATAGTATTCTTAGTATGGATTAAATCTTGTGTCAACTTTTGGATATCAGCCCTTCTAGAAGAGTAAATGGTTATTTGTGTTTCATTTTGTTTAGGTGGGAGAAACTTCGTTTTGTGTTTTGTTTTGTTTTTGCAGTGCTGGGGATTGAACTCAGGCTCTCATGCATGGTAGGCAAGTACTCTACATTCCTTGCCCACTCAGATAGTTTTATTGGTGACTTTTTCACCAGTAATATCATGTCCAGGGCTTTGTTTATTGTTATTTATTTATTTGGGGGTGACTGGAATAAGTACAATGAGTAAGGCTGGCTTCAAAATAGTAGGCTCAATTGTGTTTCTGTCTCAGCTTCCTCAGTAGATGGAATTATAACCATGTGCCAGTACACCCAGCCGAGAGCTTCAATTTTATAAAAGTCAATATTACTTCGGATTGTAACAGAAAAACCTTAGATTAGGCCTTAAGGTAGCTGCCCTTTTTATTCATATATAATACACAGCTTTCAAAGTTTTAATTCTTTTTATTTACTTTTTATATTTGCAGTAGAATTTGAACCCAGGGCTTGACACATGCTAGACAGTGATTTGGCCATTGAGCTGTACCCTCAGCCAAGAGATCATTGACAAATGGTCCATTCCCTTTGTTTATTTCATTTTTTTGAGACAAGATCTTGCTATGTATTCCAGGCTGGCCAACTCACTGCATAGACCAAGTTGGTCTCAAACTCACGGTGATCCTTCTTTCTCAGCTTCCCAAGTGCTAGCATCACAGGTGTGTGCCACTACCCCTGGCTCATCTTTTCTTTTCTTTCCCTCCACCCCTGAGCTGGGGGTCAAACATGCTGGGTAAGTGCTGTATCCTAAACCCTTCAAGCTTTTAGTAGAGAACAGGTAGATTGAATTGTTCTCTATGGACAGAAGAAACTGTTGGCCATCCACATTTCCCTCTGTGGCTTCACCTCTCCCTTATGGGATCTAACCCTTAGATTATAGACAAATTTCCACAAGGAAATCCTCTCTCATTGTGGTTTAGTCTTTTACTACAGAGTCAGTGACCGTATTCCTTTTCCCATTCCTTCTCTGTCTGATTTAAAATACCATTTCATGTATAGATACAAGTGTTTTACCTGTTTCTCTTAGGGTGGCCATAATATTTTAGTAGGAACTTTAAAACAAACATAAAAAGTTATCATATATAAATATTTAATTTCAAAATATACATGAGATCCAAAATCCTGTCAGGATAAACACTAAAAATGCTCTAGCTCTGAAGAACTAGTATGCCTTTCCCTTGTTATCTTGATTCTCTTCTACTTCATTATCTATGCTAAATACCATTGTATTTTTTTGCTATGCAAAAAAAAATAAAAAATAAAAAGGGGGAGAAGAAGAAAAAAAGCAACCTTCTCTTTTGGG
This sequence comes from Pedetes capensis, assembly GCA_007922755.1. NCBI lineage: Eukaryota > Metazoa > Chordata > Mammalia > Rodentia > Pedetidae > Pedetes > Pedetes capensis. The sequence continues at coordinate 105,503 of VMDO01001794.1, forward strand.
GACCTCCTTTTAAAAATCAAACTTCGTTATATTTCACATCCCTAGAAATTTGTCCTGCTAGTTCTGTTTTCTGGTTGGAGGGACATATTAACTTCACAACTAACTTATATAGCACTGGTGTTTGATATGCAGTGAGCCCTAGTGAATGACCTTACTCACTCAGGCCTAGTTTATTAGGATCATGTTTCACTTGAATGAGTTACTTCATCTCTTAGGAAGTAATCTTACCAAAGTCTACTTATTAATTACTATAATGTGTTACCTGTAGTGTCCAGTTTTCAACTGAAAGTTACTGGACATGCAAAGAAATCAGGAAATATGACCTATACTCAAGAAAAAAAAAGCAATCAAACTCTTAGTAGCCTCAGATACTGGATTTAGTACACAAAGACTTCAAAGTAGTTGTTATAAATATGTTCAAAGAATTAAAAGAAAATGACATCAGCTAACAAACAGGGACTCATAGCAGATGATGTAAACTAAGCAATAAAAATAATAGATATTCTAAAGTCAAAAAGTATAGTTACTGAAATTAAAAACTTGCTAGATAATACCAATAATAGATTGAGACTGTCAAAAGAAAAATTTAATGACCTTGAACCTAGATCAATAGAAATTAATAAATCAGATGACTCCTATAGTATCATAAAGCAGGTTAATGGTTGCAACCTAGATCAATAGAAATTAATAAATCAGATGACTCCTATAGTATCAGAAAGCAGGTTATTGGTTGCCTGGGACTAGGGGAAAGGAGGTAAGAGGGGCAGACTGCAAAGGGACATGGAATTTTCAGCTATAATGGAAACATTTTATATCTTAATTTTTAGCGACTTTCAGTTATATACATCCTTACAAACTCATCAAGTTGTATGCTTTATATGGATGCTATATATTATTTGTAAGTGATTATACCTCAATAAAGTTGATTCAAAAATGCTAAAGTCTTATGAAGAAAAATAATATTGCCCTTTCCACCTGTTTAGTCTTACCTCCCAACCTTCACCCCTGGTTTGGCTCTTCATACAATGTTTAAGTCCTTTGTGTGTTTGCATGCGTATGTATGTGTGGTGCTGGGATTCAAACCAGGGGCCTCACACATGCTAGTCAAACACTATGTCATTAAGCTATGTCCCTTGACACTCAAATATTCTTTTATTGCTGTACTTTGTATGCCAGTTTTTCATACTTACTGACTTCTTAAGGAGAAAGAATACTTAATTTTCTTATGCTATTACCTTTCATTTCCTAATATATATAGTTTTTAGTCATCTGAAAAAAATCAAGCATGGCGACACAAATCTGTAATTCCAGCACTTGGAAGGCAGGATTATGAGTTCAAGGCAAACCTAGACTACATAGTGAGACCCTGTCCCCCCAAAAAAAAGAAAAAAATAGTTAATATTATTGTCAATAAATACTGTATATTCTCGAATCAAATCCATACCCTTTCAGCAGTTTTAAAAGATGACAAAATGAGATTCTGATCCTCATCTGATTTTGTAGCCCTCTAAAACTGTTGAAAGCACGTTGATTTGATTCAAGAATATATAGTATTGTTTACCCAAAGCCTCTCCCTTCTGTTCCTCCGTCTCTCCCTGTCCCTCCCTCCCGCCATACTTCTCTCTCTGTTGGTGCTGGGAATCCCAGGGCCTCCAGCATGCTAGGCAGGTGCTCTGTTACTAAGCTACATCCCCCAGTCCTATAGTTCTCTTTTTGAGAGAAATTTCTCTCCATGACATGTTGTCTGATTTTTCTTCTAACTTCATATTATAACTTTTTACTCCTTTCTGTCTTTAACTTTCTTTTTAAACAGAAGACCTCATTTAGTAGTTCTTTAAATGAGTCTATAGATAAACTGTCTTAGTCTTTCTAATGTCTAAAAGTATCTTGGGCTAGGTGTATAGCTCAGTGGTAGAGTATTTGCCTGGCATGCAGGAGGCCCTGGATTTGATCCCTAGCATCTCAAAAATAAGATAAAGATAAAAGCAAGAGTAAAAATTCCTTCATTGTTATGTGATAGGGTGTTCCCTCAACAGTTTGAACATGCTTCATTGACTTTTTTGTTTGGTTGGTTGATTTTGGCCTCAAACTTGAAATCCTCCTGTATTTACCTTCTGAGTGCTGGTATTAGAATGCTGGGATTACAGGCCTGGGCCACCAAACCCTGCTTACTGCATTTGTTATTTTTAATGAAAAGTTCTGCCATTACTCTCATAGATATTCCTTGTGGAAATTTCTGTCTATAATCTAAGGGTTAGGTATCGTCTGTCTGAAAAAATTCCTCTTCAGTCTCTTTTTATTCCTCTGAAATGAATGCTATTTAGCATTACCTTAGACAGCTCTTGCTTTTGCTTCACATCTTTGCTTTTGCTTGAGTCATTCCCTTTTCTAGAATGCTTTCCTGCTTCCTCACAATGGTCTGTCCATTAGTTCCCTGAGTGTAGGGCTCAGAACATTATTTATTTATTTTTGTGGTACTTGGGGGTTGAACCTAGGGCCTTGCACACATTTTACAAGTGCTGTACCACTGGACTGCAACCCCAGCCTGTTTTGTTGTTGTTGTTGTTGTTTTGTTTTTTAATGTTATTTTTTTGTGGAACTGAGGGATAGAACATAAGGCCTCATGAATTCTTTGCAAGCACTCCTACTGAGCTACATTCCCAGTCTGTTTTACATTTTATTTTGAGACAGTCTTGGTAAGTTATGCATGCTGCCTCCAGCCTTGAACTCACAATCCTCCTGCCTCTGACTCATGAGTTATTGGGATTACAGGTATGTGCCACAACGCCTGACCCAGAGTTCATAGCTTTACATTTATGTACTGAAAAAAAGAATTTTTTTTTTTTTTGGGAACAAGATGTCACTGTGTAACCCTGGCTGGCCTCTAACTTGCTATGTAGATCAGGCAGGCCTCAAACTTATGTCATCAAGTTTGCCTCAGTCTCCCAAGTAGTGGGGTTGTAGGTGTGTAAATCCACACCCGGCTTGTAAAAACTTCTTAGCTGGGTGCTGTGGTGCACACCTGTAATCCCAGCAATTTGGGAGGCAATGGCAGGAGGATCATGAGTTCAAGGCCAGAGGTAGCCTGCGTAATTTAGCGAGACCTTGACTCAAAATAAAAGTATTTAAAATGGACTGTTGCAGCCTCATGGTAGAGCATTTGCAAAGTACATGCACAGTCCTGAGTTCAATGTCCAGGTACCACAAAAAAATAAAAAGAAGGCCGGGCATGGTGGCACATGCCTGTAATCCCAGTAGCTCGGGAAACGAGACAGGAGGATCACAAATTCAAGACCAGAGTCAGTCTGTGTAATTTAGCGAGACCCTGTCTCAGAAAGTAAAATATGGGCTGAGGCTGCAACTCAGTGGTCCAGCACTTGCAGAGCATGTAAGTGCAAGGCCCTGGGTTCAATCCCCAGTACCACAAAAAAAAATAATAATAATAAAAAAGAAAAAGAAAATAAAAACTTCTTGGTTACTCTTTCTGCATTCTGAAGTGCTCTTGTTTTGAGTCATGTTATCAATTGGATATACATTTACTGATTATTATAAATTTTACTTAGTCTTCTGTAGATTGAATCTGTTTTTGTCAATACCATATTTCCATTTTTAATTTTTATACACATTATGTATTGCACATGTACTTAGGTGCTTGTTAGCCATTTGATATACCTATTAGTATAATCAGGCTGGGATTTAGCTCAGTTGGTAGAGCACTGCTCTGGAGTCTCTGAGGTCCCAAGTTTGATTCCCAACACCGCAAAAACGGGAAAAGGTACACAGCAATCCACTCCTGAGGCAATCCGGAAACAATCAGCCATTGAAAATCCTGTGAGGGTTGCTATGAGTTGGACAGCACTCGACAGCACCTAACAGCAACAACAATAAGTATAATTAAGTGAATCTTTAACCTTAAACCTCTGAAGAGATAGCATTAGTTTCAGTTCTTACCATGAATAAAATAATTCTACCAATCATGGTCATTTATATCTTAGAACAATCCAGCATAATGCACAGCTGGTCTATAATAATTTTCATGATTATCATAAATCTGATTATGGTAATATAGGTGAATGACCCAAAGTTGGTTGAGTATTTGGGTACATGATCAAAACAGTTTCTTTCACAATGTTAAATATTCTTCTACTTGTCTTGAAGGTCTTGATTTTATTTATTTATTTTTTGCAGTACCTGGGGGTTGAACTAAGGCATTGCATATTCTTTGCAAGTGTTCTACCACGAGGCTGCACCCTCAGCCTATTTTTTATTTTTTATTTTGAGACCCTGGCCTCGAACTTCCAGTCTTCCTGCCTGCACCTCCTGAGTCACTGGGATTACAGACATGAGCTACTGTGCCTGGTGAACGTCCTGGTTTTAGTTCCACAGTGCCAATGAAAAATTCAGTCTCAAGCTGGACCAGGTGGCACATGCCTGTAATCCCAGCGGTTTGGGAGGCGGTGGCGGGAGGATCGCAAGTTCAAGACCAGAGGCAGTCTGCATGACTTAGAGACCCTGCCTCAAAAAGTAAAAAAAAAAAAAAAAAAAAAAAAAAAAAAAAAAAAAAAAAAAAAAAGGGCTGGGGGCGCAGCTCAGTGGTCCAGCGTTTGCAAAGCATGCAGGCATGAGGCCCTGGGTTCAACCCCCAGTACTGCAAAAAAAAAAAAAAAAAAGTAAAAAAATGGGCTGGGGATGCAGCTCAGTGGTACAGCACTTGCAAAGCATCCAAGTGTGAGGCCCTGGGTTCAAACCCCAGTACCACAAAAAAACAAACAAAGAAACCAGTGTATTCAGAATAACTTATAATAAGGTTCTGACATTGAGACGGAATTTTTCTTTTCTTTTCTTTTTTTCTTTTTTTTTTTTGCAGTACTGGGGGTTGAACCCAGGGCCTCGCACTTACATGCTGTGCAAGTGCTGTACCACTGAGCTGCATCCTCAGCCACCGCGCCTGGCTTTTTTTACTTTTTGAGACAGGATCTTGCTAAACACAGACTGCCTCTGGTCTCGAATTTGCAATCCTCCTGCCTCTGCCTCCTGAGTTGCTGGGATTACAGGCCTATACCACTGTGCCCAGCTTGGTGTGGATTTTTTTGTTCGTTTGTTTTTGTTTTTGTTTTTTTAAACCTTGAATTGTATTCTTTCTGTTGTTTTGTTTTGTTTTGTTTTTATTTTTGTACTGGGAATTGAACCCAGGGCCTCGTGTATGCCAAGCATATGCTTTACAACTGAGCTACGTTCCCAGGCCCTCTTTCTGACTTTATAACCATTTACCTGAGATAAACTGTCAGGTTTTCTAAATGAGCTGATTTCCTGTACGAGTTTAGACTTCTTAGTTTCTTTAAACCATAATAAGAAATTTAATGACAAAAGCAGAACTGAGAGTTTTGTCTCTTTTCTTGGTTGGTCTGAGTTGGTGACTGATTTCACATTTGTATTTATGGTAAACATTATTGTTAATAAACATGTTATGTAAGCATATAAAAATATTGAGAAGTAGAGAAATTTGAACCTTTCAAGCCTATAATTTGGTAATTTAGAGAAGAGTGTCACAGGACGGGTAACCTTTTGACTAAGAAGTGTTCTGTAAGTATTTATTTGTAAATATATAGCATATAAAATCATTGGCGTATTGAAAGCTGCCAGTGAATACTCTTTGGATTTAAATTGGTTAATGTTAAAGGCTCTTTTAGGTGATCTGGGCACAAACTGTATTTCATAATCATAAAGTTTGGAACCAAATAGTGGAGTACTATTTTTTTCCTGTGTACAGCACATCCCTAATTCTCTTACTGCATTTTGTTTCTTAAGTATTTGGGAGCTTTGTTTGCTGGATATCCTTTGTATCTCCTCTTTCTTTCCCCACAAATGAAGTTGTCTTTTGTCATTACAGACACTTTTGTTGTTGTTCTGAGGGATTAAACCCAGGGGATAGAGCTGCCATTGAGCTTCACCCCTTATTTGTTTGTTTATTTTTATTTTAAGGTAGAGTCTTGCTAAGTAGCACAGGCTGCCTCTGGCCTCAACATCCAAAGTCACTGGAAGTATAGGCATGTTCCACCGTGCCCAGCACAAATGCATTTCTTCATAAGAAAATTAGACTATAGGGCTGGGGATGTAGATCAGTGGTTGAGTGTTTGCCTAACATGCATGAGGTTCTGGTTCCATCCTCAGCACCATAAAGAAAGAAAGAATGAAGGAAGGAAAGAGGAGGAAGGAGAAAGAAAAGATGAAGAGAGGGAGGAAAAGGAGGGAAAGAAAATTCGAATATACCCAAGTGAAAGGAAAATCCTGGTAAACCATAATCCTCTTCACTCAGTGACAACCCCTACAATACCCAATGTTCTGATTGAAATCTTATTTTGAAGTATTTCTGAATTTTAAAAAATATTACTAACTTGGTCTTGCAAATTTATACTTGTGTTTATTATTACTTTTGTACTTTTCAAGCACAATTTTCTAATATTGACTTTCCTTTCTCCTTGATAGAAAGCGGAGCTGTTCCGAAAAGAAAAGATCCTTTGACACATGCTAGTAATTCGCTCCCTCGTTCAAAAGCGGTTATGAAAAGTGGATCCACAGGTCTTTCAGGTCACCACAGAGCCCCTAGTTGCAGTGGTTTATCCATGGTTTCCGGAGCAAGGCAGGGACCTAGTCCTGCAAGTGCCACTCATAAGGTATTCTAGTACGGTGACTATAATTGGCTGTGCTGTTGCAAATAGAAAATTTTATGTTATCTTTGCTTAAATTTATTATAAATACTTCTTTTTTTTTTATTGGAAATTTTTAATGTACAACTTAATGGGTTTCATTCTGCCATGTATTTCATTGTGACATTTCCATATATGCATTTCATTGTACGTTGCTCACAGAACTTCTCCCTTACCTTCTCATGAGCCTCCTCTCCCATCTCCCCCCACCAATGAGCTCCTTTCTACTTGTATGTCTTTTTGTGGAAATATTTATCTATATATGTGCATCCCGATATTAAGTGCAGTTTTTTCTATAGTGATCTATCTTTTTACATTCTCAACAGTATTACATGAGTGATCTAGTCCGTTTGTATTATTGCCATCCCTTGGTGTTATTGGCATTATTATTATTATTATTATTATTATTATTATTATTATTTCCTGTACTAGTAAATGAGCTACTAGTAGAGCTGTTTACTTTGAGGTTGACCTCTCCCCCACTCCCTCCCTCCTCGTTGGCCCTTTTTCCCCCTCCTGTCTTCTCCCATCATCACTTCCTTTTGCTAGATCCCTCCCTCCTTTCCATTTCTTAAATTGTCCTTTCTACACTATGTTTACATGAGCTTTTTATTATGTTCCAATTTATGTATAGGATTTTTTCCTTCTTTTAAGTTTGATTCAGCTCCCACATATGATAAGTACTTCTTATGCTTTTAGAGAATTGATAAGCTACCACAAAGTTAAATATAATTATTCTTTAATCTGCAAGGGTAACTTGCTATTAAAAAGCAAATCTTAATTCCTTTTGGGCCTTAGTAGGCATTTTGTATTACTTAGTTGCCCAGTCTATATAATGCTATATATATATATATATATATATATATATATATATATATATCACTCTAAATTTATTTTAAAAATTATTTCAGTTTATGTAAATTTTGTAGCAGTTTTGTCACAATTCTAACAAGGATGAAAATTATGTGACTATTGTCACAGACCTTTTTTTTTTTTTTTTTTTGCTGTACGTAGGGACTGAAACCAGGGCACTTTGCAACTGCTCTACCACCGAGCTGCACTCCCAGGCTCTTTTTTATTTTTTATCTTGAGACAGGGCTTTGCTAAGTTATATAGGCTGCCTCTGACCTCAAACTTTCGAACCTCCTGCCTCTGCCTCCTATGTTGCTGGGATTACAGGCCTACACCACTGTGCTCAGTTGACCATTTTCTTTTTATAGAAACTAAATCTTTACATAAAATCTTTAAACACCCACTTTCTGCCAAGTGTTTCTGTAATAAGTAGTTTTACCTTGAGCTAATTGTATAATTTTTCGGGTTTAAATGCTGTTTCTTATTTTTAAAGATTGTATTCTGTAAACTTTAAGGTTAATTCATGAAAAATCTAAATGATAGGTTGTATATTCACATTCACATTTTGTGTCCTTTAAGGGTACTCCAAAAACAAATAGAACAAATAAACCTTCTACCCCTACAACTGCTACTCGAAAAAAGAAAGACTTGAAAAATTTTAGGAATGTTGACAGCAACCTTGCTAACCTTATCATGAATGAAATTGTGGACAAGTAAGTTTTGCCATTGAAAGTATTTTATTTTACAATTTCTGTTTTTGAATTGTATTTATAAAATGTATCATAAGCAAAACATATAATAAATACCTTGTTTGCTCTACATACATAATTTTATGATAGTTTTTAATTATAAACATAGAAAACCATTCTTGATAATATGATTATGTAATATGTAGTTTCACAGTTAAAATAACAATGAGTAGCCAGAGCCAGGCACAGTGGTGCAAGCCTGTAATCCCAGCAGTTTGGGAGGCAGAAGCAGGAGGATTGCAAGTTGAGACCAGAGGCAGTCTGCGTAATTTAGTGAGACCCTGTCTCAAAAAGTAAAATATGGGCTGAGGGTGCAGCTCAGTGGTCCAGCACTTGCAAAGCATGCAAGCACAAGGCCCTGGGTTCAAACCCCAGTACAAGGGGCTGGGGAGAGTAGCCAGGCTCATTGGCACACACCTGTAATCCCAATGACTTGGGAGGTGGAGGCAGAAGGATCGCAAGTTCGAGACCAGAGGCAGTCTGCATCATTTAGTGAGACCATGTCTCAAAAAGTGGGGAAAAAAAAAATGTACTGGGGGTGTAGCTCAGTGGTCCAGCACTTGCAAAGCATGTAAGTGTGAGGCCCTGGGTTCAACCCCCAGTACCACAAAAGAAAAGAAAAAAAAAAAAAATGAGTGAGTGTACTTCATAGAGCGTATACTTCATGTTGTAATATCTAGACCATATTTCTATTGTACAATTAATTAAGGCTCTGTTTCATAGTGGAACAGCTGTTAAATTTGATGATGTAGCTGGTCAAGAATTGGCAAAACAAGCATTGCAAGAAATTGTCATTCTTCCTTCTCTAAGGCCTGAGGTAAGGACTTTATATTTTTATTTTCCTATAATACCAGCCATTATTGAATCCTTTGTGGTGGTAAAGAAATGGTTGGGCTATGCTCAAATGATTAATCCATATAAGATAATGGTAAATTTAGTGTTTTTAGAAAGACAAACATTAGCAAACGAGGTTGATAATTTATTACAGGAGAGGAGAATGAATATGAGTTCCTAATTCCCAATACACTTAACTTTTATAATAAAAATGGATAGTATGATACAATTTTTATATCAAGATGAGAAAAATTTTAAATTAACAGACAGATGATACTAGACAAAAGGGAAATTAAACTAAAATAATTCTGTAAGTATAAATTTGAAGAACAATTTTTTGTTTGTATTTGTTTTTGGCAGTACTGGGGATTAAACATAGGCCCATGCACTAGGCCAGCATGTTACCACTGAACTGCTCCCCTAACCCTTTTTAAAATTTTTCATTTTATTTTATTTTGTGTTACTTTTTGAGACAGGATCTTTCTGTGTAGCCCAGGCCATGCTAGAACTCAACTACATAGACCAGGCTGGCCTTCAACTCACACCAGTTCTCCTGTCTCAGCCTCCTCAGTGCTGGGATTATAAGCATGTACTACCACACCTAGCTTTATTTTATTTTGAGATAAGCTTTTGCTAAGTTGCCCAGGCTACCTTTAGCTTGAACCTGCAGTCCTTATATCTCAGCCTTCCATATAGCTGGGGTTACAGGTGTGTGTCACCACCCAGCTAAGAACAACTTTTAAAGAATCATTTTTAAGTTTTTATTTTGTTTTGGTTTTTTTTCCCTCGGTACTGGGGGTTGAACCCAGGGCCTCACGCTTGCATACTTTGCAAGTGCTAGACCACTGAGCTGCACACCCAGCCCATTTTCTTACTTTTTGAGACAGGGTCTCACTAAATTACGCAGACTTCCTCTGGTCTGCGATTACAGGCATGCACCACCACGCCTGGCTCATTTTTAAGGTTATTAAGTAATCAAAGTAGATAGATAGCCAATGAATGATGCATAAGGATCTAACCTTCGACCTCATAGTTTCAAGCTCATTAAGGAAGATGGATAATCTTGCAGCTAATAATGAATACTGGTTTTCCCTACTTGGCACTGTTTTGGATTTTTGTAGTTCTTTGATTGCATTTTTAATGCTAGTCCAATGATGTAAAAAATAAGTTTGGGGGCATACTTCTGGGCCACGGTTATTTCTCCTTAAACATTCCAATCATATGAATGTGTGTGGCACATTGTAATGAACTTACTTTTAAATTAATTGCAAAGATTCTGTGATTCTACTTCCATAGTCTATCTTCATGATGTACTATCATGTACTATCTTCATGTACTATCTTCATGATGTTTATCCCATGTGAGTACTTACTAAACTAGAATTTACAGAATATTTTTCAAGTCTACGTTCATTTTCTTTTTCTTTCCTTGTATGTTTGTTTGTTTACAAGATATGGTTTTACCATATTGCCCAGGCTGTTCTCAAAATCGTGGGCTCAAGTGATCCTCCTATCTCAGTCTCCCTAGTATGTGAGATTACAGGCATGTGCCACCATCCCCAGCTTTAAGTCTGCTTTCTTTTATGTAACTCTGGCTGGCTGGAACATGATCTTCTTGCCTCAGCCCAAGTGCTGGACCACCATGCCTAGTTAAGTCTGCTTTCTTTGTTTTACTTATTACTCATTCTAAGTACATGAAATCACTGGTTTGACATGCTAGTTAAATTTTTGTTAATACTCAATAAAATAATTGTTAAGATGGATAGCATTTATCTTTTATGAATCAAATTTACATTGTGTACTCCACCTCAGGGCACACTTTTAGAAACATTGTAACATATATTAAGATAACTTTTTGCTGAAGTCATAGAATAATAATAAATGCAAATGAGTTAATATTGACAAAAAAGCTTCTTAAAAATGATTTATGTAATTATAAACCTAAAGCAGACCCTAGCAGTTATCTAGTTGATTTATTGATAAAGAAAGTAGGCCTAACAAATAAAACTAGTTGCTCAAGATTGTAGTTAAGTGGTTGACCTAGGAAATAAGATTCCTGAGATAAGAACTGTTTCCCCCAGGGTTGGAGCTATAGTTCAATGATGGAGGACTTGCTAGTGTATATGAGGCCCTGGATTCCATACCCAGCACCACAAAAATAAAACAGAAGAAATTAATTTTTTTTAATTGTGAAAGTGGTACTGAAGAAATATTTGTGCTATGCTAGAAAAGCCACTCAGTTTTTATTTTGCTTATGTCTTTAGAGAATACTTCTAAAGTAGAAAGTAAAGTCAAACAATGCATGAATTTGTATTTAGGCATATTTTGATGGTGTGGCATTTGGTTTTTCAGTACTTAGGGGTTGAACCTAGGGCTTTGCACATATTTGCAAATGCTCTATCCCCAGCCCCTTTTTTATTTTTTTATCTTGAGACAGGATTTCACTAAGTTACACAGGCTGCCTTTGGTCTCAAACCTGTGATCCCTTGTCTTTGCCTCCCTGGTTATTAGAGGCATAAGCCACTGTACCCAGCTGGTAGTGCCATAAGGTACAGTTAAGAAACTGGAGTAGTCAGGCTTGAGGTGGTAGTGGTGGTTGTTAGGTGCCGTCGAGTCAGTATCCGACTCATAGCGACCCTCATAGGGTTTTCAGTGGCTGACTGTTTCAGGATTTCCTTGGGAGTGGATTGCCAGGCCCTTCTCCCATTTTTGCAGTGCTGGGAATTAAACTCGGGACCTCAGAGACTACAGCCCAGCGCTCTACCAGCTGAGCTAAATCCCAGCCCCGGCTTGAGGGTACACACCTGTAAATCTTAGCACTAAGAAGGCTAACTAACACAGGTGACTTTGCCTCAAAAAAGAAGCTACAATAATGTAAAAATGCTAGTAGTAATTTGCTTCAAATAAGGTTGAATAACTAGTCTCAGAGGAGGAAAAACCTTAGAAATTTAGTAAATTGAGATCTGAAGGATCACAGGATCTGTGGTAGATCCTGGCATTACTTTGTATCATGGTGCACACTTTTCTCTGGATTGCCCCACCTGCCAAATGGAACATTTTCTTCTCATTCAGATTCCCAGGAAAGGGGATATTGACCTAGATTAGCTTTTCACAATAAATCCATAAAATGATCACTGTAAGTGTGTTAGCTTTCTTTCACTGTGGCAAAATACCCAGAATAATCAGTTTATAAAGAAGAGTGATATATTTTTGTTCACAGTTTCAGAGATTTCAGTCCATGGTCACATGGTACCATTGTTTTGGGCCTGTGGTGAGGCAGAATATCATGGCAGAGAGCTCATGGCAAAGCTGCTCAACCATATGGCAGCCAGGAGGCAAAGAGAGAAAGAACGAAAGGCCAGGGTCCTAATATCACCTTCAAGAGCATTCTTCCAGTGACCTACATCCTCTACTTGGACCTATCTCCTAAAGTTTCTCCTGCGTCCAATAGCACTATCAAAGGACCAAGCCTTTAACCTTTGAGTTTTGGGGGACATTTAAAATCCAAACCACAACAGTAGGCCTATGAATGGTAAGACTTATCCCGTAAAACACCTTCAGTTGTCAAAAAAACAGTATTTATTCCCCATTCTCCATAGTAGGGAGCTTGAAGGGTTTCCACTAGAGCTATTTAGATTGAATTGGGAAGTTGGGTATGGCAGGCATGATGATGGACTTCATTTTTCTGTATACTGGAATTTTCACTTCATTATAGAAACACAGAGTCATAAATAAGTCATCTAACACTAAAACAGTTTTAGGGTTTTTTTTGTTTTGTTTGGCTTGGTTTGGTTTGGATTGGGTTGGGTTTTGTTTTTTTGAGACAGAGTCTAACTCTGTAGCCAAGGCTGTCCTGGAACCCACAGTGTGGCTCAAGATGGCCTCTAATTCACAACAGTCCTCCTGCCTTAGCTTCAAAGGTCCTGGGATTATAGGCATGTGCCACCATGCCCAGCTCTAAACCTGCTTTTAAAGGAGATGGATAATACTGAGGAGACTCACTTGAGTTAAATTCTTCTCATTCATGAAGTCATAGACTTGGAATGGGTATTGAAAGAAATCTTCTTGCCGATCTCCTTGCCACCGGATTGGATCTTTGTTTGTTTGTGGTACTGAAGGTTGAACCCAGGGCCTCGAGCTTGCATGCTTTGCAAGTGCTGTACCACTGAGCTTCACCCTCAGCCCATTTTTTTTTACTTTTTAAGACAGAGTCTTACTAAATTACTCAGACTGCCTCTGGTCTTGAACTACCGATCCTACTGCTCTGTCTCCTAAGTCACTAGGATTACAGGCATGCGGCACCGTACCCAGCTTTTTTTTTCCTGTAGTGCTGGGGATTAACCCCAGGTACCTGTGCTAGGCAGGTACTCTATCTCTGAACCGTATCTCCAGCCTTGTTTCTTACTATATTTTAACATTTAAAATAATTTTTTAAAATAACAAATATCCTTCAAAAAACTTTAAACTATATAGAAGAAAATGAAATAAAATACGCTCTCCTACCCATTTTAACTTATATTACAAGCTGAAAGTGGTGGCACGCACCTATAGTCCATGCTACTAAGAGGCTGAGGGAGGTGGTTTGCTTGAGTCCATGACTTCACAGCCAATTGGGCACCATAGTATGTCTGCATCTCAAAAAAAAAAATTATTTTTTTTACAGTGTTCTGTCTGAATTTCTTTCTCAGATATTTTACAAAGAAAATGTATGCTTTTCTCTCATTATTTCATAGATCTCACCCATATCTTGTGTAGCTTATTTTTCCATGATTTTGAGCTCTTATATTTAGGTTGTTCACTTGCTACTTAATACCATTTTCTTCCAGCTTTATAGAATAATGTTTATTCTCCAATTAAAATGTTCCATCTCTCATATACTAGCTTGAGCATTTGCCTTTTGTGCTTTTGAAAATTTCAGACCTCTTTATTTTAAAATAATATCAGACCATATTTAAATTTTTATTTCATTTTTGAATTTTTATCTTATATATCAAAAATGAACTCTTACCTCCATTATACCACACACATCTGACCCCTGTGCTTCCCCCATAATTATATCACAGCTATAGATTAAGTCACCATTCAGTGCTCTTGGATATCATTCTGCTAAGCCAGTAAGACGCTTGTAGCTGTACCACTGTGGCATTTGGGTTGGGCCTGGTTAGTACTTGGATGGGAGACTGCCTGGGAGCACTAGGTGGTGTAGGCTTGGAGAAGGACCTGCAACCCATTCCCAAAAAACAGTTAACTATTGAACACCGTATAAATAGCAGAGCAGCAATAACAATACTGTTTCGCCTGTTGTGTGTAGAGTCACTGTGAGTCAGATACGGACTCAACAGCACCTAACAACAACAAGGCCAATAATGTGTGTCCCCCACATACACATACACACCAAGCAAATAATTGTGAGCGTTCTTTTATTTGCTTAGTTTTTATGTTACCTAGTGATAATTTTTTCTGCACCATGTCAGCAGTTTCATGTGGTCAAACCAAACCAAAAATATTTTACCTTATTTTTTGCTTCTCTCTCTCTCTCTCTCTCTCTCTGTTTCTCTGTCTCTCACTCTCTGTCTCTCTCTCTCTCTCTGTCTCTCTCTCTACCACTTTTCCTTGAACTACTTTATTCCAAGTCTACTTGTTCTCTATGCCTATTTCGCTTATTTCAAAATATTTATTCAGTCATTTCCTTTGCCCTTCTCTGTTGGACCACTTGTCTTTTCAACTCTATATTTTCTATTTTCATGGTTTATTTTCTCATTTTGATGTTCATCATCTAGTAACTTCTTAAAAAAGTTGATTCAAGGCAATTTTTTGAGATTTATCTGAAGTCTTTTGTTTGAAGAATGTAAGCTTGACTGTTGTCATTCTGGAAAGTGGATATCAGAGGAGGACTGGTTTTGGTGAGGTTGAACCATGTAAAATTACCATTATTATGGGTCAAAAATGGTTGAATATTTTCATTCACAGATAACAAGATTACCTATGTGGAGAATCCCAAAAAGGAAAAAAAACAAAACCCAAAAACAAAACTCCTGAAATAAGTATTGACAACAAAGTTTTGGGGTACAAAGTTAATACAAAGAAGTCAGATGCTTTATGAATAATAGAAATTTGAAATTAAAACAGTACCATTTATATTAACACTAATAAAATGAAATACTTAAGTATAAATCTAACAAAGAATGTTGTACAAGGTCTATATGAAGTAAACTATAAAACTTTGATGAAAGAAGTCAAAGAATCTAAATAAGACATATTCCACATAAATGGATAAGATTATAACGATGAACATTCTTATCAAATTAACATGTAGATTCAGTGTAATCCCCATCAAGATCTAGCCATTTATTTTTGTGCATATCAACAAGCTAATTTTGAAGTTTATGTTGGCATGCAAAAATGTTCAGACTAGCCAAGTTGGTACTGAAGGAAAATCAGAGGACCCAGCACTACTTGACTTCAAGACTTACTATTAAGCTACACTAATCAAGACAATGTGTAATTGGCAAAAGAATAGATAAGGGCTGGTTGTGTAGCTCAGTGATAGAGCATGTGCTTAGCATGTACAAGGCCCTTGGTTGAATCTATAATGCCCTGCTCCCCACCAAATAGAGAAATAGATCAGTAGATCTCAAAATATAGTTAGATGAACTTTGACAAAGGAAGAAAAGCATTTCAGTGGAAAAAGGATAGTCTTTTCAACAACTGGTACTAGAACAACTGGACATCCTATGCAAACAAATTAATCTAGACAAAGACCTGACACTTGCCACAAAATTAATTAACATAGATGATAGACGTAAATGTACAATGGAAACTATAAAGCTTCTAGAAAAAAATACAGTAAATCTATTTTGTATTATTTTCAGCTTTTTTGAGACACAGTCTCATTCTGTAGCTGAGGCTGTCCTGGAACTCTCTTATGTAGATTAGGCTGGCTTCAAACTCATAGAGATCCTTTTGCCTCTGCCTCCTGAGTGCTGGGATTACTGTCATACATCACTACGCTGGGCTTTGAGGAAATCTAGGTGATGTTTGGTTTGGCAGTGACTAAGGTACAACATAAGCCAAGCACATTTTCTCACACTTGTAATCCTAGTACTCCTGAGGCTGAGACAGGATGATAGTGAAGTCAGAGCATGCCTGGGGTAGATAATGAGTTTAGGATTAGCCTGGGATACAGAGTGACACCCTGTCTCAAAAAAGGAAAAAAAAAGGGGGGGGGGGGAATCAAAGCATTATCCTTAAAAGAAAAGATTAGTAAGTTTTATGAATTGAGTTATGTTCAGATTAAAAATGTCTGCTCCGTAAAAGGCACTGTTTATTCAGAAAATGAAGGGATAGCCTACAGACTGGGAAAAATATCCTTTGCAAAATAATTTATCTGATGAAAGAATGATATCCAAAATATACCAAGACTTTTAAGAACTCAACAATAAGAATCAAATGATCCAATTAATAAATGACAGTTCTGAACATATATCTCACCAAAGAATATATATATATACAGATGGCAAGTTAGCCTACATCATTGGGGAAATTGCACATTAAAACAATATTAAAACCATTATACACTATTAAAATGGCTAAAATCTAAAACAATACCAAATTCTGGTACCGATGTGGAGCAGCAGGAACTTTCATTGCTGGTAGGAATACAAAATTGTATAACCACTTTGGAAGACAGTTTACCAGTTTCTTATAAAACTAAATATAGCTCTTGCCATGTAATTTAGCAATCCCAATTGCTCCTTGAATTTCAGCTTACCTGAATAAGCTGAAAGCTTACCTCCACACCAAAACAAGCACATGTATGTTTCTAGCAGCTTTATTATTGTCAAAACTTGGAAGCAACCAAAATCAACATCAGTAGGTGAATGGATAAATAGACTGTGGTACATTCATGTAATGGAATCTTATTTGTCAATAAAAAGAAAGAAGCTATCAGGCCACAAAAAGGGAGAATCCTAAAATGCATATTGTTAAATGAATGAAGCTAATCTGAAAAAGCTACACACTGTATGACTCCCAACTATATGACATGTTGGAACAGGTAAAACTGAAGACAGGAAATACTGTAGATCAGGGGTTCATGGAGAGGTAGAGAAAGATGTATAGGTGAACCACTGGGAACTTTTAAGGTAGTGAAACTGTTCTGTATAACACCATAATGTCATTATACATTTGTCAAAACCCATAGAATGTACAACATAAACAGTGAGCCCTAATGTAAACTGATGATCTTTAGTTAAAATAATGTATCAATATTGGTTCATTGGCAACAGCCCTTCCACCCTGGTGTCCAGTCCCTTCTAATCTCAGAAGCTAAGCAGGGTTTGGCCTGGATAGTTATTGGATGGGAGACCACTTGGGAATGCCAGGTGCTATAGGCTTGGGAGAAGAACCTGACTGTCCACTCCCAAAACAATCAGGCATTGAAAACCTTATAAATAGCAGAGAAGCACTGCCAATAGTGTCAGGCATGGCACAGTGTCAGGTAGTGTTTCATTCAGTTGTATATGGGGTCGCTGTGAGTCAGACCCGACTCAACAGCACCTAACAACAACATTGGTTCATTAGCTGTAATAAATGTACCAAATTACTACAAGATGCCAATAATAGGCGAAAGTGAGGAAATGGAAGGGGTTGTGTGGGAACTCTGTACTTTTTGTCCAGTTTTCTTTAACTACTTAAGAAAATAAAGTTTTTTTTTTAAGTTGAATATTAGCTGGGTGCAGTAGCGCACACCTGTAATCCCAGCAACTTGAGAGGCAGCAGCAGGAGGATCACAAATTCGAGACCCGAGGCAGTCTGCATAATTTATCGAGACCCTGTCTCAAAAAAAAGTAAAAAAATAGGCTGCGGGTGCAGCTCAGTGGTACAGCACTTGAAAAGCATGCAAGCACAAGGCCCTGGATTCAACCCTAGTACTGCCAAAAAAAAAAAAAAAGTTGAATATTAGCCATTTCATATGATTTAACTAAAATATACTGCCATTCCTTTTTGTCCATTGGTCTCAGGACTCTCCCCCCACCCCCATATGAACATACCAAAATCCATGAATGACCAAGTCCCTTAAATAAAGCAGTATAGTATTTGCATATAACCTATGCACATCTTTCTACATTCTTTAAATCATCTCTAAATTATTTATCAGGAGAAGGACATGACAGTCCACTCCCTGAAGCAATCCCAAAGCCATTGACAACCCTATGAGGGTCACTATGAGCTGGAGATGACTCCATGGCACCTAACAACAAGCTGCACATTATTTGTAATACCTAATACGTTATAAGCCTGCAGCTGTAGCCCTGTGGCATCCGATCCCGTCAGATCTTGGAAGCTAAGCAGGGTCGGGCCTGGTTAGTACCTGGATGGGAGACCGCCAGGGAACACCAGAAGCTGTAGGCTTGGGAGAAGGACCTGGCAACACCCTCCCAAAAATCAATCTGCCATTGAAAACCCTATGAACAGCAGAGAAGCACTGACAATAGTGTTTACCCTGTTGCACAGAGGGTCGCTATGAGTCGGATACCGACTCGACAGCACCTAACAACAACAACAACAACAACAACAACAATACGTTATAACTGCCATGTAATTAGTTATATTGTTTGGGAAATAATGAGAAGAAGGTCTATGCATGCTCAGTACGTTTACAATTTTGTTTTCAAGTATTTTGGTTTCATGGTAGGTTGAATCCACAGATGTGAATGGCCAATGGTACATAAAAAAGTATCTCTAGTACTAAGTGTTTTCACTCTGGTGCTTCATCCTTGACTCCTACTGTGCCTAGGCTCCCTGAAGACTGCCTGCAGACTCTGGTTTAATTTCTCTGGAGAATAAAACTCCTTCCTTTTTTGTTTGTATTTGGTGCTTGCTTGCTTGATTGTTCTTGCTTGGTCGTTCTTGTTGGAAATCAAGAACATGGGTTCAGTTGTTCCTCTTCCTAACTTTTAATTAGTTCCTCTGCTTTTGGCTGCCTGTCTTGCAACTACTTTCCATGGTTTCTGATGCCTTTAATCCTAAGTCTTCCCAGGCTTTTGTTCACATCAGCTTGCTCGTGTCAAGATATTCCTTCACAGGCAGTACTTAGTTTTAAACTCATCCAGCTTTGATTTCCCACACTCTGTTGGTTTTTCTCCATCTTACAAAAGTTTGCCATGTCCTTCTTTTTTTTTTTTTTCCCCCAA
The DNA here is from genome assembly GCA_007922755.1 of Pedetes capensis. Lineage (NCBI taxonomy): Eukaryota > Metazoa > Chordata > Mammalia > Rodentia > Pedetidae > Pedetes > Pedetes capensis. The sequence goes on from VMDO01001794.1 coordinate 124,840, forward strand.
GGGATCAAACCCAGAGCTTTACAAAGCTTCAGAAAGTAGACAAGTACTCTACTACTAAGCTACACCCCCCAGCCCTCTTTCCTATTTTTGTTTGGAAAATTTTTATCTTTTTTTATTCATTTAGTACTACCGGTTAGAAGTTTTAAATGAACATTCCTGTGTTCAGTCTCTTGTTTAACCCTGTTTGCTTTTATTTTGATCGCTGAAGATTTGGTTTTATTTCATTTTACTTTATTTTTTTCTGTTTTTAGTCATTATGCTAACTTGATTGTGTATTCCCTTTAAAGTTCTTGGCATTTCTGTGTGTTAGGATGTCACTGAGAAATAATGTCTTTTTAGATAACAAATAATGCTTAAAATGTCCTGAAAAAAGAACTCTTCGGAATCATAGTTGTAAACTAAAGCATATTTTTTAAAGTTGTTCACAGGGCTTAGAGCTCCTGCCAGAGGATTATTACTCTTTGGTCCACCTGGAAATGGGAAGACAATGCTGGTAAGAATTCCTTTCAAAGTTGAGATTTTTTTTTTAAATGTAATATGGATAATGGGTTGGGGTTTTAGATCAGTTGGTAGAGCACCTGCTCTGTACTCTCTGAGCCCCTAGAACTTTCCTTATAATAGCAGAGCAGGAAACATTGACATATGTTAGGAATTGTGTCGTACCTTATGTTTCTAGAAAATCTGTTCTAGTGCTTAAACTGATTAAATTGTGGATCTTTTAAAACCAAGATATTGAACTAATATATTTGCTCTTCTAATTTTAAAGGCTAAAGCAGTAGCTGCAGAATCTAATGCAACCTTTTTTAACATAAGTGCTGCCAGCTTAACTTCAAAATATGTGAGTATTCTTTTTCCAGTGTTGTCATATTTTAAATTGCTGTCTAAATGTTACTATTAAGTATAAATGGTAATAATATTTTGCAAAAATATTTTTCTGTGAGTCTTACATCTGTTTACATATAGTGAATATCCATCTTCAAGGTACACGTTTGTGTGGATTTTTTGTTGTTATTTAGGTGCTGTTGAGTCAAGTCCAACTTATAGGGACCCTCATAGGGTTTTCAATGGCTGATTGCTTTGGGATTGTTTTCAGGAGTGGACTGCCTCATCTTTCTCCCACTTTTGTGGTGCTAGGGATCGAAACTGGGTCCTCAGAGAGTACAGAGCAGGTGCTCAACCAACTGATCTAAAATCCCAACCCATGCATTTTTTAGGCTCTTCTAAAAGTAGAATTGTGCTGTCAAATACTGTATTAGTTTACTAGGTCTACATAGCAAATACCATGAACTGTCTGGGTTAAACATCAGAAATTTATCCTACAGATTTTGTTGTTGTTGTTGTTAGGTGCCGTCGAGTCGGTATCTGACTCATAGCAACCCTCATAGGGTTTTCAATGGCTGAGTGCTTCAGGATTGCCTTGGGAGTGGATTGCCAGGCCCTTCTCCCATTTTTGCGGTGCTGGGAATTGAACTTGGGGCCTCAGAGACTGCAGCGCAGCGCTCTTACCCACTGAGCTAAATCCCAGCCCATCCTACAGATTTAGGAGGCTCAAAGTCCAAGATGAAAGTACTAGCAGTTAGTTCCTTTTGAGCTATGAAAGAGAATGTCTTTTTTTTTTTTTACATGCCTGTCTCCATTTCTGGTGGTTTGTTGCCAATCTTTGGCATTTCTTGGCTTATAGACACATGAATTTGATGTCTTCCTTTATCTTCACATGGTGTTCTCTGTGGGTATGTCAATGTGTGTGTTCAAATTTCTACTTGTTTTTCTTTTTTGCAGTACTGAGGAGGTGAACCTAGAGCCTTGCACATACTTTTTGCATATGCATTACCACTGAGCTGCATCTCGACACCTTTTTTATTTTTTATCTTGAGACAAGGTCTCACTGAGTTACACAGGTTGCCTCTGGCCTCATACGTGTGATCCTCCTGCCTCTACTCCCAGGTTGCTGGAATTACAGGCATGTACCACTGCACTTATAAAGACACAATTATATTGCATTAGAGCTCACCTTCCTGACCTCAATTTAACTTGATCATTTGCAAAGTCCTTATTTCCAAATAAGATCACATTCATAGGTAGTAGGGATAGGACTTCAACATGTTTGGGGGAACACAGTTCAACCCATAACAAACACCACCAGTTTCTACTTAAATATTTTAAAGTGGCTACCTCAGGGAGCCACCAGGTGTGAGAACAGAAAGACAGATGGTCTAAACTGAGTATTTCCAGCTATGTGGTTCTCAACTAAAATATGACATAAGGTTTTCCCTGTTTTCCTTTGATTGTTTTATTCCATAATTTGTTGTTGTTGTTGTTGTTATTGTTGTTACTGTTAGGTGCCGTTGAGTTGGGTCCAACTCATAGCGACCCTCATGGGGTTTTCTTTTCTTTTCCTTTCTTTCTTTCTTTTTTTTTTTTTTTTTTTTTTTTTTTTTTTTTTTTTTTTTTTTTTCGTGGTACTGGGGGTTGAACCCAGGGCCTCGCGCTTGCATGCTTTGCAAGTGCTGGACCACTAAGCTGCACCCCCAGCCCCCCCCCCTTTTTTTTTTTTTACTTTTTGAGACAGAGTCTTGCTAAGTTACACAGACTCCCTCTCGTCTCGAACTTGTGATCCTCCTGCCTCCGCCTCCTGAGCCACAGGGATTATAGGCATCTGCCATTGTGCCCAGCTCTCATGGGGTTTTCATTGGCTGTTTCAGCATTGCCTTGGGAGTGGATTGCCATGTCCTTCTCACATGTTTGCAGTGCTGGGAATCGAATTCGGGACCTCAGAGACTGCAGAGCAGCACTGTGCCGACTCAGTCAAATCCCAGCCCTTCCATAATTTAGACTTTTTGTTTGTTTGTTTGTTTGACATGGTACTTGAAGGTTGAATCCAGGGCCTTGCACACACTTCACAAGTGCTCTACCACTGAGCTGCACTCTTAGCCCCTTTTCTTTATTTTTTATTTTAAGACAGGGTCTTGCTAAATTACGCAGGCTGCCTCTAGTGTCAAGCTTGCAATCCTTCTGCCTCTGCCTCCAGAGTTACAGGGATTACAGGTGTGCGCCTCTGTGCCCATCCATCACAATTTAGGTTTCGTTTTCCTTTCACTTCTCACTGACAGTATAGTGGTATTCAAAGAAGAGCTCCACCCACTTTTAGGGTAGTGCAGGCATAAACTACAAGGTATGTAGAACCAGTAGGTGAATGGAATAGTTATATTGCAAAACTATAATAGGTAGTTTCTGTCAAACCTTGTGCTGCTTTGTCTTTCTCTCTCCTTTCCTTTTCTTTTGTTGACCCTTAGCAAAATCTTTATGGTTGGACCAAGAGTTGGCTCAGTGGTAGAGTGCTTGCCTAGCATATGCCAAGGTCCTGGGTGTTCAATCCCCAGCACCACAAAAAAAAAAAAAAAAAAAAAAATCCCAGCCTTTATTGATAGTGTTTTAGAAAAGTTATTTAAACTGAAATATGAATCTCTGATGAAAGAATATTAAAAGTTTGAAATGTTAGCATTCTTTGCATTGATATACAGAAATGGCTACTACATGGTTTCTGGACACTTTCTCCATATGAGACTCAAAGAATAGTTTTACAGTCATGAATTTAAATTAGCCTTCAGCTTTGTAGAGGAAGATATTTTAATTTTGGCAGGACCGGAGGACACAGTCTTTCTGTGTTGCTCAGGCTAGCATCAAACTCATGGGCTCAGTTGGTCCACTTTAGCCTCAATAGCTACAACTATAGGTATATACAACTGTGCCCAGCTACATACTAGATTTCATCAGCACAAGAAGAGGAGATCAATGTCTGAGAAGTAGACATGGGGCCAGAGCTGTCTAGCTGACATGAACAGCATATTCTGTCCTTAAAATTACATGTGTATAAGAAGCTTGTTTATAAGACTGTATAATGGGCATTGACTTAAAGAAAGACAGACTTGACATATTGACCGTACTTTGAGTATTTTATGACATTAGGCTAAAATAGCGTCCATCCCTATGATACAGTTAGCTTTCCCATTGGATTTACCGTTTCTGAAGTCCATTTGCTTAGACTTTCCTAACTCTGGACAATTCTTCAATTATTATGCTTTTTCCTGCAATAAGAATTTTTCATGGAGTTTGCTTTATCAGGAATACTATCTTTTAGTTAACTTGTGCTCATTCATTTTTCAGGTATCAATTGAAATGTTATAACTTTCCTTGACCCTCTAAATTGAAACTTTTATTAATCTCCTAGCACTCTGATTTGTAGTACCTCTCATTTGTAGTACTCATTGAAGTTCTGGTTCATATTCATTGATATACTTATTTCAGTTATATCTGCTTTCACTCATCTCCACCAAAAGCAGTCTTTATGAGGGCAGAAATTATTGACATGCTTTTCTCAGTGTTTGTATTCATAACACCTTGAATGGTACCTAGCAGTTAGTAGGTACTAAATAAATATTTGTGGGGAAATAACCATATGAGTATAAATAATTGCCTTTTTACCTCTATTTTATTGATTAGGGAATTGAGTACAGAGAAGTTGACTGATGTATTCCGCATCTTCCCCATCCGAAAGTGGGAAAGTAGAATTTGAGTGACAATAAGTGTGGCGTAAGAGCCTGATCCTTCTCATTAAAATTTTACAGTAACCATTCTCTTTTATTCATACTGCTTTTCTTTCATCTTCATTATTCCTTAAACATAAGTAAAAGATTTTTTTCTAATATGGAGCTGAAATACGCATTTTCTAATTTTTACAAAGTAGATGTAACAAAAGCATTTTAATAAGACAACCTTTCAAACATATAGGAATTTAATGTTATATTTGCTCTTTTTCTCTGCCTCCCCCCACGAAAGCTGGGGCTCAAGCTGAATGCTGTTTCCTGTTTTCTCTGTGTATCTTTTCTGTTTCTCCTTGATTTTGGTAGGCTGTTTCTCCATAGTTTGAACTGTTTTGTGATTCCTGATTGCCTTCCTCTCTGTCTCTCTTTGGAATAAAGTCTAAGTCTGTCCTTTGTTACCCTAAATCTTCTCATTTGCAGAGTCACACAGAGGAGGCTTCTTACTGTAGAATCCTCCCAGGTGTTCTTAGTAGAGCAAGTTTTGTTTAGAAAAACACTTTTCAACTTAATAAATGTAGCCTGTAGTCTGGGACTTAAGGAATATATACAGGCTATCACTCATCTCACCAGTTATACCCTTAGTAATTGCTATTCTATCTCAAGTGTCAGAGTGCAGGGTGAAGGAAAACAAATGTATTTCAAAGTTCCTAGGTTGTGTGAAATCATAATGAAGTAGTCTGTTTTCTAAAATTATGCAGTTTTGTAATACACACCACTACCCTTAATCCATCATACTGAAACTTTGGTTGTTACAAGGAAAAGAAATTAAATTCCTAGGTTCCAGACTGGGAATCTATCATGAAAATCACGAAACTAAAAATTTAAATCAAGAGAAACTGGCACACAGCTGTAACACCAGTTACTCAGGAGGCTAAGACAGGAGGAGCACAAGTTCGAGGCTGGAGGGAGCCTGCATAACTTAGTGAGACCTTGTCTTTAGATAAAAAATAAAAAGGGGACTGGTGCTACAGCTAAGTGGTAGAGCACTTGCAAAGCATGCATGAGGCCCTGGGATCAGCCCCCACAGTACCGCAAAAAATAAAAAAAGCCAAGCACCATGGTGCATGCCTGTAAACCCAGCAACTTGGAAGACTAAGGCAGTGGGATCATAAGTTCAAGGCCAGGGGTGACCTGCATGACTTAGTGAGATCCTGTCTCAACATAAAAAATTAAAAAGGAGCTGGAGGTACAACTCAGTGTAGAGCACTTGTCTAGCATGCATGAGAGTATGGGTTCAACACCCTAGTATTGCAAAAAAAAGAGAAAAGAAATAATGTTGCATTTAATGAGTATAACAATACAGAATGCCTTGTTTTAGGTTGGAGAAGGAGAGAAATTAGTGAGAGCTCTTTTCGCTGTGGCTCGAGAACTTCAACCTTCTATAATTTTTATAGGTAAGAATATGTTTTCTAAGTTGAATGCATGTGAAATTCTCCTTTTCAAGTATGAGAAGTCTGATAGAAAAATAGATTATTCAGAAGGAAAGTTTTCAAGAAGGGCAGGATTAAAGACTACCTAATGAATTCAGTAGGACCCTGTATCTTAATAACTTTAGTAGCAAACTAGATTAATCTTAAAATGATTCACATAGATTGGCTCTTAATTAAAGTCTTATCTTCATAATTTCTGTAGATGAAGTTGATAGTCTTTTGTGTGAAAGAAGAGAAGGGGAGCATGATGCCAGTAGACGTCTAAAAACTGAATTTCTAATAGAATTTGATGGTGTAAGTATTGGTTATATTTTTTAATGTGGCAGAATTTTAGTATATATATATTTTCATTTTAAATGATCCAAATTAGAAGCATGTATATCGGCGATTCTCTCTCTTGAGTAGCCTGCATCTATATCTTGGAAATGTACTATTATTATTTTGCTAAGCACCATTTTTCATTATGTAAAAGTACTGAAAACCTTTTTTGACTTGTAGGTACAATCTGCTGGAGATGATAGAGTACTGGTAATGGGTGCAACTAATAGGCCACAGGAGCTTGATGAGGCTGTTCTCAGGTAGGGAGATTTATATGAAACCCATACATGTATAATAGATACATTACTCATATTAATTTCATATACCTCTTATTTCCTTTACTCTCAATATTAAGACTAAATTATTTTTCTCCTTGTGCTATTCTCTGTCCTCCTGTTTACTAACTATATCTTTGAACTCCAGAATTGATTGTTACCATCTTTTACTGGGCCTATTGAGAAGCTGATGAAAGTACAATTTATGAGGACTGTGTTTTCAGTTTCTTGTATGCTTGAACAAATTTTTCTCTTTCATATTGGAAAGACAGTTTGACTCAGCATTAATATCTTGGGCTTTCCTTTACTTCCCCAACGAATTTATAGCATTGTTCCATTATTTCTAAGATTGGATGTCACAGTGTAGAAGTCTGAATCCAGACTGACTCTTTCTACATTTAAATTAACTTGATATTTTTCTTTTTATTGCATAGAATCTTCAATCACTAAAGGCTGATTATTTCAAAAATATGTTGATTAGTCTGTTAACTTTGAGGTTTGTTGTTTATTTAAATTTATGGTTTCTTCTTGCTGGGTTAATATTTAATGTCCTCTCTAATGCTACTTTTCTACCATTTGTTTCTATGGTGGATTTCCATTTTCATTGCTTTCCTGTCCTCTGATACAGTTTTCCTCTTCTTCTGTTCTCTTGTTTCTTTAAAGCTTTGTGTGTCATTTCCTTAAACTCTTATATCTCATTGAGTTTGTGTTTCATTAAAAAAAAAAAAAAGAACTTTGTTTTTATTCCAGTGGTGATTGAGGGGAGGCAAGAGGAGAGAGGAGAAAATGTTGAAGAAGGGAGGTGGGTGGGGAAAGGGGTGGGGGCTGGCCGGGCCATCCCGTGGATCTCAGTCCAGAGGAAGCCAAGCTGCACCAACTGGACAGTCAGAGGGTATGGAACGCGCTGGTGAGCAGCCAGACATGTGCTTTCCAGGCCTGTCCTGCGTGTTCTTGGGTGGCCACCCCGCGCTCCCTGGCCAGTGATTGTCCCTGAGGTTGCCCAGACAGCTGCCTGCGTTCTGGCCCCTACACCACAATTAGGGGCTGCCTCTCCTTGCCCCAGCCAGCACCTCCGCACCTGAACACAGGCATCGCTGGCCCCCTGGCTGAGATGGGCTGGCTGAAAGGAAGAAGACAAGTCTAGGCCATGAGCACATGCTCACTTGGCAGTGCGTAGTGGGAGTTTCAGAGCTGTCAGCTCTGGGTGCATTTCTGATGCATTGTTTTTCTGGTTGAAGAAGATCTTATAATCCATGGATAAAGTGAAGAAAATGTAGAGTAACTTCAAATACAGCTATCAGAATCTCTTCAGTCATGAGAGGAAGCTGTAGTGAAAATGTGGACATGAATTCCGACAGATATTTGTCTCTCCAAGAGAAAAATACCAGTCTGGGAGATTTAGCTCCTCAGCAACAAAGCAGTCCCTTAAGATAAAATATTGCCTTACAACTGGGATTAAGCCCTTCAAAGAATTCTTCAAGAAGAAACCAAAATTATGCTGCTAAAATTCCTAAGATTGTTGAAATAGCCATTGAAAAAAAGAGCGATTCATGTATCACCCTAGGAACAAGACTCACATGAAGAGCTTGCTACTTTCGACATGACCCATGAGGTGGGAAGAAAAAATATTTCTATTTGACAAAGACTCAGAGTTCATTGGATACGGATAAAAAGTTTGGTAGAACTGGAAGTAGACTTCAAAGGTGAGAAAGGCTCTATGGAGTAATCTCTATGCATGATATGGACAGTATGTCCAGCAGAATTGCAGGGAGCTGCTCTCTGAGACAGAGGCAGCAAGACACTGTGGGTTTGTGTTTCCCCATGAGAACTTAGAGCAAGCAGTGAAAGCCCCTGTTTTCAAATAAAAGAAAAATTTACCTTTCTGAATTAATGCTGGAAAATGTCCTTTCCCTGCTGGCTCAGATTTAGCCCCCAAAATGGCATTTAATTAAACAGCAGACAGCTCCTGCAACCCCCCCTTCAACATTTTTTGATACATTTGATCCATCTTTGATTTCTACAGAAAGTGAAGAAGTAAGCTTTGAAAGAGAAGATGGTTTAGTATTGATCTTTCTCCTAATCCACAAATACATTTGAAGCTACTACACAGGTGAATCCATTACATAAACTAGGACCAAAGTTAGCTCCTGGAATGACTGAAATAAGTAGAAACAGTTCTACAATTCCACAAGCTAGTTGCAAGTCGGAAGAAAACACAACCATCCTATATTTGCAGTCACATGCAGAAGCAGCAGCAGATGTCTAGAGACAGCTATGTCCGTGTTAGCAGACAGAGTGCTTGGAAAGTCCATACACAGATTGATTACATACACTACCTTGTGCCAGATTTGCTTCAGATTACAGGGAATCCCTGTTATTGGGAAGTGATGGACCATAAGGAAGCAGAAACCCTTCTCAAAGGGAAACCTGAAGGCATATTTTGCTCAGGGACTCTACGCAAGAGGACTACCTCTTTGTGAGTTTCCGTTGCTACAACAGATTCCTACATGCACGAATTGAACAGTAGAAGCACCACTTCAGTTTTGATGCCCATGATGTATGTATTTCATTCCTCCACTGTAACAGGACTTCTAGAGCATTACAAAGATCCCAGTTCTTGCATGTTTTTTGAACCATTGCTTACTATATCACTGAATAGGACTTTTCCTTTCAGCCTACACTATATCTGCCTTACAGTAATCTGCAGGTGCACCACATATGATGGAATTGATGGGCTCCCTCTACCATCAATATTACAGGATTTTTGAAGAGTGTCATCATAAACAAAAAGTTAGAGTTTACTGGTTAAGAATGAGAAACTGTCAAGGCAAAGTAAACTCTCCTGTCCTCAAGAGCATTAACCAGGTCTGCTTTTATGTGCATCAGACAGTACACCTGTTAGGAAGCACAGTATCAGTGCTATGATTTTCCACACAGTATAGAGGTTTAGTTATTAGCTTCTGTCGATGCAATGTAATCTGTTATTACTTACTCAGACAAATGGGTGCCTTTTGAAACAACAGAATAGAGCTACAGATATTCAGTAAGGCTGCAAAAACATTTGCTGGTTTAGCTCAGTGGTTTTTGTTTTGTGTGTGTGTGTGTTTTGTTTTGTTTTGTTGCGGTACAGAGGGGTTGAAGCCAGGGCTTTGAATTTGCGTGCTTTGCAACTGCTGTACCACTGAGCTGTATCCCCACCCATTAATTTTTTTTTTTAATTTTGAGATAGGGTCTCGCTAAATTATGCAGACTCCCTCTGGTCTCATACTTGCAGTCCTTGAACTTGCCTCTGCCTTCTGAGTTGTGGGATTACAGGTGTGAACCACGGCACATGGTCTAAGTCTGGTTTTTAATAGCTTTAGTAATTGAGTTAGGCAAGCATTTGCTATGATGAATTGTATTTCTTACAGAAGAAGAAATTATTAATATTGAATAAGTATTTCAGCAGTGTGACTAAATGTTTGAAATTTTTTTTTTTTTTGGAGAATTTTTCTGTAAACTTCCAAAAGTTATGATGTTTGTAGTTATTATAAATCAAACTTTGGAAGTCCAAAAAAAATAAATAAAAGAATACCTTCCTTTTAGAAAGAAAAATTGCAATTTTCTGGCAATGAAAGCATAGTGCAGATCACTTAGAGATTGATATAGTTTATAGTCAGTCTTCTTTTCTTTTCTGGAAAAGGTACCGTTAGGTAATCCAGGTTTTCTAAATAATCATTCTTAAAATTTCAGAGATAAAAAGTTAGTAGTAGAATTTTATTTAAAGGCCCTCAGCATTCACTTTTTTAATGAGTGCTTTAACTTAAAACAGGTATTTGGAATAGCTGCTGCAATTATAGCATTGTGTGTGATTTTTTTTAAAGTTGTCATGTGCAGTCTAAAAACATTGTTTCATTAAAGTTGAATCTTTTCCTTACGCCCATGATGAGTTCATGAACTATGGAAAAAATGAGACTAGAAGATGCTCAGACAAGTCATAATAGTAACTACAGTGGTTGCTGATGTTAAGATTATGGTTAAACTACAATTAGTAATTTAAGATTATGGTTAAACTACAATTAGTAATTTGGATGGCAATATTTATCTCTTTGTTGTAAGCTCTCATAGCTGAATTGCTTATGTATAATTTATAGAATTTCAGTGGAGTTAATTATTAATGGAAAATCTGAAACGTAAGTTGCAGATTTAAAAGGTACTGTACAACCTTTGTAATTAACTTAGTACCTTTCTGTCACTTAGAGTAGTATTTAATACAACTTGAGTGAGTGCTTTGGGAAGTATTATTGAGTTCTAGTGTTTGCGTCTTAGTACTGAACTGAATTTTCAGTTCTGTCCTAGACATTTTGCACTATAGTAGCCAAATCCATTTTCATGTCTTGGTTAATATGCTCTGTCCTGCAGGTGAGTGCTCCTTAGTTTCTATACCTATTGCCACAGAAGGTTACTTTATATCCCTATGGCTATTGCCAAGGCTACAAGAAATTAAAAAGCTGTGTTTGTTTGCAACACTAACTCTTTGCTAATGTATATTTCTGCTTGCTGTGCTTTGTTATGGCTTTTTTGGTGCTAATAAAATATGTTTAGTGTTCATGTTAAAAAGAAAAAATTTGCCTCGTTAAATTATTTTATGTTATGGAAAGACTTGTGGCCAAAATTATAATTTGCTATATGGCAAACTTATGCATGTTCTTCATTTTAGCAATTTTATATTGATTTTCTTTCCTTTTTGGTAGTTTATTTTTAATGAGCCTTGTGATTTTTTCCATTTTGCTTATTATTTTTCTTTGAGTAGGAGGCATTTCCTTGGAAAACCTAGTTTCAGAAAGATATTGTTGGGATAGTACTAGAAAAGGAAGAGACTGAACAGGTTTCTTGAGTTTTCTCATGTATGCCCTGAACGAATGGTCAGTCACACAGTGAAACCCTACCTGATAACAAAGTCTTGTTGTTGGTGTTAGGTGCCATCAAGTCAGTATCCAACTGATGGTGACCCTGCATACAACAGTGCTATTCATAGGATTTTTGATGACTGATTGTTTTTTGGGAGTGTGTTGCTGGGTCCTTGTTCCAAGCCTATAGCACCTGGTGTTCCCAGGCAGTCTCCCGTCCAAGTACTAACCAGATCTGACCCTACTTAGCTTCTGAGATCTGACAGGATCAGACACCACAGTGGTATGGCTGCTGGCAAATAAGAGGTTTGATTTATTCTTCTTCAAATGAAAAATATTGGTTCCTGCAAGACAACTTTTCATCCCGCCATACTGATTAATGTTTTCTTACAAAGTTGTGTCTGTGAGTTTCTCTGTATACATTGCCTTTCTTGCCATTCCTGTGCTATTGATTAGGGTATACATGGCCTAGAGAGTCAAGCCTCACATGTTTACTCTCATGTAATGGGATGTTTTTATTACCTATCACAGTGTGCTGTTTCTGTTTCCGTTGGAAAATCGTTTTTTGAGACAAAGTCTTACTGTGTAATCCAGGCTAGTCTGAAACCTGCTGTGTAGCTCAAGATGGCCTTTAACTCACAGCCCTCCTGCCTCTGCTTTCCAAGTGCTGGGATTACATGCGTTACAGACTTGTGCATTACAGCACGCACACACACAGCCGATAGTCTCCTCCATGAGCTACAATGGCAGATCCTATGTGTATCTTTCTTTTGTCAGTATAATTCGTTTTGTAAACATTACCTCATTTACATTTGTTTCTGTAGTACTTGTTGATTTTAGTTGTTTTCAGAATCAAGAAAGTAGCAGAGAACTCTTTGTTCCATTTATATCTGATATTTTGTAAGTTTTAAGCATGTTGCTATTAACAACATACACATATTTAAATGCTTAAATTAACCATTGATTGAATTAAAGATTTTTAAACATTAACTAGAGTTTTTTAAAAAGTATCTAAGTGGAGCATGGTGACCCACGCCTGTAATCCCAGTGATTTAGGAGGTAAAGCCAGGAGGATCTTGAGTTTGAGATCAAAAGCAGCTTGCTTAACTTAGCATGATCCTGGCCCAAAATATAAAATGGGTTTGGGGCACAGCCCAGTGGTAGAGCACTTGCAAAATATATGCGAGGCCTTAGGATCAACCCCCAGTACCACCAATAAATAAATAAATAAATATCTGAAAATATATTTTTACATTGATAAACGTAGATCTGTTCAGTTGCTTTGAATATTATACTTAAAGCCTTTTCTCTTTCATTTGTTACTTGAACTAAGTTACTTTTAAATTCAAAGTTATAGTTCTAAAATTACTTGAATCTTTTTTTTTTAGGCGTTTCATCAAACGGGTATATGTGTCTTTACCAAATGAGGAGGTATGTATCCCTGTTGGAATTTTTTTTTTTCCTCCAGAAACAAGAACTACCATCTTGACAATATGGAGTTTTCTAATCCATAGTACAGCCCCCTTGGATCAGCTTGTCAGTTTCTTTAAAATTAACCATAAACTTACCATAAGACCTAGCAATTCCACTTTTAAAAATTTACTCAAGAGTAATGGAAACATGTCCACACAAAGACATATGCAAGGATTTTTGGAGGATCACAAATTCAAGGCCAGCCTGGGACACAATAGCAAGACCCTGTGTCAAAAGAAAAAAGAAAGAGAAGTTTTACAGCAGCCATATGAATCATAGCCAAAAACTGCAAACAAAATTATTTATCAGTTGTTGAATAGATAAACAAATGTATATGTGTCTGATGAATGCAGTCAAAGGAATCTGCTAGATCTAGGGACAGAGCCCTTGCCTGGCATGTGCTGTTCCTTGGGCTAGATCCCTGACACCACAAAAAAAAACGGGGGGAATCAGCCATACTTGTTACATACAATAATATGAACAAAACACAAAAATGTAGTAAGTGAAAGAAGCCACGTGTGAACTAATTGCACATCATATGATTCCATTTATATGAACCATCCAGGAAAGAAAATTGCTGCAAACCTAAAGCAGATCAGTGGCTTACTAGAACAAGGGATAGGAATGAAGATTAATTATAAACAGATGTGAGTGAACTTTTTTGGGTGATAGAAATGTTCTAGAATTATATTGTGATGGTTGCACAACTCTGTACATTTATTAAAAGTCATTTGAATTATACGCTTATAAGGGGGTGAAATTCTTTGTAGATAAATTCATGTGTTTAAAAAATTTTGGCTGTCTAGCTCAAGACCCTTGTTGTTAGGTGCAGTCGAGTCAGTGTCCAACTCACAGCCACCCTATATACAACAGGCAAAACTGTATTGTTAGTGCTTCTCTGCTATTCATAGGGTTTTCAATAGTTGTTTTTTGGGAGTGGGTTGCTAAGTCCTTGTCTCAAGCCTATTGCACCTGGTGTTCCCAAACAGTCTTCCATCTAACTACTAACTAGGCCCAACCTTGCTTAGCTTCCGAGATCTGACACCACAGCAATATGGCTGCAGGCTCAAGACCCTTAACATCCTTAAAAGCAATAGCATCTACTTCCTTAGTGGTTCATTTGAATTATCTTCTTAAATTCTGTCAGGAAATCTCAAAAAAATAGGTAGTTTTAACTGTTTAAAAGTCATGAGTGAGGCTTCAAGGATTTGAACTAGATTTCTGAAGATTTTAAGTTAATTCTTAGCATATTAAAAATTATTAATTTTGATTATTGGTATCAAATTAGCCTGGACTGGTAATTCTTTAATATTTCTTTTCAGACAAGACTACTTCTACTTAAAAATCTCTTATGTAAACAAGGAAGCCCATTGACCCAAAAAGAGCTAGCACAACTTGCTAGGTGAGTAATTTGGTTTATCTTACCACTTGTATTTATTTGTTTATTTACTAACTAGGTAAAGAATTATCTTTCAGTATTACTTAAAATAAGCTCAAGTGCGCAAGGCACAGTGGCAGAGGCAGGAGGATCGCAAGTTCGAGAGGCAGTCTGTGAAACTTAGCGAGACCCTGTCTCAAAAAATAAAAAAAAGAAAATGGGCTGATGATGCAGCTCAGTGGTCCAGCACTTGCAGAGGATGCGAGCGCAAGGCCCTGGGTTCAACCCCCAGGACTGCAAAAAAAAAAAAAAAAAAAAACAAAAAGAAACTCAAGTTTGAAATGAGTGATTCATTTATCAGACAACTTTTTCTTTTTCTTTTTCTTTCTTTTTTTTTATTTTTTGGTGGTCGTGGTGGTGATTTTTCCTTTCTTTTTCTTTTTTTCCCCTCTCTCAGATTTTAAGACAGGATCTCACCATATAAACCAGGCTAGCCTGAAACTTTCTATGTAATCCAGGCTTACCTCAAACTTGGGATCCTCCTGCCTCAGCCTCCTTAGTGCTAGGATTACACTTAGGTGCCATCATGCCCACTTTTTCAGAAAACTTCTTATCTTCTACTTCCTTTACTTTCTTCCTTTTTCTTCCTCTATGTATGTTGTTGTTGTTAGGTGCTGTCGAGTCGATACCCAACTCATAGCAACCCCCATAGGGTTTTCAATGGCTAACTGTTTCAGGATTGCCTTGGGAGTGGATTGCCAGGCCCTTCTCTTATTTTTGTGGTTCTGAGAGTTGAACTTGGGACCTCAGAGACTGCAGCACAGCGCTCTACCAACTGAGCTAAATCCCAGCCCTCCTATATATATGTTGTTGTTGTTGTTAGGTGCCATTGAGTCGGTATCCGACTCATAGCGACCCTCACAGGGTTTTCAATGGCTGTTTCGGGATTGCCTTGGGAGTGGATTTTTGCGGTGCTGGGTATTGAACTCGGGACCTCAGAAACTGCAGCGCAGCGCTCTACCAACTGAGCTAAATCCCAGCCCCTCCTATATATATATGGGATCTAAATTCTAATTAGGTCCTCTGTACACTGTTCCCCAACCTTTGTGACACCAGGGATTAGTTTTGTGGAAGACAGTTTTTCCACAGACCAGGTCAGGGTGGGCATGGTTTCAGGATGATTCAGTTTATGAGTAGCAGTTGTAAATGCAGATGAAGCTTAGCTCACTTTTCTGCTGCTTATTTCCTACTATACGACCCCGTTCCTAATAGGTCAAGGCTCAGTACCAGTCCAAGTCCTGGGGATTGAGGACCTCTGCTCTACTAGATTTAAATAGCTAATAATACTGTCTTTTTTGTATAGAAAAATTTATAATTGGTATTAAAATAATTTTTAAAATTTAAAACCTTCACTATCTGCCCATACCAACACGGATATTTTCATATATACTTGTTCTTTTGCATTATGTAGATTCTTTCTTGACTTTTCTATCTTAAAAGTTTTTTTTAAAACAATAAAGAAGCTGGATGTGGTGGCACACACCTGTAATCCCAGTATTCAGGAGGCTGAGGCAGGAGGATCTTGAGTTGTAGGCCAGCCTAAACTACATAGAGAGACCCTGTTGGGGGTGGGGGAAGAAAAATAGCTACAACACGGTCTTGGGGTAAGGGCCAGAGATTAGCTTACCCCTGACTCCAGCAACAAGTGGGGATTTATAACTAGGAAGTAAGGTGGGAGTCAAAAGAGGAAAAATTACTAACAAGAAACATCAAGGGTAAAGGGGATTCTTGTAAGACTGACTCAACAAAATTCTTTCTGAAGGCAAGTTAAGGTGGTTAGACATTATAGATGGTCAGATACCAAGAATGGAGAATTTTTACTAAACTCACTTAGCAGGACTCTTGCTCAGATTGGATTCTAGAGTAAGCCCAAGGTGGAGCCTAGATGAGACAGAAAGAGGGCAAGAACCTGATTAACTTTAGGTTATATCTTAACCTTTTTAATAAGCCATGTACTTAAGTAGAAAGTGGATATAGGAGATGCACTCATGAATTTTTAGTCCCTGAAAAATATCATAAGACATTTATAAAATTTAAGAAGTATGTGAATAGTGAGTAATTTTAGTAAGAACACTGACTTCCCAGATACCTGTGAGAAAGGAACAAATTAAATCTTGGAAATGTAGAGGTCCTTCTTTGTCACTCTAATTAAGAATCTTACTAGCAATGTTTGATCTATGTAGTTGTTTAAAATAATACATGATAATTAAATGCTTCCCCCCCATTTTTATTTTTTATTTTACTCTTCCACTTTGCTTCTCTTCCTTAGTTCTTAGTTCCTTTTGATGATCTGGCTGCCTAGGACCCTCTCTCTATTATGGTATTCTATTCAGGTGTCCTTCTTTTTGCCAGTGTCTTCTATACTAAATCCTTTTATCCTTTCTGTCCTACATTTAAGGAAATCTACACTTTTGGCCCTTATTCCATCAAGAGAATCCACTTTGCCAAGACAGTTACTAATTAACTTACAGAGAAGTAATTGTGTCAGTTGCCATCAGTGGCACGTAGGTTTTACCTTTTCAGGTGACATCTTTACAATTTAATGGGGTCTTGTGGAGAGTATACTTTAATCTAAAGGGATGGATCTAATGCTGACAAGTTGAGGTGTTGTAAGGAGCCAGTATTATATTATTTTGCTTTTAGAAAATGTGTCTTTCTGTTCCCTTAAAATCAAACCACGTAACTGTTAGCTTCCTATCAAAAGCAAGATAGCTTTTACCCTCTAACAAGAGGGTAGAAGCAGGAAGAGGAAGAAGCAGGAAGATTGCGGGTATAAGGCCAGAGCCAATCTGTATAATTTAGCAAGACCTTGTCTCAAGATAAAAAATTAAAACTCCATGTACACTCCATGTAACAACATGGAGATTCTTGTGGTTTTGGTTGCTGAGGGGGGTTTCTTGTTTGTTTGTTTTGCTTTGTTTTGTTTTGTTTGAGATGATCTCATTATATATAGCCTCAAACTTGGGGTGCTCCCTCTTAGGCCTCCCAAGTGTTGGGATTATAGGTATGTGCCACCACACCTAGATTATGTGAAGACTTCTTGATTTGGTTTGGTTTGAGACAGGGTCTCACTGTGTACCCCTGGCTGTCCCAGAACTCATTATGCAGCCCAGAATGAGCTCCAACTTGGGGCAGTCCTGCCTCTGCCTCCCCAGTGCTGGGATTACAGGCATGTGCCACCATGCCATGCTTATGTAAAGATTTTTAATCTGCATGGATGAAAATAATTTGCTGTTTCCTTCCTTCCACTTTATAGAATGACTGATGGATACTCAGGAAGTGATCTAACAGCTTTGGCAAAAGACGCTGCATTGGGTCCTATCCGAGGTATGTGTACAAGCACGTGAAACATTAGAACCATATGTTGTATCACTTTACAAGTTTAAGAACTCACCAGACACAATGGTGCACACCTGTAATCCCAGTGACTTGGGAGGCGGAGACAGAGGCAGGAGGATTGCAAGTTCAAGACCAGAGGTAGTCTGTGTAATTTAGCAAGACACTGTCTCAAAAAAAAAGAAAGAAAGAAAAGAAAAACGTAACAAAATGGGCTGAGGGTGCAGCTCAGTGGTAGAGCACCTGCAAAACATACAAGCACAAGGCACTGGGTTCAACCCCCAGTACCGAAAAAAAAGATGATAATAATAATTAAGAACTCCCCACCAAAAGACCTTTTTTAAATTATCAGTGTGGAAGCAGTAAAGTTGTATTAGTGGAAAACTCTGTACTAGGTAGTTTCTAGAGTAGAGGTCAGCAAACTTTTTCTGATAGTAAATATTTTAGGCTTTGTGGACCACATCTGGTTTCTGTTGCGTACTGATCATCATCATCATCACCATCATTTCTTTCTTAACACCCTTTTAAAATATAAAACCGTTGTTAGCTCATAGGCCATATGAACACAATCCTTGAGTCAGTGGACCATTTTACTTCTTCTTTTTTTTTTAATGGTACTTGGGAGTTGAACCCAGGGCATCACACATATATTTCAAGTGTTCTACCGCTGAACTACATCTCTCAGCATAGTTTTAATTTTTTATCTTGAGACAAGGTCTTGCTAAGTTATACAGATTGGCTCTGGCCTTATACCCGCAATCTTCCTGCTTCTTCCTCTCAAGTCACTGAGATTGCAGACATGTGCCACTGTACTCAGCTTTACTTCTTGATAGTAGGAAAGGAGCAGGAAACCCAAAGAAAATTTTTATTTTATTTTATTTTTAATTTAAAAAAATTTTTTTTTAATTTTTTGGTCAGTGCTTGGAGTTGAACCCAGGGCCTCACACATGCTAGAAAAATACTCCACCATTGAGTTAAATCCATATTATTCTGAAGCAGACAAAAGGTTTGGTTTACAAAAACAAATGTCTTTTATAAAGAACAAGTTGCATTCAGGCAAATTGTGAGAAATCAAATGCTTCCCATAAGAAGGAATATTATTCTCTTGTAAGCATTTATAAATTTTGTGTGCCCTCAATATTAATGTGTCTCTTAATATCATAATTTTTATTAAAATTATTATCAAATCATTATACTTAGTTTTGCCCTTAAGCAATTTAAACTTCAAAATCTTACTTATCTGACTTTTGTTATTTTGCAGAATTGAAACCAGAACAGGTGAAGAATATGTCTGCCAGTGAGGTATACTATTTTATGATATCTTTTCTTTATTTTGGTACTCTATAAGACTAATAATTTTGTCTGGAGTTTTCTAGTTTATTTGATTAGAAACTAGAAAAGGTTAACTTTATTCACGTCAATATAAAGGGTCTAGGAAATTAGCCTTTTAGGTTCTTTGGTAATGGTAAAAAATACATAACCATTATGTCATTTTTTATAAATCATATTATGTAAATACTAAAAAATATATAGAAATTTGGTTTTTATACATTATGAGAATACTTGAATGGGGCTTGTCTAGTATGTCTGAGGCCCTGGGTTTAATTGCCAACACTACAAAAAAAGGAAGGAAGGGAGGTAGAGAGAGAAAAAAAAAGAGAGAAATCAAGTATGGTGGTGCACACCTTTAATCTCAGCACTTGGAAGGCTGATGCAGGAGCATCACAGGTTCAGTGCCAGCCGGGGCAACAGTGAATTCAAGACCAGTCTAGGCTGTCTAGCAAGACCCTATTGTGAGATTCTATCTCAACTAAAAGAAAAGAAAAAAATAATATCCTTTTTCTAAAGGTTAAATATTTAATGTTCTGTTTTTCAAAAATCTTAATTTTTTTCCTACTGATAAAAACATGATTACCATTGTAATCTATTATATTTCTTAATATAGAAGATCACCTCATGAGATGCTAAAGCATTTCTTTGGGGAAAAATTAATTGCAAAATATAAAATTGGATATGTGCTATGGTTATAACCATGTGAGCAAACTTTTGTTTGTTTGTTTTGTTTTGTTATGTGTTACTGGAGGTTGAACCCAGGGCCTCGTCGTTGCATGCTTTGCAAGTGCTGGACCACCGAGCTGCATTCCCAGCCCATTTTTTTAGTTTTTGAGACAGGGTCTTGCTAAATTATACAGACTGCCTGTGGTCTCGAACTTGCGATCCTCCTGCCTCCACTTCCTGAGCCGCTAGGATTACAGGCATGCACCACCACGCCCAGCATGAGCAAACTTTTGAAATTGAGTTTGAATTATATGTATAACTTATCTGTCAGAGATATTTTTATTGCCCAAGTTTTAACAATATTGAGGGAACCCAAAACTGTTAATACAGAGAGTGAGTATCTACTTTGTTATTCTTTTTTTATTCAAGCTTCCAAGTAAACTTGAGATTGTCTGATCAAGCATTTTGTACATTGTAATCAATTAATCAACTGCATTACTGAGAAGCCCTCTTGATTCTTATAGTCTCGGTCGTGTGTGTGTGTGTGTGTGTGTGTGTGTGTGTGTGTGTGTGTGTGTGTGTGTGTGTGTAACCCAAGGCCTTGTGCATGCTAGGCAAACATTCTACCACTAACTGCATCCAGCCCCCTTTCCTACTTTGTTGTTTGTTGTTAGGTGTGGGCACGTCAGATCGAACTAATTGTGACCCTATGTACAACCCAACAAAACACTCCCCGACATTATACCCTACGTGGGCACTGTGTCAGTGCTTCTCTGCTATTCATAGGGTTTTCAATGGTTGATTATTTCTGGAGTAGGCTGCCGGGTCCCTCTCCCATCTTTGTTGTAATACAGATTGAACCCAGGGCTTCTGCGCAGAGCAACACCCTACAAGGAAGCTTGTTGTTGTTGTTGTTAGGTGCCGTCGAGTCAGTATCCGACTCATAGCGACCCTCTTAGGGTTTTCAGTGGCAGACTGTTTCAGAATTGCCTTGGGAGTGGATTGCCAGGTCCTTCTCCCAGTTTTGCGGTGCTGGGAATCGAACTCAGGACCTCAGAGACTGCAGCGCAGTGCTCTACCAACTGAGCTAGATCCCAGCCCACAATGAAGCTTAGGAATAGAGAATTCAGTGTACTGACTTTAGTGCTTCTCTACCATTACCTTATAGGGGCTTTTTTGTTTTTGTTTTTATTTCTGGAGAGAAGGTCTCACTTTCTAGTCCAGGCTGGCCTGGAACTTGCTTTGTAGCCCAGGCTGGCCTGATGCTTGTATCAGTCCTCCTATGTCTACCACCCAAGTGCTGGGATTACAAGCATGTGCCACCATGCCCAGTTTTCAGCCTCAATACCTTAAAAAATTCATGTTTAAAGTACAAAGGCCATCTTGGGCTACATAGCAAGATCCTATCAGAATACACAAAGAGCTGTGGGCGGTGGCTTGCACCTGTAATCCCAGTGATTTGTAAGCTGGAGCCAGGAGGATCTTGACTTCAAAGCCAGAGGCAGCCTGCATAACTTAGGGAGACCCTGACTCAAAATTTAAAACATAGGCTGGGGATAAAGCCAGTGGTAGAACACTTGCAAAATATGTGTGAGGCTCTGGGTTCCACTCACAAGGACCACCACCACCAAAGGAAAAAAACAGAAATCCATCTATCTATCTATCTATCTATAGATAGATAGATAGAGATATAGATATAGTTATATAGTTATATCATTATATACTATATACAAATTATGTATATACAGTTATATAGAAATTATGTTCCCAAAATGTCTTGTGAGTTTTTAATGATTCGTGTGTGTGTGTGTGTGTGTGTGTGTGTGTATTTTTTTTCTTTTTTTTTTTTTTTTTTTTTTTTTTTTTTTTTTTTTTTTTTTTTTTTGCGGTACTAGGGGTTGAACCCAGGGCCTTGCGCTTGCATGCTTTGCAAGTGCTGGACCACTGAGCTGCACCCCCAGCCCATTTTTTTTAGTTTTTGAGACAGGGTCTTGCTAAGTTACGCAGACTGCCTCTGATCTCGAACTTGGGATACTCCTGCCTCTGCCTCCCGAGCCGCTGGCATAATATATTATTTTTTAAAAGTTCTTTTAGGATATATCTTGTAGGGTTTTTTGTTTGTTTCCACTATTGGGAGTTGAATCCAGGGCCTCATGAATACTATGCAAACACTCTACCACTGAGCTACAGAGCTGCCCCTAAATGTCCTCTAAATTTTTTTTTTTTTTTTTTGAGACAGGGTCTCTCTAAGTTGCGCAGGCTATCTCTGACTTCAAATTTGTGATCCTCTTTTCTCAGTCTCCCTAGTAGCTATGCTTACATGTACTACAATGCACCAGCCCTTTTTTTTGGTCTTTCAGTGTGGTTCTGGGGGTTAAACCTAGGGCCTTTGCATATTCTAAACACACACTTTACCACTGAGCTAGATCCTTAGTGTTCCTAATGTTTTTCTATTAAAAAAGTAAGCATTGTGTATGATTTCTCTTTCTTTCTCTCTCTTTCTTTTCTTTCCTTTCCTTTCCTTTCTTCTTTCTTTCTTTATTCCTTTCTTTTCTTTCTTTTGTTGAACCCATGTCCTTCCACATAATTTTGCAAGTGCTCTACTACTGGACTGCACCCTCAGAACATTTTTTATTTTTCATCTTGAGACAGCTTCTTAATGTTATACAGGCTGCTTCTGGCCTCGAACCTGTGATCCTCTTACCTCTGTCTCCCAAGTCACTAGAGGTATAGGTATCAGCCACCATGCCTGGCCTGATCAGTTTTTTCCCGCATATTACTCACCCTTCATTTTAGCCAGGATAGATAAATTTGTTATCTTATGGACTCCAGCCCATAGACTAAAGTAGAAGACAAATCCATTCTCTGATATTTTGGACCTTTCTGTTTGTTTCTTGGAAAGAGCAGCATATAGAATAAAGGAATAGTCTAGGTGTAGTGATAAACTAAAATCACCACCTGGCATATAAATTTAAGAAAGAAGCAGTCTTTAACATTCCCAATCAAGCTGGGCACAGTGGTGCACGCCTATAATCCCCGAGACTTGGGAGGCAGAGGCAGGAAGATTGCAAGGTCAAGACCAGAGACAGTCTGTGTAATTTAGTGAGACCCTGTCTCAAAAAGGAAAACAAAATGGGCTGGGGGTATAGCTCAGTGGAACAGCACTTGAAAAGCATGCAAGCAGGAGGCTCTGGGTTCAACCCCCAGTACCACAAAAAAAAAAAAAAAAAGAAAAAAGAAAAAGAAAAGAAAAGCAAAAAGAATTACCCAATCTATTTAAAAAGCAAAACCCACTCAGCTCCAGATCTGGCTTTTGCCTTTTAATTGAATTGGGAATTTGTAGACTGCTTCTTGCAGTCTTGATAAGGATCATTAGGAAAGCCACTTGTACCTATAAATGGAATGCTTTGATACATTTTCATTAATACAATAATTTCATGAAAACAGGTCGGTGGCTCCTTGGGAAATTGCAGAAATTCTTGGAAATCTGCCCACCATTATTTCATGAGAAAAGAGATTGATAATGGCTCTATTAACCTTTGTGTACAAGTATGTTTTACCAATCCTGAGAATATATAGTCAGAACACTTTTCTTCACTCGTCAGCCAGCCTAAGTAAAATTCTACAGGAGAGGAACATGGCAATCTGCTCCTGAAACAATCAACCATTGAAAACCCTGTGAGGGTCTCTCTGAGTTAGACCCAACTCATCAGCACCTAACAACAAGTATGATTCCTGTTTTGTTTGAAGAATAAAGACTATTTAAGTAGCTGTTTCCTCCCAAGTCTCTGACTTCTATTTGAAACTTTTAATCCTACATCTAAAAATATATTTGTATCCACCATTTTCAAAATATGTCATGAAATTATTGTACTAAAAATTTAGATAGCAAATCTAAAACCTAAAATTACTCAACTACAAGAAATAACATTACTGGTATGTTTTGTGACCATCCTACCAATTATGCAGACTAGGGGTACAATCCTACAGTATTTGGTTCTGCTGTATACTTTCATCTACTTGAATAAGTTTATTTTTAATCTAGTAGTTCAGATATTAAGTTGAACAGTGTGCCAACGCGCACACCTGTAATCTCAGCTACTTGGGAGGCAAAAGCAGGACTCCTACCTCACAAGTTTGAGCCTGCACAACTTCTTGAGACCTTGCCTCAAAAATAGAGTTAAAAAAGGGCTGAAGGTGGAGCTTAGTGGTAGCATGTATGAGGCCTTCAGTTTAACCTCTTAGTACTGCAAAATAATAATAATAATAATAATAATTGTTGGACAGTGACCTTACCCATGAGTTAATATTTATAAAGCCCTTACCATAGTTCTAGGCCATCTTGAATTACATAATGAGACCTTGTCTAAATAAATAAAAATAAGTAAATAAATAAATAAATGCTTTAAAATAGCTTAACACATAGTAAGTACTATGTATGGGTCCATTAAGTAATTTAAAAATATGTAAATACTTGTTGTTGTTGTTGTTGTTGTTGTTGTTGTTGTTAGGTGCTGTCAAGTCCAATTCACAGTGACCTTCATAGGATTTTCAATGACTTTTTGGGGGGATTGCTTCAAGAGTGGATTGACATGTATTTCTCCCATTTTTATGGTGCTGGGGATTGAACCAAGGGCCTCAGAGAGTACAGAGCAACACTCTACCAACTGAGCTGAACCCCAGGCCCTACATAAACACTTTGTTCTGGTATTTTATTTAAAACGCTAAGGAAAATCATTTTTCATTCCTATTTATAGGATGACAGATAAACATATGTAGTTTGCTCAGTATAATCAGCCATTGATAACCCTGTAAGGGTCACTATGAGTCAGACCAACTTGACAATCCTTAACAACAATAAAAACAACAAGTTTGGTCTCTAAAACTGTATAATAGAACTTCATATACCTATTATTGGGGCTGGGATTTAGCTCGGTTGGTACAGCGCTGCTCTGCAGTCTCTGAGGTCCCAGGCTCTATTCCCAGCAACACAAAAATGGGAGAAGGACGTGGCAACCCACTCCCAAGGCAATCCTAAAAAACAATCAGCCATTGAAAACCCTGTGAGGGTCAAGTCAGACATGACTTGGTGGCACATAACAAACAACAACAACATACCCACTATTTGGTGTAACTTTAATAACGAAGAGTATTGTCAGGTACCAGGATATATATGCAGATTTAGATAAGAAAAACCTTATTTGTCTTTTATAGTTTGTAAGAATAGAAATTTAAATAATTGAGCTAGAATTTCTGTCGTAAAGGGGTCACACTGAAATTGTAGAAATTTGAGGTACATTGTACTTTTCTGTGGGTCTGTGGTGTTGAGGATTAAATTGAGGACTTTGCACATGTCAGGAAAGTGCTCTACTACTGAGCTGCAATTCTAGGGGTGTGTGTGTATCTGTGTCTGTGTATGTGTCTATCTGTGTGTTTTGAGATAGTGTCTCACTGTTTTACACAGTGTGGTCTCACAGTGTGGGATCAGGTGATACTCCTGCCTCAGTGTCCCAAGTGCTTGGGGCTGCAGACATGCAACACCACACATTGTTCAGTATACTTTATTTTTAAAGCACACAGTTTGTATTCAGTTTAACTTTAGCTTTATTATTTTGTTCTGATAAGAAATGTTTGCTATTTATTTTACTCCTTTACTAAACTGGCATGGTACACATCTGTAATCTCAGCACTCAGGAGGCTGAGGCAGGAGAACTCACATGAATTCAAGATCAGCCTGGGCTGCATAGGGAGTTCCAGGTCAGCCTAGACTTCATAGTGAGACCTTATCTCACAAAATCATAAATAAATAGGCAAATAAACAAACTAGCTAAATCAGCTCCCTTTTCCTGTTATATAAATTAGTCTCTGACTAACTTTAAAAGTCATAGGTAAATTTCATATATAAATGTATGTGTGTGTGTGTATATATATATATATATATGTGTGTGTATGCCAAATTATACATTTACATTAGAAATTCATCAAAAGTTTTTAAAAGTTTACAAATATATTTGAAACAAATTCTACTCAGAAATATCATAGGTATTTGACATTCATCATTCTACTCTTTCAGCTTTAGAAGGAGGCAGTGTGTTTATTGTTAAATAAGAAATAAGATCTGGGGATGCAGTTCAGGATGCTTACCTAGCATGTGCAAGGCTCTGGGTTCTATCCCTTGTTGTTGTTGTTGTTGTTGTTGTTGTTAGGTGCTATCGAGTCGGTATCTGACTCATAGTGACCCTCATAGGGTTTTCAATGGCTGACTGTTTCAGGATTGCTGTGGGAGTGGATTGCCAGGTCCTTCTCCCATTTTTGCAGTGCTGGGAATTGAATTCGGGTCCTCAGAGACTACAGCGCTGCGCTCTACCAACTGAGCTAAATCCCAGCCCGGGTTCTATCCCTAGCACTGCAAAAAAAAAAAAAAGGGGGGGAAAAGATGTTTCATAAGGTGCTAGTAGAACAACTGTATATCCTTTCCCTTTAGGCCTAAGAGTTTTCAGATTAGTTTATAGGTAACAAGTGCAGGTTATTTTCTGAATCTGTGCTCATGGAAATAACAAAGATGATATAAAGTAGTTAGATTGAGTCGTATAGGAGAATTTATAAGAAATTTTTAAAAGACTATAACAGATTTAAAGTTTTGTCTAAAATTCTGCTTTAATTTCTTATTTTTGGGCCAAATATATAGGTATAGTGACCATTTTTAAATTAGGTCGTTTTGTGCCACACTCACTTCACTTTACCTTTTAAAACTACCTAGGTAGGGCTGAGGCTGTAGCTCAGTGGCAGAGTACATGCATAGCATGGGTGAGGTCCTGGATTCAATCCCCAGCACCAAAATAATAATAATAATAATAATAATAATAATAATAATAATAATAATAATAAATTTTAAATTAGGTAAATATATTCATTAACTCAGCAAGTTGTTTTAATTTTTATTTCTAAACGCAAAGTAAAATGTCAGAAAGACCCAATTAATATAAAATGCACTGTAAGCAATATTAATATTAGAAAATTTCAAATACAAGCATCTTATACGTTGTAGTTAATAAGCAGTATTTCCTTTAAAAGTTCCTTTTGTTTCTTGTCCCCTCAACTTATAATAATATACATAGCATAAATTTAGCTACACTATGCTTATAGTAAGTAAAACTTGACAATGCACAATTTCTATGAAACTGCATAGAAAAATATTGGCAGGAAGGAAGCCAAATACTGGCTATTCATGTGAGTGATGGAATTGTAATTCATTTTTCTGCTTTTCTATTTTGTCAAAATTTCTATAGTGAATGTGTTTTGCTTTTGTTTTTATAGTGAGAAAGCATGCTGTAAAATATAAATACCTATGAAATTCAACTCAAGTAATTAAAATACCTTACTGTATCTTTTTTTCTTTTTGTTTTCTTTCTTTTCTCTCTCTTTTTTTTTTTTTTTTTTTTTTTTTTTTTTTTTTTTTTTTTTTTTTTTTTTTTTTTTTTTTTTTTTTTTTTTCTTTCAGTACTTGGGGCCTGAACCCAGGTTCTCACACATACTTTTGCAAGTGTTATACCACTGGCTCTCCCCCCAAGCCCCTTTTTTATTTTTTTATTTTGAGACAGGGTCTTGCTAAGTTATACAGGTTGCTTGTAGCCTGGAACTTGAGTTCCTCTTTCCTCCACCTCTGGAGTAATTGGCATTATATGGATGTGCCACCTCACCCAGCATTAGGGCATTTTTTAAAAGCATTTTACATAGCAAACGTGCCTAATATATATTAATATTGAAAATAAAATGATTGTCATGATTTTCTTAAAATGTCTAATTTATTTAAAAATTATTAAATAGCACCGTTTTTTAAATCATTGAGTTAACTATTAGATATTCATCATTTGTATGTCTTTTTTTTTATTTAGATGAGAAATATTCGATTATCTGACTTCACTGAATCCTTGAAAAAAATAAAACGCAGCGTGAGCCCTCAGACTTTAGAAGCATACATACGTTGGAACAAGGACTTTGGAGATACCACTGTTTAAAGAACTGCCTTTGTAAGCCTACAGAACATTTTACTTAACAAGAAAGACATGATCTTCAAAGAACAGTTATCAGCTACAAAAACTCAGCCGAAGTTTACAGGACTTTTCAGAATTTTACAATTATTTGTGCATCAAACTTGAAGGTGAATGAGAAAACAAACTTAAATAAAATATACAATGTGAATGAAATATTTTGTTGTTTAAGGCCTTGTTGCCTTGATGGTCATGGTTATCTCAGTGGGCACTGTAAGAGCACAACAAAATTGATTCTGGTCTTTTTTACCAATATAATCATAATGTAAATAATAATTTGTATATTGTGTTGCAGATGAAAGTATTCCAGAGACAGTGAATGGTAAGAGACACAAAGAGCCTTTTGTTTGTCTTCTAATGTTTTTTCTTAAAATAGTAATTTTTCTTATTTTTCTTTCCTACTGTTGTCTTAATTACCAGTGATTGGAATACCAAACACTTAAATTTCTTTTCTTTTTATAAATCCAATGTGCCAAATGAACCTTTTTCCTAGTATCAATAGGAAAAAACTATTTTGAAGCTTTTTTCTTCCTAAGTCTACATACATTAAACAATTCTTTTCACTTTTTATTTTCCTGTACTATTACCTTGCTGCCAAACAATTTAGAAAGCAATATAGTAATAATGAAGCAAATCTGGTAAAAAAGAGGTTTGAATATTGGTGTTACTCTGTCATATAACATGTAGATCAGTCCTCATGTAACCTGCAGTTTTTGGGTTTTTTTTTTCTAATATGTCAAAAATCCATTGCAGACTGTTAACTTATTTTAGATGGAATTTATTTTATTGGAATTGTTCTAATATTTAAGAGAACCAAATTTAATTCCTATGAAAATCAGTTGTGCATGAGAGAAGGGAAATACTGGGAGCTGAGGCATTTCTAATTTATTGCTTATTACTTTCTTACTGTTTAAAGGATAATTATAAGCCTGTGGCACTACCATCTTTTATTCTTAATAATTATAATCCCTTCAATGAAACTTAAAATACTGAATTTTTATACATTGCACACATTTTATAGGTTTCTTGTGCTCACTTTATTAACTAAAAAGTTCCAGTCTGTTGACCAACCATTTGTTTCCACAAAATGTACAGTAATTCTGTTTCTCGTTTGTATAAATATGACTGGATTTTTATTATTAAAATGCATTGTAGGAAGTAGAGACTCATATCATGGCCTTTTAAATATTGTAATAAAGGCAAATGGATATTTGCCCTTAGTTTACTGGTTAAAGTTTGTTTACAGAATTTTTCTTTGGTGCTTAAATGATACTGTGTAAAATGTCATGGGTAGAATGATTTTGTAGTAGTAACAGACTCTACATTTAGGAAAGGTGTCTTGACAGAATACATTAAAACATTTGTCCCTACTAGATACGAATTTTATAATGAAAATACACGTTTTCCTTAATTTCACTCTTGCTTTTATTAAAGATTTATTTAAGTATGGAAGATGTATGATTTCTTAGGATTATATGCTGTTCTTAGCTATAACTTAAAGTATCTCTCTTCTAATCATGACTTTAGAATTCCCTAGATGATTTAAAAAAGAGAGAGTTAGGTAAGAAAAGTTTTAAGCCACAGCTATGTATATTTCAGTTTCTGGGTAGTGTTTTTAAGGTGTCAAAAGTTAAAGTATGTATCATTTATAAATACTGATAGTGAAAGGTGGTGATAAAGTATACATAATAAGAATTGGGGAAATCCTAAATTAAAACCTTTTCAGTAAAGCTCATAGAATTTCATTTTTGTCTTCATTTAGAAAAGGTTTAACATTATCAATATTTAGATAACTGGCTAATCATATTAAAGGATCTTGTGGTTCCAACTCAACTTTTAAAATATAATCTCATTTAAAATTATCATTATTATAGTTCTGTTGGGAAGAGGTTGTTAGATAACAAAGATTTCAAGTATTAAAAGACAGGAAACCAAGTTAATATTGTTATCAACATTGAGTCAAAAGTATGTTATTGAATGCATATCCATCAAGAGTATAGAAATGTTTTTGCTGATCAAGTTGAAAGTTTAGCTAGTGCTAGAGAAATATTTCCTATGACTTAGCATGACCCAGTTTTATTTTAAGCTGTTTCTTTCATAGAAGAGCCATGACAATAGAATAATGGTATAGTAGGAGGTTAGGGATCAGTTCTAAAGATAAAAGTTTTCTGAATTAGTATTAAACATCAATTGTAACCTTTTAGATTTTGTGTTGATCTCTGTATTATGTTACTCCCTAAAAGATAATGCTTAAGTATTAAGCATTAGTGTGCTCTTCGTGTTAATATGACAGTTTTATAAACTAAATTGAAACTCGCTGATAACTGGACTTTGAACCACAGGAAGGAATCAGTACTATCTTTTCAGATAAATTAAGGTAAAAGCTTTTTCTTAGAATCTGCCCATTGATGTTATTACCTTCCTCAATTTGCAGATATGTTTTGTGTTCAAGGAGAATTGGAGGAAAAACAAATAGTAGAATTCTAATTTAAGTATATATACAACATTCTTTGTTTATAGTGTAAAATTCTTTATATTTTGTACAAAAACTAATTCTTTTCATAAAATGAACCATTTGCAGTTTGTTTTTGGACACTGAATCAAAGGATTTTCCTTTAAATGCTTGTCTCAATTTTTAGTCTTGTCTTTTATACTCTTCTTCAAAAGAAATGAATTAAAAGGTACAGCAGCATAAAGTGGGTTTTTATCATAATGGATTACAAATAAATGATAAGCTTTGTTTTGCCTTTAATTTTTTAATTTAATACTTTTTGAGATTTCAGAAGTTCCAGTCTGATAATGAAGTTTTTGTAACTCTTGCGAATAACAGTTATAAATTCTGATCAAAATATAAAAAGTAATGTATAGAAAGCTATGGAGAACAACCAAAATCATGCAGAAACTACACAAAATCCTGTAAGAAGAGATCCACATTAAGCAGCTATTTCCTATATAGCAGTTTCTAGCTTTTGCAGTTCATTTGGGAATAAAATTCAAACAGAACATGGCAGGGTTTTTTTGTTTTTGTTTTTGTTTTACGGTACTGGGGTGCTGAGCCCAGGGCCTCACACATACTTTGCAAGTGCTCTACCACTGAGCTTCACTGTAGCCCCTTTTTGTTTATTTGTTTGTTTGTGGTTCTGTCGGGTTAAACCCAGGGCCTTGAGCATACTTTGCAAGTGCTCTACTACCAGACTGCTCCCCAAGCCCTGCTTTTATTTTTTATCTTGAGACAAGGTCTTGCTAAGTTATGGAGGCTGCCTCAGGCTTTGAACCTGCCATCCTCCTGCCTCTGCCCCCGACCCAGTCTCTGGGGTTACAGGCATGTGCCACCCTTCTTGGTTCCTCTTTCTTATTTTTTTTTATTTTTTTATTATTATTTTTTTTTTAGTTTTAACATAGTACAATTATTCAGAAAGATTTCTTGTTAAGCTTTTATAAATTCATTTGCACATCTTTAAATTTAACATCATTATTACATAATTAAAATAACTAGAAGGAAATAAGGAAAAGTCATCCCAGAGTTCATGTTTCCAAGCATTCTAGAAAAGTCCTGGTAACACAGTTTTATAGCTTGCAAGAGGTAACATCATGCTGTGACAATGAGTTTACAGGGTCCCTCATGAGGTATGTGCGGGTGCTACGCGCATAAGAGCAAAAGGTAGGAGGTCAGGACACTTAGCGCCAGTCTCCAAGGTTAATTTAGTCAAAGTCTCCTTTAAAGTTCTGTTTATCTTTTCTATCTCTCCTGAACTCTGTGGTCTATACATGTAATGGAGTTTCCAATTTATATCTAAAGCTTTACTAATTAATTTAGAAATGCTGGCCATGAAGGCCTGGCTATTGTCGGACCCCAGAAACAATGGGAGACCAAATAAAGGGAGTATTTCCTATATTAATTTCTTTACATAGAATTTGCACTGTCCCAGACTTAGTTGGAAATGCCTCAGTCCATCCAAAATAGGGTCAATAAACACTAGTAAATATTTATAACCATAATAGCTTCTTTTTATCTCTATAAAGTCTAGTTGGTTACCCTGGTACCTTACTCCTTGTTGCCTAGACATTCGTCTGGTGATGTTTACCTGGGCACATGAAGCACATCTGGAGGTAACGTCCTCAGCTACAGAGGTGATGCCA
Source organism: Pedetes capensis (assembly GCA_007922755.1). Lineage (NCBI taxonomy): Eukaryota > Metazoa > Chordata > Mammalia > Rodentia > Pedetidae > Pedetes > Pedetes capensis. The sequence goes on from VMDO01001794.1 coordinate 156,789, forward strand.
AGTCGAGTGGTGACAAGCTGACCTAATTTGGTAGTCACCAAGTGAGAGGCTTGGTGGATCTGAGTAATCAAGGTGCATCCTAAAGCCTGAGTATATAGCGCCCATCAGGGTGTCTCCATCATCCTCTAGAGTCTTATGTCCAATTTTTATTTTGGTAAGTTCCAACCTCTTCCTTTGAGTAGTTAGGTTTTTCTGGGAGAACTGGGACTGGGATTAAAGGCATCATTCCCTCAGTCCCCACTGGTTTTAATGCAGCTTCTTTAGCTGCCCAGTCCGCTGTTCAGTCTCCCTTCACCTCTAGCGTGTTTCTTTTTTGATGTCCCTTGTGGTGAATAACTGCCACTCGTTTAGGTAGCCAAATAGCCTCTAAAAGTCCCAGAATTTCTTCCTTATTTTTGACAGTCTTTCCTTCTGAGGTTAATAGACCTCTTTGTTTATAAATTTCCCCATGCACGTGGAGAGTAGCAAAAGCATATCTAGTATCTATATAGATGTTCACAGTCTTTCCCGTAGTCAGGGGCAGGGCCTGAGTGAGAGCTATAAGCTCTGCACATTGAACAGTGTCTCATATCCCAATGCCTGGGCCCATATTACCTGTAGATCTTGATTTACTATGGCCGCGCCAGCATAGCAAACTCCATCCAGGACGAACCTGCTCCCATCTGTGAAGAGAGTTTCTTCTGTGTCTGGCAGAGTCACGTCCTTTAGATCAGGCCAATGTCCCTGCTGGGCTGAAATAATCTCCAAGCAATCATGAAGCCGCTGGGTAGGGTTATCATCTGGGAGCAACGTGGCTGGGTTTAGGACCCTGGCTTTTTGAAACTGGAACCGAGGCTGATCTAGTAACGGCCCAGTATTGGGTTAACCTAGCATTTGAGAGCCACTTCTCAGGAGTCCCTCAAAATAGCCCATCAATTGCATGTGGGGCTTCAAAGGTTAAATCTTAGCCAAAGGTCTGCTTATCAGCCTCTTCCATCAGAAGACCACAGCCGCCATTGTCTGTAAACACGTTGGCCATTTGGCTGTTATCAGATCCAATTATTTAGACAAGTAAGCAAAGCTGCTACTGGATTCAATTGTTTAGGCAAGTAAGCAATTGGTCTTTTCCATGGGCCCAAGTGTTCAATCAAAACTCCTTTTCTGTACTTTGCTTATCAGCCAGGAAAAGCTGAAAGGGCTTAGTAACATCAGGAAGGGCAAGTGCAGGGGCCATGGTCAGAGGCTGTTTTAAGTCATCAAATGCCTTTTGCTCCACCTCTGTTCAGACTAATGGCTCGTGTGTCCCTGCAATGGCTGCATACATAGGTTTAGCCATCTCAGCCTATCCTAAAATCCAAAGGCGACAGTATCCCACAGAACCTAGAAATTCTCTCATTTGCTTCTCTAAGGTAGGGGTGGGAATTTTTAGGATTGCCCCTATCCATTTTGCTGAGAGAGACCATTTATCTTTTGGGGAGTCCTGGCTATTGTAGACCTTGAGGGCAATGTTCATAAGTTCCTCCCTATTCTTTCCTTCAGATATTTTTAATCTCTGGATCTTTCTTCTAATGTCTAGGGCCGACTGGGTTACAAAGGCCAAATTCATGGCCCTCCAATTTTCATTTGCACACAGATCAATAGGCTACAAGACAGGTATGCTTCTAGGAGGCATTCGAGGAACACAGCAGGAGACTGAGGGGCCCTGCTGAATCACGCTTACCTTGGACAAATTCATAGGCTTCCTAGCAGTCCCTCATAACCTAACTGGGAGATGCTGGCTTAGGTGTTCAGACTCAGCCTACCTGCTGCGGCATTCGGGTCCCAGGTGGGGCAGGTAGTAAGCAAAACGTGGGTGAGTTGGGCCTGCCCATCCAGCAGTGTGTCACCGTCGGGCCCTAGGACCAACTTTTGGGTCTTGTTCAGGATTTATTCACAATCTTCAGACTTGAAAAGAGTCTGCAAGAGTTGCTGACAATCATCCCAAGTAGCCTGGTGGGTAAGAAAACAGACTCCAAAAGGAATGTAAGAGCTTGGGATTTTTCTGATAAAGAAGATTCTGACATTCCCATTGTATATATCATTAGTACCTATATAAGGCTTCCAAGAGTGACCTCCCAGGGGATAAGAGTAGGCCCACAAAAGACAACGTCACTCCAGTGTAGTCCTCCCAGGGGTGGACCCTGGAATTGCACTGGGAAAGTCACAGGGTGACAGAAAACATGAACCAACAACTCGGCAGGCTTAGTGCTTTGCAGCCACCAAAGGCAAAAAATATAACTGTTCTCTAATCAGTCAGACTTCTGAGGGGTGTGACGGCTCACCCTCTTACAGAAAGGAAAATGCCAGTGGTCAGAGTGGTCCTCTGGCAAACATAGTACAGTAGTTTGGCCAAAAAGGCAATCAGAAAGAGGATAACCTAAGTGGCAGAGGAGGCTCTGAAATTCCTTATCCAAGACCTGCTTGGACAGTGTCCTCAAAAAGAGAGCCCCAATCTGCTCAGACAAAGGGGTCTTGAGGTCAGGGACTACAACAGAGGCAAGACAAGTCTTCAAGAAGGACTTGTGGGAAGAGAGAGAATCTGGCCAGAAAGGAGTCAGACATCAGAGAGACAGATTCAAAAGACGAACAAGAGGAGGGATCCCAGAGACAGATTCAGAGATTCAGAGGACAAATTAGGGGAGGGGGGCCTGCCGTTGAGCCTGGAGCCCTGGATTGCCTCAGGGGGTGCCTTCCCCAGGGTCTTCGACTGGCAAGACTCATCAGGGCTGGAGACTAGTCCAGGCTCCTGTGGGTGGATCTCGCTTTAATCGGCATTGCTCACATATTCCAAAACCAGGCAGACTCTCTATAGTGCAGCCTCTCAATCCCTGCACTAGTCCAAAATACAGATAGGGGAACAAACACCGCAAAAACACAAAAGATGAACAGAGCAATTCTTGATGCACATAGTATAAAATTGAAAATGAAGCATGTCTCATGATGAAGAGATCAACACAAAGGAAAATTAGAAGACACAGAACAAAAGAGGCGCCACAAATCACAGTAACTTGGCGAATGGCCGGGCTACCCCAAAACCAAGTGAGCGGTCGGTCCCCGGTGATCAGTCGGGCCAAAGTCGCTCTTCCAGTGGAGGGGAATTGAATCCCCCTCCTGAAGGCTTGGAACGTCTTCCAGCCTTCCTGTCAGGAGGTACACCGTCTCCTGGCACGGACTAGGCTCTCACCTAGTCCGTGACTCACATTGTTTGCTCGAGCACCAAAAACAAAAGTAATGACAGGCAGAGACAGACAGAGCAGCGGCCGCCTTACCTAATAATCCTCAACCAGCTTCCGAATTTCACTGGGGACTCAGGAAAATCTCGCTGGGGCCTCCAAATGTAAGACTCGGCTTCCCAGAGAGAAACCGTGTCTATCTAGAGAGTTCCCAATGAGAGACGGAGTCCGAGGTCGATGCAAATGCACAGGATTTATTGTTCCGATGCGATGGGGTCTACCAAGTTCTTTCAAACCGGAGACCCAGAAATGCAAAAGTGAGGGTCTTTTATACCCATACAGAAGCAGAATTAGCAGGTTAATTGGTTACATTAGTTGACCTTTAAACTGATTAGCAGGTTAATTGGTTAATAGTGTGGCCCGCGCGCAAAGGGGGACTTTAAACTGATTGGTTCAGGCAATAGAGTGGTAATCTAAAACAGTCCCCGACTTTCCAAGTTGGGAGGGGCCGGTTCACTCTAGAGGCAGTAGAAAATTTTTACCTCATTCAACTTAGTCTGATCTATAAAATGGCTGCTCTATGGCTAAGCTGGGACCTTCAGTCCCATTTTACCTTTTTTTAACCTAAACTCATGTACTTAATATCACCTTAGAGGAACTAGGCATGGAGGGAAGCTTTCAAGTTCAGCATAAAACAGACTCCAAATTCAGCTGCCGTGTCTGGAGAAAAAGCAAATCTGAAGTGAGACAATATACAAGACAAAGGAGCCGCTGGCTTTAATGATGAAGTTCCCATGATGTTATGGACGACCTGAAAGCTAAACAGTGCCAAGCACAGGGGTTTAACACAGAACAGACAGACACTGAATAACAAACGGAGACAACAATGAACAAAACATATTCAAACCAAATCCTATCCCGACATCTCGGGTTAGGATTGAGGCCAAGATTATGTCATGTCTGACCCTCGGGATTCTCCCCAAAACAAATGCTGCAGCACAAAGACAAAATATTCCCTGGTGCGCACAAACAAAACCGAAAGTGAGATGAACCCTACAGCCTGGGGTTTCTTAGTGCGTCCACCAGGATCCCAGCAGGCTGATTACAGATTAATACAGAAAGCCAAGGCTATTATGGAAATAATAGCGAAATTAAATTACTCACCGGCGTGTCCTAGGCTCCACGACTTGTCAGGGGTCCCTTGGAGCTCTCTGGGGATCCCGAACGAGCCCCCAAATGTTGTGCCCAAAGTTCGAGTTCCCCAAAGACCACCAGGCAGTCTGAAGTCGCATGTAATAACAAAGAGCCTTTATTAATGCTTGAGCTTGAGGGTACCACACCTTAGCAGCACAGCGGTTCAGTGTTGGGACCTTATTTTATTTTTTTCTGGAGACAGGTTAGGTGCCGTCAAGTCGGTATCTGACTCATAGTGACCCTCATAGGGTTTTCAATGGCTGAGTGCTTTGGGATTGCCTTGGGAGTGGATTGCCAGGCCCTTCTCCCATTTTGGGGGTGCTGGGAATTGAACTCAGGGCCTCAGAGACTGCAGCGCAGTGCTCTACCCACTGAGCTAAATCCCAGCCCTTCTGGAGACAAGGTCTTGGTAAATTAGGCAAGCTGCTTCTGGCCTCAGGAGATTATCCTGCCTCCACCTGCCCAGGGCTGGGATTTAGCCCAGTTGGTGGATCTCCGTTCTGCAGTCTCTGAGGTCCAGGGTTTGGTTCCCAGCACCACAAAAATGGGAGAAGGACGTGGCAATCCACCCCCAAGACAATCCCAAAACAGCCATTGAAAACCCTATGAGGGTCGCTATGAGTCAGATACCTACTGGACGGCACCTAACAACAATAACAATTGATGCTGTGAAGGTGAGATTTTAAGCTTTGTTAGAGGTTCTTTCTATTTTATCTTTAGTTCTAATGCACAGCCCTTAGTGCAAGGCCATTGTCATCAGTCCTCAAATGTGAGCCTTTTTGTGTTTCAGTGGTAAACAAAGTATTTACTCATTCCCTCTTAGTGAAACTTGAATTTCTAGTCTTTATCCTCAAGCAGCTGCTATTTTCTGCTCAGTTCTTGAGATTTTTGCCTTTTGCTGGGTACCTTTGAATATACTGCTATAGGATACAGTTTTGGAATCCACCAAGGATTTGAAAGGAATCTGTAGGCAGAATATGGGGCTAACTTCTCTGAAGCCTTTCCATGATATCTTTTCTAATTTCTAGAAGCTCAAGATGACTCTTCAGCTCAGCAACGCTGCCACTTTTTCTGGGTGCAGTGACGCACCCTGTAATCCCAGTCACTGGGCAGGTGGTGATTGTTGTTAGATTCCTGCACAATTTAGCATGACACTGTCTCAATTTTTTTTTAAAGGGCGGTATCTAGGGATTCCAGCTTAGTGGAGGATCACTTGCCTAGCATGTGCAATGCCCAGGGTGCAATCCCAGAAAAAAATATAAATAAAAACAAAAATATATTTTTAAACCACTCAATAAAAATAGAAAGTACAAGTCTAAAGTGAAAAATACAGTATCTGAAATAAAAAGTTTTCAATAGATGGGGCATAACATTAAACCAGACACAGAGGAAAGAGAACTGGAAGACAGGCCAATTACCAAACCAAAGTACAGAGAGATAGTATCTGTCTAATGTACCTATAATTTTTGGTACAAAAGGAGAGAGGAAAACAATGGGGCAAGAGAAACATGTGAGGCAGTAATGCCTGAAATTTTCCCAAAATTGTTGGAAGACACCAACAGATTAATGAAAGTCAGTGACTCCAAAAGGGAAAAAATGTGATAAAGATCAAATGTACATCATATTGCCAAAAGCCAAAAACAAAGGCAAAAAACAAAAAAATCTTAAAAGCAGGCCAGGGGCAGCTGTGGTGACAGTGGAATAACATTACATAACCTCGTCAGAAATGGTGGAATTCAAGAAATAATGGGATGACATAAAATACAACACTAAATAATAACAGCTAACATTCTAGTTAAGATATCCTTTAAAATGTTAAGGCAAAGTAAAAGCTTTTCCAAATGAACATAAAGGAAGAATTTGTCACCAGCAGACCAACATTCTAGGAAATGTCATAGGAAATTGCTGAGGATGTAGGTCAGTGGTAGAGTGCTTGTCCTAGCATGCACATGGCCCTGGGTTCAAGCCCCAGCACTACCCCCCCAAAAAAAATTAAAGCCTTAAGAAATTGTTTAGGCTGAAGGAAATTTGTCTGTAATAGGAAATTGTATCTCCAGGAAAGAACTAAAAACTTTGGAAATGGAAATGGTAAATATATTGGCAAATAGGAAAGGTTTTTTGATAATGTTTCTAATCTACTGGCTATTTAAAGAAAAAGAAATAATACTATATTATCTGTATATATATATAGGACAAAATACTATAGAACTGGAGAGGGCAGTAAGTGGAATTATATTTTTAAACATTATTTAATAATACTTTGTACATAAAGTGGTATAGTAATAATAGAAGGTTTTGGGTTTGTTGTTGGATAATTTTGAGTCATCTCCAACTCATAGCTACCCTATGTACAACAAAAGGAAACACTGCTTGATTCTGTGGTAGGCACAAAATCTTTTTTATGTTTAAGTCCCTTTTTTCAGACATTGTGTCAATCCATCTAGTTAAGGATCTTATTTTCATTGACCTGCCACTCTCCCAAAAATGACATTCTCCAGGGACTGGTCCCCCCTGACAACATGTGCAAAATACATAAGACACAGTGTAGCCATAATTGCTTCCAAGAAGCACTCTGGTTGCATTTCTTCTAGGATGAATCTGTTGGTCCTTTTTGCAGTCTATGGTATATTCAATATTTGTCTCCAGCACCATAATTCAAATGCATCGATTCTTCTCCTGTCTCCCTTTTCCAATGTCCAGCTTTCACAACCATATGTTGTGACTGAAAATACCAAGATAACTCAGGCGCACCATCTTCTTCAATGTGACATTTTTACTTTTCAACATTTTAAGAGGTCTCTTGCAACAGCTTTTCCCAATGCAGTGTGTCTTTTGATTTCTTGACTGCTGCTTCTGTGGGTATTGATTGTAGAACGAAGTAAAACATAATCTTATACAACCTCAACTTTTCCTCCATTTATCACGAAGTTGTTTACTGACCCAGTTGTAAGGATTTTTGTTTTGTTGATGTTGAGGTGCAATCCATACTGAAGGCTGTGTTCTTTGATCTTCATCAGTAAATGTTTCAAATTCTCTTCCCTTTCAGCAAGCAGAGTTGGGTCATGTGCATAACACAGGTAGTTAATGAGTCTTCTTCCAATCTTGATGCCACATTCTTCTTCATAAGGTCCATCTTCTTGGATTGTTTGCTCAGCATAGAGATTAAAGAGGTACAGTGAAAGGATACAGCCCTAATACACACCTTTCTTGATTTTAAACCAGACAAGATTTCCTTGTTCTATTTGAACAATTGCAGATTCCCCATGAGTACAATTAAGTGCACTGATATTCCCATTCTTGGAAATGTTATCCATAACTTATTATGACCCACACAGTCAAATGGTTTTGGATAGTTAATAAAACACAAATAGACATCTTTGTCTCTGGTTTCAACTAATATCCATCTGACATCAGCAATGATGTCCCTGGTTCCTCACGCTCTTTTGAATCCAGCTTGATTTCCCAACAATTTCCTGTCTCTTTACTGCTGCAGTCACTTTTCAATGATCTTTAGCAAAATTTTACTTGCATGTGATATTAATGATATCATTAGATAATTTCCATATTTGGTTAATCCCCTTTCTTGGGAATAGACACATCCCCTCTTCCAGACAGTGGCCAGTCTTTCCAAAACTCTTGGCATAAACAAGTTAGCACCTCCAGTGCTGTATGTGTTTGTTGAACCATCTCTCTGGGTATTCCATCAATTCCTGGAGCCTTGTTTTTCCCCAGTTTCATCAAGGTAGCTAGCTTCCATTTCATCCTTCAATAACATTGGTTCCTGATCATATGCAACCTCTTGAAATGATTTGTTGTTAGCTTGTGATACATTAAGGGTATATAATCTCACTGAAAAACCTAATGCAGAGGGGGGGAAGCATAGGGGAGGGTAAGGGGTAACCTATATTAATAATGTTTATCAAATTGCATATATGAAAATTGTCACAATGAAAAGCATGTCAAAATGAATCACATTATGATGTACATTAAAAATTTCTAAAAAAAAAAAAAAAAACCTAATGCAGTAGACCTAAAAATTCAGTAGCGAAAATAAATTGGAAATTACAACATATGTGCAAGTGTTAACCATGACTTTTGGGCATATAGTGAGTCACTTTGTTAGGGAACGGGAGGAAACTTCCTCAAATCCAAGTTCCAGGTGCTAACCAAGAGCCAACCTTGCAGGCACAATTTTGGGAGAATAACATTCTTGGGCCTGATATTTTAACTTTTTCCTGTACAGTGATTCAGATCAGTGTTCATGGTGGGGAGAAGGGTCCTGAAGGAGCCCTAAATTAGATGTCAGAGACTAAGTGAGGTGAAGTTTACAGTAATGGGCAGCTTAGTAAGAGTGTCAGGGACATAGTGAGGAAGTTATTCACATGGTGAATAGAGGCACCCTAGAGTGAGAAGAGCACAGAGATGAGAGTCTATTTTTCAGTAATCAGTCTTTCCTCTAATGTGACTTCCATTCAGGCCTTAGTGCCTGTTTGGACTTGAGTTTCATTGAGTGTATGCTCCCATTTGTTTCCCATAGAACACATCCTTACAAAAATGGCACCCATATGGTTTAACTTAATGATTTTTCAACTTTACAGTAGTATGAAAGCAACAGCATTCACCACAAATCATGCTCTGGATTTTGATCTTTTGGAGGTCTAGCACATGCTACCCTCTTTCAGATCTCAAAATATGCCACTCATTTTTAACAGAGGACTCTGGCCCTGCAGAAATTAAACTTTGTCTCCTTAGAGCTTTTCTGACCACCACTGTGAATTTGCCACCCAGTTAATCTCTGTAGCATTACCCTATTTTCTACATTACACTGTTTATATCTTTTTAAATGTCTTTCTCCCTGCCTCTTCTTGTCTCCTCTTACTAGAATACAATTTCCATGAGACCAATACCAGACATACACATGTGCTCCGTGTTGAGTATTTATGGAACATTTAATGTTTTTATTTTCCAAGTATTCTACAATTAATTTATACAGAAAATTTTATAAGAACTTTAAATAGTAATTTAGGGAGTAGACCACAGTATTCTGTAGCCATTCTGAGTTCAATTTAAGCTACTAGTGCAAACTTAGATGTATGACTTGAGGCATGTTTCAGATTTTTATAGTGTTTTTTTCCCCACTCCTCGTGCTGAGGATCAAACTCAAGGTCTTACATATGCTCGGCAAGCACTTTGTCACTGACCTACATCACCAACCTGTTTTGTTTCCTGAGACAGTCTCAGTATATAACCCAGGCTGGCCTAGAACTCGTGATCCTCCTGACTCAGCTTCCCAAGTGCTGGGATTACAGGTGTGCACTACCATTCCCCCTTTGGGCAGATTTCTTAATCCCCCTGTTTATCTGTAAAACTGGAAATAAGATCCATTTACTAAAACTGAATCGCATAACACAAGTAAATGCTCTTCAAAATTCAGCAAAATTTGCCAAACATTACAGGCAGACCTTAATTACTCCTTGCCACTGGCCTCACTGATTTCAATCAGAACCAACCTCAACACAGTTCAATCAGAATCTGCTTTAGCCGAAAGGACAGCCGGGGAAAGAGGCGGGGCCTCAAGTCAGGGGCACGCACTTCCGCCCCCTCGGCCCTCGTAGCCAATCGGCCTCTGGTGCCCCTCCCCTTCCGCACTGGGAAAACCAAGCCCCCACAGCGTCTTCCGGCGGGGGCTGTGCGGCTCCTTATCATGGTGAGTTGGCTCCAGGGAATGAGGGGCATTGTAGGTGATTCGTCTTAATTTTCTCTCGCCACAGGGCGGCCTTGAAATAGCTCAGGTGCCCAGAGGAGGGGTCGTCAGAGTTGCATCTCGGACCCTGGGAAGAAGTGGCTGTAGCCCAAATGGTTCCTCCTAGAGCTCTGATGATCCTTTTCGGTCCCTCCTGGGTTCCTTAGTCGCTCGGGATCCCGGACCGGGCCGAGGCCGAGCTTTCAGCCCCGGGAGAGTTTATGACTTCCTCATGCCAAAAAAAAAATTTTTTTTTTATGTAAGCACGAAAGTATTTGCCAGCGTCAGTGATTACAATAACGAACAATGTATCTGAAAGCAAGTCCATAGCAACGACGACTATAATATCGATGCTAGAGCAGTGACAATAATGCCCGCGGAAATAAAGTTACGAGTAGGGCTTTAAAGCCGACTCCGCACTCTGCACCTTGGGTTTCTTGAGTGGCGCATAGCTTGATACAGCAACAACTTCGGTAAGGAGTAGCGATTACAGAAAGGTAAAGGTGCTGGTAGAGTATCTAATGCCTGCTTTATTTCTGCGCCTAGTGAAGGGTCCCAGTGTGAGTTACTGCTGATGGGATGTGGTGTTTCCTCCAAAATTTATTAGAGTAATTAGTCGTTTTATACCTTTAGAAGTCAACTATATAGGTCTCAGTTTTCTTTAAAGGTAACCATGTGGTTTTGATTTCAGATGTTGTAGTGGTGTGTGCCTTTTTGAAACTATCAGGAAAATTCATTGAGCACTTATTGGTAGCCTACATAGGAGAAAGGCAAATTTCTGTGCCCTGTTAACACTTTAATAAAAGATTCCTCCTTAAATGGATATGGCCGAAAAAAAATTATTGTTGACAAAATATCTTGTGTGAATATCTTGTGTAAATTTTCTCTAATCCTTCTTTGCATGCAGAACGTGGGTTAAAAACATCTTTTTGGGATGGAAATAATACCCTTCAGCTATGCTTTTCTTCAAAACATTCATTATTATGTAGCCAGAGTGTAGCCAGTTATATTTCTAAAATTTGACCATATTACTCCCTTGCTTAAAGTTTCTCATTGCTTTTCTGTAGCCCTTGACACACTCCTGTTTAGCATGACATAAAATAGCCATTCGTAGTCAAATTTCTTTACAGCCTGTTTTTATACACACACACACACACACACACACACACACACACACACAACATCCATGTTCTGGTAACAGTGAACAGCTTGCAAATTACAATGTATGAATTGGACCTTTGTACCTAATTCATGTATGCTACTCCATCTGGCTGAATTGTTCTCCAACCCCTACTCCCATCCTTATCACAATAACTCTTGTTGGTTGTTGGTGGTGGGTGCTGTCATGTCAGATCCGATAACAGATGAAACATTATCCAACACTATGCCATGCCCAGCACTGTCAGTGTTTTTCTGCCATTCATAGGATTTTCAATGGTTGATTGTTTTGGGGGTGTGGGTTGCCAGGTCCTTCTCCCAAGCCTACAGCACCTGGTGTTTCCAGGTGGTCTCCCATCCAAGTACTATCCAGGCTGGTCCTTGCTTAGCTTCCTAGAGCTGATGGGATCAGACACCAGGGGGCTATGGCTGCAGGTAAAATGAAGGAAGGAAACATATAAACACTTTTTTTTTTTTTTTTTGCATTGCTGGGGATTGAAACAATGGCCTTGAACATGCTAGGCAAGCACTCTACCACTGAGCTACATCCCCAGGCCTATCACTCTTACATGTCCTTAATTCTTTTTGATGAGCCTTTCCCCCATGTCCTAACATCCTGATAGGTGCTTCTCTGTGCTCTCACAATTCCCTATGAGTTTTTTTTTTTAATGGGTAAACAGCAATTTAATTATATAAAGAGAGCTTCATCAAATACACACATACCATAAAAACATAATTTGCCCTAGAAACATTCATGAAGTGATATGAAGGTGAAGGAATAAGAAATTTAAAATTAATAAAATTTCGCCGGATGCAGTGGCTCACTTCTGTAATCCCAGCAGCTCAGGAGGCGGAGGCAGGAGGATCACGAGTTCGAGACCAGAGGCAGTCTGCATAACTTAGTGAGACCCTGTCTCAAAAAAGTTAAAAAAAAATGGGCTGGGGGCACAGCTCAGTGGTCCAGCACTTGCAGAGCATGCAGGCGCAAGGCCCTGGGTTCAACCCCCAGTACTGCAATAAAATTTCCAGATTATATATCTTCATTACTTACAACCTTAATTTAATAAATTTAAATCTGGATACCTTGTAGTTTTCACCAGGAACATCTGTAGCCCTCACCAGACTATGTTAAAATATGTGTACTTGTCTTCCTCACTTTGTAGGCTGTAAGCTTGTCAAAAGCAGAACCTATATGTTGTTACTCTGATATTCCCAGAGCCTTGCCAGTGCCTGGCCCAGAAGAAGTTCTTAGTACATATGTATTACAAAACACTGAGTAAATTATAGCATTAATTTTTTATTAGTAAAAATAACATTGGTAATATAGGGGAGTAATAACATTTTAGGTATATGTATGGCAACTAACATTGTATGTGTATATATATATATACATATATACATATATATATATGACTGTGCATATGATGCTAGGGATTGAACCTAGGACCTTCCACTTGTCAAGCAGGTGTTCTACCACTGAGCCAGCCCCTAAGGTTTATTTTTAAAGTTATTGAGAAGCCCAGCTTGGTGGCACATACCTGTAATCCCAATGATTTAGGTAGCATAGGCAGGAGGCTCACAAGTTCGAGACTAGAGGCAGCCTGCATAACTTTGTGAGTAAAAAGTAAAACATGGGCTGAGTGCAGCTTAGTGGTAGAGCACTTGCAAAACATGCATAAGGCCCTGAGTTCAACCCGTCAGTACAAAAAAAAAGGATTTTGTTAATATCCAAATATTTCAATATGTAGCACCTAACTATCAAATTACTGTGTGATCTTTTGACAATTATGAAAGATGTTTTCCCCTAGAAAACAATTACTTGCATTTGGAAGCCTATGCCAGAAAAATTAAGAGGGCTATGCCATATTTTCAGCATGTGAAAAGTATGTTGGAGTCATAACTGAAGCAATTTTTAATCACATCTTTTTGCAGTATTCCCATTATTGCTGGTAAACATCATAAATTCAATTTATAGCATAAGCTTCAAATACCCCTTTTTGGCATATCCCTACTCCAAAGTTATAAAATTTGCATCCATATTTATTTCAAGTTTGATTTATAGTTTACTTTTTTAAATAAGTTAGAATAAGGAATGTAGTAAGGATACTGATTACACCACCTTGATAAAAAAAAAAAAAAATTTTTTTTTTTTTTTGCAGTACTGGAGATGGAAACCCGAGCCTCACACATACTAGGCAAGTGCTCTACTATTGAGCTATATCCCTAGTGTTTTTCAAATTTTTGTTTTGAGACAGGGTCTCACTAAGTTGCATAGGCTGATCTTGAACTCCCTCTATAGCCTAGGCAGGCCTCAAACTTGAGATCTTCCTGCCTCAGCCTCCTGAGTAATTGTGATTACAAGCCTGCGCCACCAGGCCTGCTTTAAAGTACCATTTATTGAATGGTTCATTTTTCTCCCACTGCTATTGAATACTGTCTTTATCATAAGTTAATTTCTTATATGAGTTTGAACTCTTTCTGCTGAGACATTCCCACATGGTTTCCTAAACTTGGATGACAGATCCCCTCTATTTGCCTCTTGGTGTCTTCTCCCATTGGTAACCTTATTGCGAGGCCCTTTCACTACTAACCACATACTTTATATTAGCAGGGTCCATGGAGACTAGCTGGATGTCTGATGCTTTGAATGGATGCCTAAAAGAGAACCGCAGAGTTTTTGCTTTAATAATTGCCATAACTTTGACTTGTTTAGCTTTGACTAGGTAAATTGTGATATTTTCTTGCCTTATCTTTTTAAAAATGAAGAGCATGATCTGAAGCTAAGTGCCTGGGTTTGAATTCCTGGTCAGCTATTTACTAGCCTTGTGACTAGACAACTTAGTAAAAATCATTTACACCTCATAATTATTTGAGTATTAAATTGCTAAATATATTGTAAAGTGTGTACAGTAAGTGCTTGGCATATATGGAGTACTTAATGAATGTTAGTAGTTGTTAATATATCAAATCACAGGAGCTATGAAGCATGTTAGATATTTAAGTCCTGATTTGTATATTTTTAAATTTATTTTGAAGGGGACAATTCATCTCTTTCGAAAACCACAAAGATCCTTTTTTGGAAAGTTACTACAGGAATTTAGACTTGTAGCAGCTGACCGAAGGGTAAGTTAACCTCAGTTTTAATTCTTACACAAGCAACACTATAACACTGAAAAGGTAATTTTTAAGATGAAAAGAAGTCACTCTCTATCCTACCACACTGTTTATTTTTCCATGTTGGATAACTGTTTTTTAAGTATAAAATTATAGTTGTTTGATGTTCAGTTTTTTTGATTTGGTGGAAATAAGCAAGGCTTCAGCTAGATTTTATACTAATTTTTTTGCTTTGTTGGTTGGTTGCTTTTGTTTTTTTTTAGACAAGGTCTCACTTTGTAGTCCAGGCTGGCCTCCAACTCTTGATCCTCCTGGCTCAGCCTTCAAGTACTGAGATTACAATTATGAGACACTACCTAATTCTAAAGTATTTAAAAGAAAAATTGTTTTGTGGTTGCTTTTTGTTATTTTTTTAATTAAATGAACATAAAGCCATGGTTTCTTATTTTTAACATAGGCAGGAAAACTATGTCAGGCTTTCAGACTGTAAATAAAAAGATATACTTGTTATTGGTGTTTTTTGTTTGTTTGTTTGTTTGGGGTTTTTGTTGTTGTTGTTGTTGTTGTTTTTGATGGTGCTTTGGGATTGAACCCACAGCCTCCCACATACTTTGCAAGTGCTCTACCACTGGACTGCACCCCAAGCCCATTTTTTGAGTATTAACTAACTTCAGTGGAATATAGCAATAAGTAATACCTGTGATATTGGCCTTGGACTTGGAACTAGATTAAAAGCTTCTTTTTGTTATTCACCACTATATATCTTGTTTTTAAAGTCTTGGAATATTCCTGGAGATATAGCTCAGTAGTAGAATACTAGCCTATCATGTATAAGAACCACAAAAAATAAAAAACATAAAATTCTTTTAAAGAAAGTAGTATGGTGATGTTGTTGTTGTTAGGTTCTGTTGAGTTGTGTACAACTCATAGCAACCCTCATAGGATTTTAAATGGCTGGTTATTTCGGGATTGCCTCTGGAGTGGATTGCCATGTTTTTCTCCCATTTTTGTGGTGCTGGGAATTGAACTCAGGACCTCAGAGTCTGCAGAGCATCACTCTACCAAATGAGCTAAATCCCAACCTGTAGTATAGTGATGTTGTTGTTGTTGTTAGGTGCCGTCGAGTCGGTATCCGACTCATAGCGACCTTCTGTACAACAGGGGAAACACTATTGTCAGTGCTTCTCTGCTATTCATAGGGTTTTCAATGGCAGACTGATTTTTGGGAGGGAGTTGCCAGGTCCTTCTCCCAAGCCTACAGCTTCTGGTGTTCCCAGACGGTCTCCCATCCAGGTACTAACCAGGCCTGACCCTGCTTAGCTTCCGAGATCTGACAGGATCGGATGCCACAGGGCTACCGCTGCAGGCTAGTATAGTGATAGACTCCTATAATTCCAGCATTCAGGTTTGAGGCCAGAGGATCATTTGCTTGAGGCCAGCCTGGGCTACATAGCAAATCCTAGGCCAGCCTCAGCTAAGTAGTGAGACCCTGTCTCAAACAAAACAAAACAGAAAACCTTGGAATATAACCAAAATTCAGTAAATCTAGTATTTAGAGACACTATCGTGCCTTGAATGTTAAACATAAAGAGCCAAGGTCATCTATTCCCTAAATATTTAGTCCATTTAGCATGGTCTCTTAGATAGATACAGCTCTATTGATGGAAAGCAGCTATATTACGTAAAAGGTAATTTTCTTTATTTGTTTTAGTTTTCTTTTTTTCTTTCTTTTTTTTTTTTTTTTTTTGCAGCCAGTTCTTTTTTGGTATAAATGACTCTGTATTTCTTCCATCTTTTGATGTTTCCTGTGTCATTTAATATTTTCCGTGTAGAATCCTTCACTATTGCCACTTGAGGCTTGAATTTTTTCTTCAATTCTTTAAGTTTGAGAAAAACAGAGCATGTTTTTCCCTTTTAATTTTCTGTCTCCATGTCTTTGCACATGTCATTATAATATTTGATTTTGTCTTCTGGGGTTGCCCTTTGGAATCTTCTGTTTAGTTATTTAA
The DNA here is from genome assembly GCA_007922755.1 of Pedetes capensis. Taxonomy (NCBI): domain Eukaryota; kingdom Metazoa; phylum Chordata; class Mammalia; order Rodentia; family Pedetidae; genus Pedetes; species Pedetes capensis. The sequence goes on from VMDO01001794.1 coordinate 173,198, forward strand.
CTTTGTCATGTCTTCCTTTAACTTTAGCTAGTCATCATTCAAGGGCAAGTTTCAGAGTCTCTTTTGACATGTAACTTGCTCTTTCTTTTTTTCCCTGTCTTTTAAATAACCTTTGGCTTTCCTCATGAGTGATATCTTTGATGTCATGCCACAACTCATCTAGTCTTTGATCATTAGTGTCTAACGCATCAAACCTGTTCTTGAGATGATTTCTGAACTCAGGTGGGAATATACTCAAGGTCATACCTTGGCTCTTGAACACTTGTTCTAATTTTCTTCAGTTTCGATTTGAGCCTGTATATAAGCAGTTGATGGTCTGATCCACAGTCAGCACCTGTTCTTGTTCTAACTTCTGTTACTAAGTTTTTCCATTATCTTTTTCCACAAATGTAGTCAATTTGGTCCCTGTGTGTATTCCATCTGGTGAATTCCATACATATAGTTGCCAATTATGTTGGCCAAAAAAATGTATTTGCAATAAGAAGTCTGCGGTCTGACATAGTTCTGTCAAGTGATCTCCAATATCTTTTCTGTCACCAAGACCATATTTTCCAACTACTGAGCCTTCTTCATTGTTTATAACTTTTGCATTCCAATCACTAGTAATTATCAATGTGTTCTGATTGCATGTTTAATCAATTTCAGACTGCAGGAGCTTGTAAAAATCTTCCCTTTCTTCACTGGTGCCCTTAGTTGTGGGTGCCTAAATTTGAATTATAGTCATATTAACTGGCCTTCCTTGTAGGCATATGGATATTATTCTGCAACCAACAGCATTGTACTTCAGGACAGATTTTTTTTTTTTTTTTTTTTTTTGGCGGTACTGGGGTTTGAACCCAGGGCCTCCCACTTTCATGCTTTGCAAGTGCTGTACCACTGAGCTGAACCCCCAGCCCATTTTTTTACTTTTTGAGACAGGGTCTCGCTAAATTATGCAGATTGCCTCTGGTCTCCAACTTGCAATCCTCCTGCCTCTGCCTCTGAAGTTGTTGGGATTACAGGCGTGCACTACCGCACCTGGCTCAGGACAGATCTTGAAATGACTTTTTTGACAATGAATGCAGCCCTGTTGCTCTTTAGGTTGTTATCCCAGCATAGTAGACCATAGGATTACCTGATTCAAACTGGCCAATACCAACCCCTTTTAGCTCACCAATGTCTAGAATATCGAAGTTTATGCACTCTGATTTACTTTGATGATTTCTAATTTTCCTATATTCATACTACATACGTCCCATGTTCCAGTTATTAATGGAAGTTTCAGTTGTGTCTTCTTATTTTGAGTCGTGCATCATCAGCAACCACAGGTCCCAAGGGATTTGCTCCATTCCCATCATTAAAGTTGACTCTACTTGAGGAAGCAGCTTTTCCCCAGTCATCCTTTGAGCGCCTTCTTACATGGGCAGAGTTCATTTTCCAACTGTATGGCAGTGCTTCTCTGCTATTCACAGGGTATTTAATGGCTAATTATTTCAGAAATGGGTTGCTGGGTCCTTCTTCTTAGAGTATCTTAGTCTGGAAGCTCAGCTGAAACCTGTCCACAATGGGTGACCATGCTGGTAGCGGAATACCGGTGATAGAGTTTACAGCATCGTAGTAACACTCAAGCCCCCGCAGTATGGCAGACTGACACAGAAATGGGGGCTGTTCTGAGTAGCATGAAGGAATCTTGCACTGTTGCACTTTCTCTAGCCCAGGACATTAATTATCCCTTTGTCCAGTGTATACTACCTGCCTGTTAGTCATTTAGTAGCTGTCTTGGTTATCACATTTACTGTTGCTGAATCAGTATTACAGTACTTATATTCAAGTAACTCTTACTCTTACTTAATCATGACCCCAAAGTGCAAGGGTAGTGTTGTTGGCAATTTGGAGAGGCCCACGAGAAGCTTTATGTGCAAGTCCTTCCTTTAAGTGAAAGGTGATAATTCTTAATAAAGGAAAAAGTTGTATGCTCAGTGGCTAAGATACACAGTACACTACAGTATTTTGAGAAGAAGAGACCACATTCACATAACTTTTATTATATTTTTATAATTTTTCTGGTTATTATTAATCTCTTACTATGCCTTAATTTATAATTTAAACGTCATCATAGCTATGTATATATAGGAAAAAAAATAATATAAATAGGATTTGATACTAATTATGATTTCAGGCATCCACTGAGGGGTCTTGGAACACAGCTCCTGCAGATGAGAGGGATTCCTATATAGGAACACCTGAACTACACAGATACTGTCTATCATCATTTAATATCTTAAGAAATACCCCTGACCCATGTCTTTACTGTTCATGATTCATGGTGATTTCCCATTTCAAGATCCATACCTCTCAGTTCCTTACTACTTCACCACAAGTAATCTGGTCCTCGGTCACTCCCAGCTGCCTATGCCTATGATAATACTATAGACTGTAGCCCTTGTAAGTACTGTATCCTTCTGTTATCTCAGTTTTAAGTATTTCACCACCATTCATCAGCTTCTGTCTTTCCAGTTGTCTCCTCCTATTACCCCAACTCCAATCATTGAGCAGTTTTACTACGACCGTCAGCCCATTGACTCTGCCAAGTTTCACTATTTTGCAACTCCTTTATTCTTATTTGCTTCCTTATCCAAGTTATTTTATCATCCATCATTGTCATTTTTTATGTCTTCAATTCCTTTTGTGCCCTCTTTTTCATCTTATTTACCTGGGCCTTTATTAAGTTCACTTTCTTTCTACTGTGGACTTGCACTTAGGCTACACTGAATCTAACCTGAAAGAAATGAAACCATGCTGGTTTGTCTCACTATGAATTCATATTCAAACAGGCCATTAGTGCTGTTCATATTATAGTTCTTTAATTCATTCAGTCCCCCACATATCTGTCAGCTTGTCGTGCTGTCAAGGCTTGCATGTTTCTGTGATGCTGAAAGCTATGCCACCAGTATTTCATATACCAGCAGGGCCACCCATGGTGGACAGGTTTCATCTGAGCTTCCAAACTAAGGCTAGGGAGAAGGACCCAGCAACCCACTCTTGAAACAGCCATTGAAAGGACTGTCAAATATAGTGCCAGAAAATGAGCTCCCGGTGCTGGAGGATACTGAAGAAACAACTGGGGAAGAGTTGCCAAAGTAAAATTGACCTTAATTATGAGATTGGAGTAAAGCCCCTGGGACCTCATTTTGCTCATGTGGTAGGACTCAAAATGAGAAGAAACAGTGGCTGCAACAATGGGCTCAAGCATAAAAAGATGACGTGTATGGCACAATGCTGGGTAGGGCTTCGTTCTGCTCTACTTAGGGTTGGTTTGAGTTGGATCTGCCTTGAAGGTGCTCAACAACTTACCTCTGACTCCAAAGTCTGAGCTTACGGGTGTGTGACACTCCACCCCACTAGATTCTCCCTCTTCTATACCTTATAAACTGTCATATTTTGCCTTTCAAGTGCTATTGGTAAGGAATCGAGTATTGCCTTTTTAAATAACTTTTTATCTTGCTATAATTTCTTGACCTTTTAACAGTATTTGACAAAAATTGGTCACTTCCACCTTAAAATACTTTCTCTCTCTCACTTGCGCGCTCTCTCTTTCTTTTTTTTTTTTTTTTTTTTTTTTTTTTTTTTTTTGCTGTAATTAGGGGTTGAACCCAGGGCCTCACACATACTTTGCAAGTGCTCTACCACTGGCTGCACTTCCAGCACATTTTTAAATTTTGATCTTGAGACAGGGTCTCACTAGGTTACCCAGGCTGCCTCTGTTCTCAAACCCATGATCCTCCTGCCTCTTCCTCCCAAGTCCCTGAGATTATAGACATCAGCCACCATGCCCAGCCAAACACTTTAATCTTTTAAATTCTGAAACAATTCCTGGTTTTCTTCCTAACACTTTTTAGTCTCCTTTGCAGCTTTTCTTTCTTCTTCCTAAATTTCTTTCTTCTTCCTTCTAAATTTTGATGTGTGAGCTCCAACCTCCTCTTATGTTCATATATGTCTAGGGATATCATCTGCTTCCATGGCTTTTGGTCCTGTGTGCTGTTGACTCCACATTTATATCTCAAGCCCTAACCCTTCCCCCACATCTGATTTCTGTATGCAGTGGTCTTTTCAACATTTCCACCTAAGCAAAGCATTATGAAAACCTGTGATCCCACTACTCAGGAGGCAGAAGGATTATCAGTTTGAGTCCAACCTGGGCCAAATATTGGAGGCCAGCCAGGGCTACACAATGAGACCCTGTCTCAAAAAACTACAACAGAATTGCCACCTGGATATCCAGTGTTGTTGTTGTTGTTAGGTGCTGTCAAGTCTGTATCCGACCCATAGCGACCCTCATAGGGTTTTCAATGGCTGACTGTTTCGGGATTGCCTTGGGAGTGGATTGCCAGGCCCTTCTCCCTGGATATCCAATAGGCTTTTTAAATTATTTATTTATTTATTTTCCTGGTGCTCGGGATTGAACTCAGGGTCTTGCCCATGTTAGGCAAGAGCTCTACCACTGAGCTGCACCCCTGCCCCACTTTCTTTTATTTATTTATGTATGTATTTATTTCTATTTTAATTTTTTTGTGGTACTGGGAGTTGAATCCAGGGCCTCGCACTTGTGTGCTTTTGCAAGTGCTGGACCATTGAGCTGCACCTTCAGCCCATTTTTTTACTTTTTGAGATAGGGTCTCACTAAATTATGCAGACTGCCTCTGGTCTCAAACTTGCAATCCTCCTGCCTCAGCCTTGGGCCTGCTGCCCAAGCTGCTGGGATTACAAGCGTGTGCCACCACGCCTGGCTTCCCCGTTTTATTTTTGAGACAGGATCTTGCTAAGTCACACAGGCTCTCTCTGGCCTCCAACCTGCAATCCTCCTGCCTCATCCTCCTGAGTTCCTGGGATTACAGGTGTGCAGCAGGAAGCCCACTTGAACTTTGATCTTCAGTTGCTTTCTCACTGACTAACCACTCTATTCTTCCAAATACCCAAGCCAGAAAACTTGGAGTCATTTTCATCTCCTTTCAGTCCCTCATTCCTCACATACATTTTATCATCTAATCTGTTACCTCTGTCTTCAATTAAATGCTCAGAATCTAACACTAATAACACCTTCTATCACTTTCGAAAGCACCATCATTGCTCACATGGATTATTGCAGTCATATTCTGTATGGTCTTTCTACTTCCATCTTTGCGCCTATATACTGTGTTCTCCATAGAGAAGCCAGAAGTTTCTTTGGTGGTGCAGAGGGGGAGATTTGAGACAGGGTCTGTGTAGCCCAGGCTGGCTTCGAACTGGCTATCCTCCTGCCTTGGCCTCCAGAGTGCTAAGAGTACAGGTGTGTACCACCACACCCAACAGAATGATCTTCTAAAAATTTAAGCTGAATCACTTTCCGTCTCATTTGCAATAAATCCCAATTCTTTTCCTGGAATATATGAGACACTATTTGATGTTACCTCAGACCTCCTTTCATCCACTCTGCTCTAGAGTTGTCCTCTTCCAGGTACTCTTCTGCTTTAGGACATTTGCTGACATATCCCATTTTCTCCCTGGGTTATTTGTATGCTTAGCACCTTTGCCTCTTTCAGATTTCTAGTCACATGTCATCTTACTAGAAAAGTCTTTTCTGATGCCCTTTATCTGGAAGATACCTTATTGTCCTTATTGTCCATTATTACCTTATTGTCCATTATTACCTTATTGTCCATTATTGTGTTGTTTCTGTACCTTTTTTCCTTCCTAGCACTTACTACCACCTGACCTTTAAGATACTTGTCACTCCACCTGGATTGTAAGGTCTATGTTTTGTTTATTCTTGCATCCTCAGTGCCTGGAATAGTGTCTGGTACAGGTACTTGTTGAATGGATAAATAGCTTAATTCAGCAGCAGAGAGTCATTTTTTAAATTTGCATTCCTTTGGTTTGTTTGCTTGTTTGTGTCATGGTTTGAATATAAAGTGTCCATAAGGGTCGTGTGCTGTAACATTTGTGGTGGCGCTGTTTATGGAGGTTGTAGAATTTTGGGAGGTAGGTCTTAGCTTTACAGAAGTGACGTCACTGAGGGCAAGCCTTTGGAAGGTAAACACACACACACACACACACACACACACACACACACACACACACACACACACACACACAGACTGGGCCTCTCTCTCTGTTCCTGGTCCACCTTGTCTTGAGGTCATCAGCTACGGGCCCTGCTGCTGTTGCCATGTGGGCCCTGCTACCATTTGGGCTGATGCTTCTAACTGTGAGCTCCCAATAAAATTTGTCCCCCATAAGTTTGTTTAGGGGTCTAGGGTTTAGCTTAGTTGGTAGGATGCTGCTCTACCAGTTGGTAAAGAGCTGCCCTCTGAGACCCTAAGTTCAATCCCCAGCACTGTAAAAAATGGGAGAAGAACCTGGCAGCCCACTCCCAAAACAGCCATCAAAAACCCTAAGAATAGCAGAGAAGCACTAACGTAGCACCAGGCCTGGCACAGTGTTGGGGAGTGTTTCATTCTGTTGTACATAGGGTTGCTATGAGTGGGACCTGACTCGACAGCACCTAACAACAGAAGTTTGTTTGGGTTGATTTTTCTATTACAGTGACAACAGCTGACCAATACAGTTTATTTTTGTTTGTTTGAAACAGGTTCTTCCTATGTTGCCCAGGGTAGTCTCAAACTTTTGGACTCAAGGGGTCCTCCTGCTTCTGCCTCTTGGGTAACTGGGAGTACAGGTACAGCGCCACCAGACCCTGCTCAATTTGCATTCTTTATCCTCCCTCTCTGACTGTTCTTGAATACCTGTCCTGAGTAGACCCCATGTCTGCTCATTACATTAGTGTCTTCACTAGTGTTAAGAGTCCTTTGACCCATAATAGTTCTCAAGTCTCTAACCTTACCTCACCTGCTTCTCTGATTCTGTTGTTGGCTGTAGAGGAGGTTGCAGAACAGTGTCTACCCAAAACTCATGCTGGTATTTTTTGGGGGAGGCAGTCCTGGGGATTGAACCCAGGGCCTTGCACATTCTCTGCCCCTGAGTGACAAATATCACCAGCCCCTTGCTGGTAAATTTTGTTATCATCTTTGATGATTCAACTGTATGCTCATCATAAAAGCTCTTTGTGGATCCCCCTCTGAATTTAGGTTGAGTCTTATTTTCCCATATTCCTTAATTTTAGAAAATGATCTTGCATCTTCTTTTCTAGAGATTTGTAGACTACCAGCTCGATGTTGCTTCACTTCTTTCAGTCTCACAATTTCTCTGTCCCTTCCATCATCTTCCTCTCTTTTTCTTTCTTTCCCAGAAGGTTGGTTCTTTCTTTCTATAGCTGTGTCTTCCTGCCCCACATCACACTTGATTTTTACAACCAAATCTGATTAATGTCAACACCTTCAAACAACTGAATTAATTTATTAATTTTCTCTTTTAAAACAAGCATAGGTTTCCCATTTTTATAGGGAGTAAAACTTAAAAACACTTCACTTGATCTCTTCCGTAAATTTTGGAATGCCCTATTTCCTTCCTGTGACTAAATCCTAGCTATTTTCAAGACATGTCTCAGATTCTCCCTCTTCTTTCTTTATTTATTTTTGTTGTTTATTTGTTTGTTTGCAATACTGGAGTTTGAACCAAGGGCCTCACTTATGCTAGGCAAGTGCTCCACTTGCCTATATACACCAAGTCCTTTGGTGTATATTGAGCCATACACCAAGTCCTTTTTTTAACTTTTTTATTTTGAGACAGGGTCTGACTAACTTGTACAAACTGCCTCTTACCTCAAGCCTGCAATCCTCCTACCTCTGACTCTACAGTCTGGGATTACAGGTGTGTGCCACTCTGCCAGACTAGATTCTGCCTCTTCTGCGGACTTATAAACCATGATATTTTCTCGTTCGCAGTCCTATTGGTAAATAATTATTTCTCTTTTTGATAACTTTTTATTTTGCTATAATTTCAAAATTATAGAAAAGTTAACAAGATTAGTTTAAGGAACATCGTTATGCTCTTTACTCAGATTTATCTTTTTTTTTTTTTTTTTTTTGGCAGTACTGGGGGTTGAACCCAGGGCCTTGTGCTTGCATGCTTTGCATGTGCTGGACTGCTTAGCTGCACCCCAGCCCATTTTTTTTTTACTTTTTTGAGACAGGGTCTCACTAAGTTATGCAGACTGCCTCTGGTCTCAAACTTGCAATCCTCCTGCCTCCACCTCCCGAGTCGCTGGGATTACAGGCGTGTGCCACCGCACCCGGTGCCACATTTACCAGTTATTTACATTTTGCCCCATTTGCTTTGTCATTACCTCTGTATACAGACAAAAGAGATATATACGTTTTCCTCTACTATTTGGCAGTTTGTGTCAGAATTTATTGTCTTTTGAAAAATTCCCTTTCTAGAATTATTCTTTTAGATTTATATATTATAATAACTTGGTTGATGATAAATTTGGAAGATGTAGAAAATGTGTCACAGACTTTTTGAAGGAAGTTTTGCATATTCTTCTGAATATAAGTATATGAGTATATAGTAACTTGAACAAACTCAATGAAATTTCTTAGCACTGTACAAATAAGAATGATTTTCCTTTTTTACAGTCCTGGAAGATACTTCTCTTTGGTGCAGTAAACTTGATATGTACTGGCTTCTTGCTTATGTGGTGCAGTTCTACTAATAGTATAGGTATGTGACCATTTTCCGTTTTATGGAGTTATTTTCACTTTTATTTTTTATTCTAAACAAAGGTATTTTCCTTTACATAGAACATACTCTTCTGAAATATGTATAACTTAAATAGTTTAAACAAGAGAATATATTTTTGTTTGTTTGTTTCAGTATTTGTTTGGTTGGTTTTGGTTTTTCCTGAGTGAATATATTGAAAACTGCCCTGTAAACTATAAAGTTTGAATGATTTGTTTGAACATTAACTTCTTTTTTTTTGAGATTGAGTCTTGCTATGTAGCCCAGGCTAGCCTTGAACTCACTAAGTTACCCAAGTCCGTGATCCTCCTGCCTCAGCGTCCTGAGAGTTGAGAGTATAGGTGTGGACCATCAGTTACAGCTTGGACATTAACATTTTAAATGAGGTGTTATTTAAAACAAAAAACACCAAAAATAAAAACACCTTTCAATAGATTTTTGAAACTGAGATTTCTTTTTATTGTGATAAATTAAAACTTAAAATTATACTTTAAGGTCAGGTGTGGTGGCACATGCCTGTAATCCCAGTGACTTGGGAGGCAGAGGTAGGAGGATTGAGTTTTCAAGGCCAGAGGCAGCCTGTATAACAGAGCGACACCCTGTCTCAAGATAAAATAAATGAATAAAAAATGATCTGGCAATGCAGCTCAGTGGCAGAGCACTTACAAAGTATGAACAAGGCCCTAGATTCAGTCCTACAGTACCACAAAAAATAAAAGTAAAGGAATAAAAGAAACCTTGTGTGTGTGTGAACAGTATACAGTTTATAAGTAAGATTTTGAGGTAGGTTGGCTTTTCCTTACAAGGAGAATTTGGTAATTTTTCTTGTAAATTGACTTCTGTTGTTTCTATATATCATTATTCTCTTCCTGATATTCAAAAGATACATTTTAAATAGTACTGAGATGACAGAAGCAGACAAGAAATTGCTCTTGGGTTTTTATGCATTTGTTGCTTTATTTTTCCTTCTGCAGAAACCAGGTTCTAAATTGAACTCTTCCACTAACCAACTTTGGCTACATGTATTAATCAAATTTACTAGGTAACTGTCAACATATGAGGTTGGTCAGTTACTCCAAATTTCTTTTGGTAACAGATAACCGCTCATGTGAACAATTGTAGTATTTTGCTATATTGATCTTAACAATGGATTAGGTAATGTTTTCATCAGTCTTTTTGTTGTTTTGCAGCTTTAACTGCCTATACCTACCTGACTATTTTTGATCTTTTTAGGTAAGTTTTTAGAAATCTCCTTAATATGTTAGAGGCCATAAGAATTGTTACACTGAATTTATGAAATTTTCTTTGTTTAAAGGAAAGTAATAGCTACATAAGTAAATTTATCAATATAGAACATATACACAAATAAGATATCTCATTTATATAACAACAGAAAAGATAGATACCTGGGCATAAACCTGATATGTTGTTGTTATCGTTAAGTGACGTTGAGTCAGTGTCCAGCTCATAGTGACACTATGTACAATAAGCAAAACACTATTGTCAGTGCTTCTCTGCTATTCATAGGGTTTTCAGTGGCTGATTGTTTTCTGGGAGTGGGTTGCCAGGTCCTTCTCCCAAGCCCATAGCACCTGATGTTCCCAGGCAGTCTCCTATCCAAGTACTAACCGGGCCCGACCCTGCTTAGCTTCTGAGACTTAGGAAGACTTAAAATCACAAAAAATTTCAATTCTCCCTAACTTCATCAAACTTGACAAGCTTATTCTAATGTTTAGAGTTGTTGTTAGGTGCTATCAAGTTGGGTCCAACTGATAGTGACCCTATGTAGAACAGAACAGAATACTCCCTGACATTGTCATGCCTGGCACTATGTCAGTACTTCTCTGCTATTTATAGGGATTTCAATGGGTAATTGTTTTGGGATTGTTTCAAGAGAAAGCTGCCAGTTCCTTCTCCCATTTTTTTGTGGTGCTGGGGATCCAAACCAGGGCTTCAGAGAGTGCAGAGCTGCACTTCACCAACTGAGCTAAACCCCTGCCAGTCCTAATGTTTGCAGTAGTCCACCCTTATAAACAGTTTTGCTTTCTGCAGTTCCAGTTACCCATGGTCAACTGCCTTCTGAAAATATTAAATGGAAAAATTCCAGAAATAAACAATTCATAAATTTTAAATTGTGTGCCGTTCTTAGTAATGTGATGAAATCTAGCATCATCCTGCCCCATTCAGCCCAGGACATGAATCATCCCTTTGTTCATTTTATCTACACTGTGTACCTGCCTGTTGACCACTTAATAGCTGTCTCAATTATTAGATTGACTGTCCATTATAGTATCACAGTGCTTGTGTTCAAGTAACCCTTGCATAGTAGCATAATAGTATCTCACAGTTTCTATGTCATTTACTTCACTTCATCTTATCACATTGGCAGTGTATCATCTCACATTATAAGAAAAAGAAGGTATAAGAAGATATTTTAAGAGAGATCATGTTCACATTACTTTTTACAGTACATTGTTATAATTATTCTGTTTTACTCTTAGTTATTATTGTTAATCTCTGACTAACCCTAAAGGATAAACTTTCTCGTGGATATGTATATTTAGGAAAAACATGTTGTGTTTGTTAGGTGCCATCAAGTGTGTCCAACTCATAGTGACCCTCATAGGGTTTTCAATGGCTGACTGTTTTGGGATTGCCTCAGGAGTGGATTGCCACATCCTTCTCCCATTTTTGTGATGCTGGGAATCGAACTGAGGACCTCAGAGACTGCAGAGCAATACTCTACCAACTGAGCTAAGTCCCAGCCCTTTAGGAAAAACGTAGTACATGCAAAATAAGAATAAGTATTATCCATGGAATAAGTATTATCCCTGCAGCTGTACCACTGTGGCATCTGATTCCCGTCAGATCTCAGAAGCTAAACAGGGTCAGGCCTGGTTAGTACTTGGATGAGAGACCACCTTGGAACACCAGGTGCTGTAGGCTTTGGATAAGGACTCAGCAACCCAATCCCAAAAAACATTCTGCTATTGAAAACTCTATGAATAGGAGAGAAGCACTGACAATAGTGTTTCATCTCTTGTACATAGGGTCACTGTGAGTCAGATGCTGACTCAACAGCATCTAACAACAAGAAGTATAAATGCCAAATTTTTGCTGAATTGTTTAATTGAATTCGAAGTGAGATTAGCAGACTATAAGAATTTTGTCATGATCAGTGTAACATATACTTGAAGAATTAGCTTGGACTCTTTTAGTTGTAACCATCAGGCTCCCATTGGAGCTATCTTGGTGATATTTAGGAGTGTTGCATAGAATCTAAAGGCAAAAGTTTAGCTGGGCCTCAACAGTATAGCACTGTTAGGAACAGCCCTATACAACAGTATAGGAATCTAATTTGTTCTCTGAATCTCTCATGCTGGTTCTCTTTGCATGGACTCCCTTAAACTTCTTTTTTCCAATAGATCAGATTCCCCTGCTCTTAAGTCCAGGGATAGAAATACAGATATTGCTGTCATCTTTCACATTTGCATTTTCACTGTTCAAAAAAACAGCCAAATTAAGCCTGGTGTACCTTGATCCAATTCCAGGTTTTCCCAGTGGAAGAAGCCCCAGCTTAAGTCAGGTGCTCAGGTCCTCACCTGTGGACAAATCAGCTGTAGCCTGGAAACAGGGTCACATAAGAACATACAAGTTCCACTACAAGTGTATAAATCTGAAAAGAAATGAGGGATAGTTAATAACCAAGAAGTGAGGAATTGAGCTAGGGAGACAGCCTGTTGGCTCCCTGCTTTCCTGGGGCCTTTCATATTTCCATATAACGATTGTGAAATACTTAGATGTTAATGCCTTCAAGACTGATATAATAGGAGTGTTATAAGATGTCTTTTCATTAATCACCTAATTAAACCCACTTTGGGGCTGGGATTTAGCTCAGTTGGTAGAATGCTCCTCTCCAGTTTCTGAGGTCTCAGGTTTGATTCTCAGCACCACAAAATATGGGAGAAGGATATGGCAATTCACTCCTGAGGCAATCCTGAAACAATCAGCCATTGAAAACCCTGTGAGGGTCACTATGAGTCGGACATGACTCAGTGGCACCTAACAACAACGACAAAACCTATTTAAATAGATATAAAATAGATCCTTGTTACCTGAATTTCATACTGTAGTAAGTTGTTTTAGAGTAAATGTCTACTTCACTTGGACAATGGATATAATTTTGTCCCACCCAGATGTTATTAATATTTAGTTTTAATTTGTGTGTGTGTGTGTGTGTGTGTGTGGTACTGGGGATGAACCCAGGGCCTTGTGCTTGCATGCTCTGCGAGTGCTGGACCACTGAGCTGCACCCCCAGCCTATTTTTTTACTTTTTGAGACAGGGTCTCGCCAAGTTACACAGACTGCCTCTAGTCTCGAACTTGCGATCCTCCTGCCTCTGCCTCCCGAGCCACTGGGATGACAGGCATGCACCACTGCGCCTGGCTAGTTTTAACAAGTTAAATAAAGCTTGGCAACATCACAATTTATTATTATATGTGCTAGAATAAAATATATAACCATTGTTATTATTTTTTTTTATTTTTTTTGAACGCAGGGCCTAGCACATACTTTGCAAGTACTTTACCACTGGGCTGTACCCCAGCCCATTTTTCATTTTTTTGTCTTGAGACAGGGTCTTACTAAGTTATACAGGCTGCCTCGGCCCTTTAACCTGCTGCCGCCTGAGTCCCTGGGATTACAGTCATGAGCCACAGCACCTAGCCTTATTTTATCTTTTTTTAAATTCTCAGTTATGGAAAGCATTTAGAGTGGCTAACATTGTATAGAGAAAATACAGTTTCAGGTTCTGTTTAGCTGACTTAATGGGGAATTATAACAACTCTGAGTTTCTTCACATGTTAAAATTGTCATCATTCAGCTATACCACATATTGTTTCTCTCTGTATGTTCCCTTTTAGCTCTACTTCTAATGCTAAGTTTTTGTTTTTGTTTTTACTTAGCTTAATAACATGTTTAATAAGTTACTGGGTAATGATGAGGAAACCTAGTCCTGTCTATTCATTTGGGTAAGTTCAAATTGTTTGATTTTATGCGAACTTATAACTTATTGCTATTCAAATACTAGTGCAGTAAAGAGGTAGCTATTCTTAGAAATTAAATTTCGAGAAAATACTTCTACTTGTAGAAAATAAATGCTGCCTGCCTCGTGACATAGTGATCAAGTGGTAAAATTAAGTTAAAAAGTGTTTTATAAAGGAGTCTAGAAAAGAAACATGAATATGGATAATATATTTTTTAAAAAGTTTGCAATCAATTCTTTTATATTTTGTTAAATAAACACTAACATAAAGTGGTCACAGTGAGTTCTTTAATATTTTGAGAATCCTATTTTAATTGGAGAAAGTATGAAGGATTTTAATGTAAGTGTATTTTATAGGTGTTAAAGTAAATGTGATATATTTTAATATTATGCATTGAAGCATTGATGGATTTTTATGTAAAGACTGAATTTAGCAATGAACTAACAAAGAATTTGAGATTTCTGTTGGTATAATTTTAGAAATTACTGAAAGTTGGAAGATACTTTTATATTAGAGATTTTTATAATAGAAAAAATGAAGAATTCCTTCCAGATTCAAGGAAATAAGTGGAAAGAAGAATTTTACTTCTGTAAAGAAACTTTTGAGCTGGGTATGGTGGCAAACGTCTGTAATCCCAGCACTTCGGAGTCAGAGGCAGGATGATCACTGGAAAGTCAAGGCCGACCTGGTCTATGTAGCAAGTTCTAGGCTAGCCTGGGCTACACAGGGAGATCCTGTCTCAGAAAACCAAAAGACGCAGTGGTCATGCATGTAATCCCAGCAACTTGGGAGGTGGAATGAGGAAGACCACAGCTTTAAGGTCAGAGGCAGCCTGTATAATTTATCAAGACCCTGTCTCAGGATAAAAAATAAAAAATGGGCTGGGGATGCAGCTCAGTGGTAGAGCACTTGCAAAGCATTCATGAAGCCTTGGATTCAACCCCCAAGTACTGAAGAAGAAGGAGGAGAAGGAGGAGGAGGAGGAACAGGAGGAGGAGGAGGGAGGAAAGGAAGAGAAAAAGGAAGGAAGAGAAGGAAGGAAGGGGAAAGGAGGGGAGGGGAAGGGAGGAGGATGCCCTTTCTACCACACTGACTCACTTTTTTGTGATTTGATTACACCTAACTCATTTCTTGAGCCTGCAGCCATAGCACTGTGGCGCCCGATCTCATCAGATCTCAGAAGCTAAGCAGGGTCCAGCTTGATTAGTACTTGTAGACCGCCTGAGAACACAAGGAGCTGTAGGCTTGGGAGAAGGACCCAGCAACCCATTCCCAAAAAACAATTAGCCATTGAAAACCGTATGAATAGCAGAGAAGCACTAACAATTCCGTTTTGCCTTTTCTACATAGGGTCGCTGTGAGTCAGATACTGATTCCACAGCACCTAACAACAACAACTTGTTTCTGCATTAGGGCCTTTGTACAACCTGCTCTCTCTGAAATGGTCTTCACTTGATCTTTTGAAGACTAGCTCCATCTTGTTATTTCAGATTATAATATCCTTATATGCTAATGCCGTTAAGTAACTGGTGGCCAAATCTCAAATAGATCATGATATTAAAACATTACAAGTCCTCTAAAATCTACTTAGAATCCAACCCTGCCAAAAGTATCCAGTGACCTCTGTCACTGCTGATTAGATTAGCTTTGTCTGTAACTGAGCATCATGTAGATATGATTACAGTATATACTTTCACATAGCAGTAGTTCATTCTTTTTCTTTTTGTTTTTATTTTTTTGCCATGCTGGGATCAAACCCAGAGCCTTAAGCATGCTAGCAAGCACTCTACCACTGAATCCCAGCAGTTCATTCTTGTTCAGTGCTATGATATACCATTATATGAATATACCTCAAGTTAGCTGTTTAACTGTGGAGTGGCATTTGGATGATCTTTGGTTTTGTAATTCTAAGTAAATTCTAAGTAAAACAACTAATGGACCTTCTTTTTTTTTTTTTTTTTTTTTTTTTTTTTTTTTTTTTTTTTTTTTTTTTTTTTTTTTTTTTGCAGTAGGGCCTCACACACTTTTTGCATGTGCTCTACCACTTAACTGCACTGCCAGACACTTTTTAACTTTTTATCTTGAGATAGAGTCTCACTAAGTTACACAAGCTGCCTCTGCCTCAAACCTTCCATCCTCCTGCCTCCACCTCCCAAGTTGCTGGGATCACAAACAAGTGCCACTGTATACAGCTACTAATAAACATTCTTGCACATGTCTTTTCATGCACCTCTGGACCCATTTTTGTTGAGTATATATCTTTGAGTGAAATTAGTCAAAATTTACTTATATGTTCATTATTAGAATATACAATAATACCAGTTTTCTGAGCAGTTTTACCAGTTTACTCTCCCATTGGCAGTGTTTGAGAATTCAGTTGCTTCCGGTCCTTGCTAACAATTAGTATTGTCTTTTCTTTTCTTTTTTTTTAAACCATTTTGGGGTATGCAGTGGTATCTCATTGTGGTTTTACTGTAATTTCCTGAGGACTAATTAAGCACCTTTTCATATGATTATTAACCATTCTAACTGGGCAGGAATCCATTTGTAATCCCAGTGACTCACAGGTTCAAGGCCAAAGGCAGCTTGTGTAACTTAGACCTTTTCTCAAAATAAAAAAATTAAAAAGGGGCTGGATGTGCAGCTCAGTGGTAGAGCACTTGAATAGCATGAGTGAGGCCCTAGGTTCAGCCCCTCAGTACCACCAAAAAGAAAACATTCTGATTGTCTGTTCTATGAAATGTTTATTAAAGTCTCTTCACTATTTTCCCTTTTTCTTATTACTCTGTAAGATTTCTTTTTTTTTTTTTTTTTTTGGTGGTACTGGGGGTTGAACCCAGGGCCTTGCACCTGCATACTTTGCAAGTGCTGTACCACTGAGCTGCACCCTCAGCCCACTTTTTTACTTTTTGAGACAGGGTCTCGCTAAGTTACGCAGACTGCCTCTGGTCTCAAACTTGCGATCCTCCTGCCTCCACCTCCCGAGCCGCTGGGATTACAGGCGTGCGCCACTGCGCCAGGCTCTGTAAGATTTCTTTATATATAAGTATCTTCTCCTCTTAGTTGCCTTTCATTCTCTGAATAGTTTCTTCTGATAAATACAAGTTGTTAATTTCAGTGATAAAACCAATGTATTAGTCTTTTCCTTTGTGGTTAGTACCTTTTGTGTGCCTGTTAAGAAATTTTTTCCTCCCTTAAAGTCATAAAGATATTCTGTTCTATTTTCAGCTAGAAGTCTTTTTTTCCCCCAGTTTTTATCTTTTTTATCTTAAAATACCTATTTTTACATAATTAAAGTCTGCGGCTATAAATTATGGGTATTTTATGCACTACTTTTTTCGGTGTAACATTCCACATACATTTATTTGAAGTGACAGTCCATTTACTCATCAGTTTTGATGGCTAAGGTTTCCTCTGTTAGCAGGGAGCAAGGTGAGCACTGTGGTAGTGGGGTGGAGTATGAGGCTTGTTTCTTCTTAGCTCTTGGAGACTGTTTCCCTTCCCTTCTCTGTGATTTCTCTTCCCATAGTTGAATGAGGGTGCAAAGTAGTCAGAAACACAGGCTAAGGAGCAAACGTGGGTTCCAGCGCCCTTACACTTATGTGACTCTGTCCTTGTGTTACTGGAGATTTCAGGGAGCATGGAAAGGCAGTTCAGAGAACAAGTCCAAGAATTTGGCAACATATCCCTGGTCCTTGTGTCCAGTGTATAAACAAATTTATACCCCATACAGAAGTTACAGTAAAGTATAAATAAGGTTTATTAAAACAGTATACCACTAAGAAATAATTACAGAGAAGACCAACGCTCCTGGAGAAGCCTAAGTAAACCTGGAAAGGAACTTGAAATAAACTGGGTCGCCTGGGTAAATCTGCATTAGGATATTTCTATTTCCCAGGAAAAGGTAAAGTCAGGGAGAACAGAGATAAGCAGGTTTCTAGAAGGAAAAGTACCTTAGACAGAGAAGAGGGTGGCCCAAGAGAAAGGAGAGGTGAACAGGTGGTTGCTAGACAAAGGAGAAGAGCAAAGGACAATAAGTAGAGAGGATGGAGGAAAAGAAAGGAAATGAGAGTCAGCTAGAAAGTCTCCTCATCAGACCTTTTATATTGAAGCCAGCAATCCATTTGAAACTGAGTTTTGCATATGGTGGGAAGTATGGGTCAGG
>VMDO01001795.1:0-190959 GCA_007922755.1 Pedetes capensis
GACTTATTAAAGTCTTTCTGACATTCTTTATATTCAGTGAGTAACTTTTAAAAAAATTGTTTTGGTGGTTGGAGATCAAACCCAAGACCTCATGCATACTAGTTAAGCACGCTACCACTGAGCTACATCCCTAGCCCAGAGTATAATTCTTCTAGTGACTTTTAGACTCAACATTATTAAGTACCATTAGAGACACTGGTGATGTGGCATTATTAAGGATGTTAAATTGTGGCAAATGTGATGTTTTAGAGTTTATGAAATACGAGTATATCACTTTATTATGTTAAGAAGAAATTTGAGTTTGGCTATGCTGACTGATAAATTGGTCCCCTTACCATATTGTGAAAAGTATCTTGAGCGTAATTAATATTGTATATTCTCTTAAAAAGAGTAAAAGTATATAATTCAAAGTTTAAAAACCAGAATAAAGACTTTTTAGGTCATTTAGGTACCACACTGTATTTTTTAATTTTTTTTAAGTTCATCTTTTGTGGTCAGAAGTCAGTGAAGTGGGGAGAGACAAGTGCTATCTAGGAGATGAATAATAGTCACTGATTATTTCCTTAGTTGGAGATTTTTGGAAGTGGCCTCATTTTTAGGTCTGATGTGGCTAATCTGCCAACAGAGTTGTTTGAGGAGCCTGCCAGAATTCATGAAGTGCGCAGATCACACGTCTTGTGGGTCCCTGTGATAGCAGCACAGAGGACAGCTCTTCTACTTATAACCTAACCAAGCAGACATCCACTGAGGGTGTCTAGGTTTACACAGATGTGTTATTAGAGTTTCTTATCTTACTATTTAAAATGTTTTAAATTTCAAATAAGTATAAACATGTTCTTGAATTAGATCATTCTTTGGCACCTCTGGGCTTGATAATTATAAGTTTATAATGTCGTGCAGTTCTGAATCACAACTAATTTAAATACGGTCTGTGTTGTAGGTTGTGAAGCGCTCTCTTGAAGTTTGGGGTAGTCAGGAAGCACTGGAAGAAGCAAAGGAAATGAGACAGGAGAACCGAGAAAAAATGAAACAGAAGAAATTTGATAAAAAAGTAAAAGGTAAGAAGTTACATTTTATATCATAAAAGATTATGTTTTGCCACTTGGCAAAAAGCTTTGGTTAGGTTCTTCCTGTGTAAAGATATAGTACCACCAATAGATTGGAATGTGACTTTTCATAGGATAAAAAAATGACTTGAAGTTTGCCCTTGGTGGGTTGTTGTTTGAGGCTCAGTTCAAACCTCACAGTACAGCATTTCTAAAAAATACGTAAGCCACATCTTAATGTGGACCCTATTTTTATACAGGAATGATGTCAGGATGGATGGTACCTTGATCAAGGATTTGGCATCTAAATCTTAAAATTTGGCACTTAAATCTTAAATGCAATCCATGGTGTTTAAAAAAAAAAAGATACTTGCCAACAATCCTGTCTAATTACTTAAAATTAAACACTATGCCCTAGGCCTTAGTTACCTAATTTAGTAGCTAGAAGGAACTTTCTGATGTCAGGCAGTTAGACTAAAAGCCCCAGAAATGTGGGGTGACTTGCTACATTAGTTGACACTGGAACCAGGCTTTCTTGACTGAACATCTTCATGTGTACACTCATTCCTCCACCCATGCATGTATCTGTTTCTGGACGCAACTCTCCATTCCCTTGTCTATCTCTGCATTCATTTGTCCATGCAGCCATCCAGGAATGTGTCCATAAGTCTGTCCATCCATCCATCTGTCCATCCACTGTCCAGTATTTACCATGTGCCAAGCACTGTACTAACATAAATGCTGGAGTCAGCTTGTCAGGAGAGAAACTTCAGATAATAATAGAGGGTGTATGTATGTGGTAGTTATGAACACAGTGCACTAGAAGGGCACAGAAGGCTCTTTCTGCTCTAAAACAAAATCCCTAAAGGTTTTTTGTTTGTTTGTTTTTTGAGACAGGGTCTTGCTGTATGGCCCAGGCTGGTCTTAAACTTGTGATCCTCCTGCCTCAGCCTCTGGAGTGCTGAGATTACAGGTATGCACCACCATGTCTGGCTTTAAAGAAGAGTCTTTAAGAAGTAAACATAAATACTCTTCATGCAATTATTACCAGAGATTCCCAGTGTGGTACAAAGTGTGTCTAGATGGTATATATTTTGTGTGTATGTTGGGTTATATATATATACTAAATTGATCCACTTAACATCAGTGTTCTATATTTTGCTTATGTTTTTAAGATGTAGAAGAGGTTTTGGAGGGTGAATAGGATAACTCAGATGTGCTAAAAACAAACAAAAGGGGCTGGAGGGTGGTGGCACATGCCTGTAATCGTAGCACTGGAAAGGCAGAGTGGGGAGGATTTTGAATATGCGGTCAGCTTGTGCTACATAATGAGACTGTCTCAAAAAAGGAAAAGAAAAACAAAAAGAACTAAAATTCCAAACAAGAAAGCAAACGCAAAAATTGAATGTAAAACTCCCTAGTTCTCATTGTAAAGGTTTCCCCCTATTTTCATTATAAAATTAAGAAATAATAGAGAAAAGTTAGAAAACTACAGAGAACTCCTATGATTCTGTTACCCAGAATCCCGTTAGTATGTCTTTCCAGTTCTTGTCCATGCAGACTCCTAAATTAAAAAAAAATTAAAGTGGTAGTACTGGGAGACATTTAAGAAGTTTATCAAGACCTCACATGGAACATCTTTATATAAATTATAGTTATCAGTTCCTGAATCAGAAGGTAAGCACATTTTTAATGCTTTGTACAGGTCACCTTGTTGTTGTACATGGCACAACAAACTGTTCCATCTAAGAACATGGCATGTAAGAGCATTTCTTTCCCCAAATTAGCCATTGCTGTGTGACAGTATTCACAGATGTTGTTGTTGTTGTTAGGTGCCGTCGAGTCGGTATTCGACTCATAGCGACCCTCATAGGGTTTTCAATGGCTAAGTGCTTCGGGATTGCCTTGGGAGTGGATTGCCAGGCCCTTCTCCCATTTTTGTGGTGCTGGGAATTGAACTTGGGATCTCAGAGACTGCAGCACAGCGCTCTACCCACTGAGCCAAATCCCAGCCCATTCACAGATAGCAAGGACCAATTAAGGACTTGGAAAGACAACATTTACATTTGGCCCCCCCCCCTTTTTTTTTTTTAAGTCTTTTTAGTGTTCTACACCAGCCCGTTTTCTCTTCTAGAAGAACAGGTGCTGACGAAGGATAAAGAAACCAATGAAAAGCATTTTTAAGGGTTGTGAAAGAGGATTCTGAGGTTAATTATTGAGTAATCCAGAGCTTCTCTTAACCCAGTAACCAGAAATCTCCTCTTCCATTCTGCAGCCTCCTTAAGCCACTTTTCAGATGGTATTTAGGTGCAGACAATATTTGGATAAAAGAATAAGTATTAATTAAAAACCTGTATCTGCAAAGTAATGAGATATTTTTAAAAGGGGAGCTATTGTAATTTTTATTTTTAAAATTATTTATTTATTTATTTTGAGCTGGGATTGAATTCAGAGGAGTTAGGCAAGCACTAACTTACACCCCCAGCCCTGTAATTTTTTCTTAGGTACTAATTTTGTGGTACAGTCAAGATGTCATCTAATGGTAATTAAATCCCTATGCTTTGACTAACAGAGTAAAAGATTATGGTATCCATCTCATGCTTTTCTCTATAAAGATTCTAGTAAGATAAGCATTGTTGTTGTTAGGTGCCGTTGAGTCGGTATCCTACTCATAGCGACCCTCTGTACAACAGGGGAAACACTATTGTCAGTGCTTCTCTGGTGTTCAGAGGGTTTTCAATGGCAGATTGATTTTTGGGAGGGGGTTGCCAGGTCCTTCTCCCAAGCCTACAGTTTCTGGTGTTCCCAGGCGGTCTCCCATCCAGGTACTAACCAGGCCCGACCCTGCTTAGCTTCCGAGATCTGATGGGATCGGATGCCACAGGGCTATCGCTGCAGGCAAGATAAGCATATATATTAAATATTAGTGTGAACAGAACTTTTAAAAAAGATTCCCATAGTTTTCCAAATATAAACTTAAATATAATTGGCTTTTCCCCCCTCACTATATTAAGTAGGTGCTATTAGTCACCAGATGAGCCATTATGGGTTTTCCTCATCCTTAAGGAAGTACGATTTGCCCTGATATTCTTCTTTGGGTTGGTTTCTTTATCTCAGTTCATTTCTTGTTTGAATGAAGCATGCCATTTGAGGAAATGTTTTGAAGTAGTTACATGAGTGGTACATTTTCCAAGTCTGTACAAATAAAAATGTTTTTCTTTTTTCTTTTTGCACATGAGCATGAGATTCTCTTTCCGGGTTCTATAAGTGTTGCTCCATTATCTCTGGTGTTCAGTGTGCAGACACCTCAGTGTAATGTCTTCTTTAATTATAGCTTCTTGTGGATTCACTTTAGAGGTTGGTGGATGTGTTCCTGTCCTGACTAGGCTACACAAGGCTGAGTGGAACAGACTGCAGAGGTTAGAAGGGAGGAGCTAACTGTGCAGTTTTCTCAGAATAGAGAGGAATAAAAACAAGTCTAAAATTTTTAGCTGAAAAGGAATTGGAATCTAGTTCCTCTTGGCTTCCTGATTTTGATCCACAAAGAAGCTGACACAAAGTTAACTTCTTTATAGGAAGGTAAGAGATTACATTTACCTGTTTTTAGAATACGATCTATGTTAGCAGTTTGAGAAGTGCATATAAGCAGACATGATTTGTTGCAGATCTCAAGTCCAAGAAGGCTGATGTAGATATTGTTATTGTTCAGTTTAACTGGATTTCGAAAAGTGCAATATACCTTGGCATTGATAGTGGATGAAAACTTTGAATTGGTTCAAATACACAGAATGTTTTGAGTTTGCATGCCTCCTTTCCACAGATAAGTTAGAGATAAAGCTTTTCTCCCAAATTACACTCAGCTTACTCTTTTTTACCAGTAGAGCTTCCCTCCTTAAATAAGAAAAATAAACCAGTCTTCATTGTCACTGTGCCTTTCCCCTCAAAAGAGGTAGATAAGAAAATCCCATTATAGGATTTATTCTGTGTTTGTGGACACTGTACATCCTGGACCTGTGGTTGTATTTATGACTGTTTTGGGGATTCCCTTAGGAGAGTTTGAGGGACATAATTCCCTATTACCCTGCTATAGTTCTTGGAGGACAAAATAAGATCAAAACTTTGTATATTATTGTGTCTTTCCTTGTTATCTTTTCCCTCCAGGTAACAAGGGGCACTGTGTCAGTACTTTCTGCCCTCCCATCCAGTATTTTTAGAAGTATCTGGTCTTCCTCAGCTACCTCTTTTATGCCTTTACTGCATAAGCAGCATTGGGTTTCTTTGAATACAGACTGCTTTTTCTGAAAATTTGAGACACTAAAATAAAAACAAGTTTTGGATTGGCATAAATTTGTCACTGACACAAGGATTTAAGGGGAATCTCTTTGGATAAAAGGTCTAAGCAATCCTGAGGCTATCAGTAGCAAGACTGGTTGCCGCACGCAGTGTTGCCTATTTCCAGGAGAGGTCTTGTCTAGGTGTCAGCTTTCTGCACTGTGGAATTATAGCCTAACAAGAGTGGGTGTCACCTGTTTGGTTCTCCAGCCTTGCTGGGCTTTCAGTGCTGCACAGGATATGTGTCCTGCCTAGTTCCCTTACCTCCCCTAAGGTGTGTGTCAGGCTGTTGCCCACTTATACATGCTGACCTTTTCCCCGACTCTTCTCAGACTCAGTAGCAGATAGTTTCCTAAGTTGTTAGGTGAAGTAACGCAAGACACTTACTGAACTTTATTAAAAATTTTTTGATTTACCATGTGTTGACATTTTACTGTTTATTTTCTTCTACACTCAGACACTTTGCTGAATGAACCATTTATGACTACTTGCAGACATTGATTTTTACAAATCCTGCATGTTTTTAAAAATGACATTCTTCTCTAAATTTATAAAACACTGATCACACTCAGGAAGTTTAATATTAATAAAAAATTGTATATTATGTAATATATAATCTATATTTAATGTTCTCCAATTGTTTCAATGTGCTTTCTAGCTTTTTAGTTGCTGGATCCAGCAACCATTCAGGGGTGATATGCATCAACTGTCTCCTTTCATCTAGCCCCTCAGTCTTTTTATCTTTCATCTGTGGACATTTTTGCGGTGTCCAGGCCTGCTGTCATGTAGCATGTCTTCATTTGGATTTGTTAGCAGCTTGTTTCCTCTTGATCACACTCAGGTTGAATGTTTCTGGTGGGAGTGTTTGTAGGTGATACGGTGAAGCACATTGGGAGACACACGTACCAGTTTTCCTTGAAGAGGGGACAGTCAGTGTGACTGTGTGGAGGCTGCTAGATTTCTCAATTGTAGAGGGACTTTTTTTCCTTTAAATTATAGGAAATTTGACACTAATATCATACTCCTTATGTTTTGTGCAATGGCTTTAGTGTATGGGGAAGAGTCTTATATGAGTCAGTTACTATTAGGGTGGATATATGGTGATTTTGTTTCTGTCCTTATGCAATTATTATTTGGCTTCTTTTGAAAAGAGCTTTTCCTCTGGCTTTCAAAAACTGTTTCTGTTTTGTTTTAAAAACCATCAGTTGGACTTGTGGATTCTTGTTCTCAAATCAATGTGTTGTAGTCCATTTTTGCCACTATTCATTTTGATACTCAAATTGTTTCAAATGTGGCCAGTGGAATCCTTTTTTAGGCTGGCTCCTGTCTTTTCCTTAAATTATATTTGGAAATAGTTTCAAACTTACAGAAAATTGCTAGGATAATAATAGAACAAAGGACCATCCATATGTCCCTTACCTACTATGATCTACTATTTTTTTTTTTTTTTTTTGCCCTTAGTACTAGGGTTTGAACTTGGGGCCCATGCATGCTAGGCAAGTGCTGTACCACTGAACTGCACCCCCAAACCCTTTTTATCTTGAGGCAAGTGCTGTACCACTGAACTGCACCCCCAAACCCTTTTTATCTTGAGGCAAGTGCTGTACCACTGAACTGCACCCCCAAACCCTTTTTATCTTGAGGCAAGTGCTGTACCACTGAACTGCACCCCCAAACCCTTTTTATCTTGAGACAGAGTCTTGCTAAGTTGTGCAAGCTGCCTCTGGCCTTGAATCTGCAATCCTCCTGCCTTGGCCTCCCAAGTTGCTTGGGTAATAGGCATGTGCCAAAGTGCCAGGCCAGAATGAACCAATTGTTAACATTATGTCATTTGCATCATGTGGATGCTCTCACTACATACACACAAATATTTAGTTTTTCTGAATCACTTTAGAGTAAATTGCAGTATAGTTTATCAAGGTTTCAGGTTGCATAACGTATCTCAAGTTCTTCATGTCCTCTCCACAATTAAGTGTACACACCTCAGATCCTTTCATAATTTGCTGCTGTTGTTAGGTGCCGTTGAGTTGGGTCTGACTCATAACAACCCTCATAGAATTTTCAATGACTGATTGTTTTGGGACTACTGCAGGAGTGGACTGCCACATCCTTCTCCCATTTTTTTTTTCAGTGCTGGGGATTGAATCCGGGTCCTCAGAAAATATGGAATAGCCCTCTGCCAACTGAGCTAAACCCCAGCCTCTCATACTCCAGGGTTGTTATAAAGGGGTAAAGTCAACTTGTCTTGGGAACTTCTTGGAAAGTCTTGGGGGAGCTAAGTAAGGCAGAGAGGAAAAAAAAAGAGTAAATTGTATATGTCACCACCCTTTATCCCTAAAGACTTTGGTGTATATTTCCTAATAAGGATATTCTCTTAATATAACTAATCTAACGTTATTAACTTTTAGCAAATCTAATATTGACTTGCACTGGGGTTTAGCTCAGTTGGTAGAGTGCTGTTCTGTGCTAGGCCCTGGGTTTAGTCCCCAGCACTGGAAAAATGGGAAAAGGACGTGGCAGTTCACTCCTAAAACAATCCCCAAACAATCAGCCATTCAAAACCCTATCAGGGTTGCTATGAAAAGGACCCAACTTGACAGCACCTAACAATATTGACTTAGTATTTTTATGTAATCTGCTATCAATGCTCTCTAATTTTTGTTCTCTGGCCCAATAACGTCCATTTTACTGCTTTCTTTGTAGTGTGGGATCCAGTCTAGGATCAGATACTGGCTCTAGGTCCATAGTCCTTCTAAACTCCATTCTGAACTTTCACAACCCTTGTCTTTTATGACATTGACACTTTGGAAATGGTCTCTTCCCTTCCCCTTTGCTGCCTTTTTGGAAATAATATTTCTCACTTATGGCTTTTCTGGCATTTCTTGCTGGTTGGATGCAGAGTATGTATGCATCAGGCCAGGGATAGTATGTAAGTGATGTATCTTTCTTGTTGTTGTTAGGTGCTGTCAAGTAGTGTCCAACTCATAGTGACCCTTATAGGGCTTTCAATGTCTGACGGTTTTGGGATTGCCTCGGGAGTGGGTTGCCACATCCTTCTCCCATTTTTGTGGTGCTAGGAATCGAACTCAGGACCTCAGAGACTGCAGAGCGGCGCTCTACCAACTGAACTAAATCCCAGCCCCTCATAGCAACCCTATGTACAACAGGTGAAACACTTTGTCAGTGCTTCTCTGGTAGTCATAGCTGACTGATTTTTGGGAGCGGGTTGCCGGGTCCTACTCCCAAGCCTACAGTATCTGGTGTTCCCAGGTGGTCTCCCATCCAAATACTAACCAGGCCAGACACTGCTTAGCTTCTGAGATCTGACGGGATCAGATGCCACTTCTTAGGGCCTCACATTTGGAGGCATGGTAGTGTCCATCTGCTCTCAGTGGTAGTGGCAATTTTGAATTTCAATCTGATAAGCAAAAAAATTCTAAGAACACACAAATATCCTGCTTCTCCTTAACACTCCCTCTAGATTTCGCATCCATCCATTGATGGTTCTTGCTGGAACCCGTCTTAAGTAGGTTGCAAGAATGGTTTTCTAACTCCCATACTCTGCCCATGTTTACCCAGCTAGCAGTTGGCATTCTACAGTGTTCTTTCCCTTACTTACTTATTGGTATGGACTCACTGCTTCTGATTTTTTTCAGTGAGGTTTGGTTCATTTCTGTTATTTTGGTGCTCAGATTCTCAGATTTGGCCCAGTAGGAATCTCTGCAAGCTGGCCCTTATGTCCTCTGACATGTTTTTTTTTGAGTACTTCTGTTTTCTTGCACAAAGCACATGTATTTCTGTGTCTGCACATATTAAAAAACAAAAACAAAAACAACAATATGTAAATTAAAACCTAAGTTCAATTAAACAAACAAACAAAAAAAACCAAACAAACCCTGAGCTCATGCTGATACATCCAATTCTAATCAAAAGATTTTGGGGTTTATTCTAGTTTTTTCTTATTTATAACTCCATTTTCCAACAGAATCCTGGCTTCCACTAGCATTAACATCATGACTTGTTCAAAGCCCCATTGTGTGATGAATTTCTCATTATTATTGCTGCCTCTTCTGGAATAAGCCCTCCTACCCTGTCTTGGGCTTCCGCCATTCTATATCAATGTCTTCTTTTCTTGTCCCACTTAGGCTTTGGGACTGGATTGTTTGGAAAGGGAGAGAAAGGTAAGGAAAAGACAAACCTGCCAGCTTATTAATGGCAGGTTGACCATCCCTAATCTGAAAACCCCAAATGCTCCCAAATCTGAAACATTCTGAGTGCCAACACGATGCAGCAAGTAGAAAATTCCACTTGATGTCATGTTGTAGTCCAGACATAGCACCGTAAAAATATTATATAAAATTACCTTCAAGCTATGTTTGTAAGGTATATATGAAACATAAATGAATTTTGTTTAGATTTAGGTCCCATCCCCAAGACATACTATGTATATGTAGGCATTCCAAAGTCCAAAAAAATCCCAAACACTTCCAGTCCCAAACATTTTGGGTTAGTGATACTCAGTCTGCACTTCCTTACCAGCAGTTTTTTCCAGGAATTGACAGTAAATACTAGAGATTTGGCTTTATTCTTGTCATTATATAGATTGATAGACTAACAGAAGATGGGAAGAAAAAGTCAATGTAGGATCTTAGGTTCAGTTATGACTAGAAAGGTAGATTTTTCTTGTATTCTTTCAATGTTAAGAAAATTTGTCTTTCTTACCTCTCCTCCTAAGTACACATAATACTCAAATTTGGCAGAGAAGTTAGCTTAGTATGGTTGGGCTGCAATCAAATTTTAAGGGGTTTTCTCAGTGGGGTAGTTGAGGGAAGTGGCCAAAATGTCTTATATCAGAACTGAATTGAAAAGCAGCTATTGGAACTCAAACAGAAAACATCTTCCACTTATCTGAAGTCAGGAGGCATCTGTGTGCAGTTCCAGTTAGCATCATTTTCTACTCAGAAAATATCCCAAGGTAAAATAAAGGAAGAGAGGACATCTTAGATATGGGAAAACCCAGGATTCTTTATGAGAAGACTGGCATAAATAAATAGTAGAGTTTGGATGAACATCATTTCCCCCCATGTGTATGTCTAGAGGCATATACACTGAAGCTTGAAAGTAATCTCAAAGAAAGTGCTTTTCATAATGGAACTATGAAAAAAGCAATACAGCTTAGTAGTTTATGAACCAAGGAGTCAAGCTAGATTGTACCTCTGCTATAAACTAGCTGTTTCACCTTGGGCAGTTTGTAACTTCTGCCTTGGCTTTCTCATCTATAAAATACAGGAATGATAGTTGTGTTCACCTCAAAAGGTTGTGAAGTTTAAATATATTTATAAAGTGCCTAGAATAGTGCCTGGTAGATAGCCCTACTTGCTTTTACCTTCATGGTATATTAAGGCTAGAAACACAAAGATTAAAGTAGTGCTTTGATACTCCTAACCACAGGTCTAAAATGGATTAAGGAAAAGGTGAGATTACTTGGTGTATATTGATTTTTTTTTATTCCTCTGCTTATTTATTTAAGCCTTGTGGGTGCACTATATGGAAGTCCCTAACCAATGCCTTTAGATAATAGGCAGTTAATGTGATATAATAAACCTCAAAGGAGAGGGATAGAGGCTTGGCTACTTTTAGTTCTTGCAGGATATGTGGCACCATTTTTGCCAGATCTGATTTTTAGTGTTTTTTTTTTTTCCTTTATTAGTAAATGATGATGGGGTACAGAGTAATACAGCATTTGGTTTTCTGTTATGCATTCTTTACATCACTTCTAGCAACACTATCATCAAACCACAAAGTTTATGGAGCCTTATGGCTAGTATGTAGTTGAACTCTGATACTTATTTGGGTTATCTTCCCCTATTTTTCCAACATACTAATGAAGTTGTGCTGTTTACTTTGAACTTGACCACTCCCCCTTCATCCCTCCTCATTGACCCTCCTCCCCACCCCATCTTCTTCAATCTTTGCTTCTTTCTGCTAGATCCCTCCCTCCTCCTTCCCACTCCTTATATTGTCCCTTCTACGCTGTATAATTGTGCATTTTTTATATATCAATTTATGTATAGGATTTTTTCCTTCCTTTAGTATGATTCAGCTCCCCCATATGAGTGAGAGCATATGGTATTTCTGTTTTGGGGCTTGTGTTCATTCAAGATGATGTTCTCCAATTCTATCTATTTTGCTGCAAGTAACATTATTTCATTTTTAAAAATTACTGAGCTGCATTCCATTGTGTATATGGACCATAACTTTTTTATCCATTCTTCTGTTGATGGGCACCTTAGTTGGTTCCGTATTGCTATTGTGAAAAGTGCTGCATTGAGTATGGAGATGCAGGTCTCTCTGTGGTATGATGACTCATTTCTCTTTGGGTATATTCCCAGTAGTGGTATAACTGCGTCATATGGGAGTTAAATTTTTAGTTTTCTGAGATATCTCCATATTGATTTCCAAAGTGGTTGGACCAATTTACAATCGCACAACAATGTAAGAGGGTTCCTTTTTCTCTGCAACCTCGCCAGCATTTGTTATTTGTTTTGTTGATCTTAGCTATTGTTACTGGAGTTAGGTAGATCTCAGAGTTGTTTTGATTTGCATTTCCCTAATGGCTAGGGATATTGAGCATTTTTTCATGTGTTTCATGCCCTTATAAACTTCTTCATTTGAGAACTGTCTATTCAGTCCCTTTGCCCACTTGTGTATTGGATTATTTGTCTTGGGAGTTGTTTTCTTGAGTTCTTTGTAAATTCTGGAAATGAGTCCTATGTCAGATGTGTAGGATGCGAAGGTTTTCTCCCATTCAGTAGGGTCTTCTTTAACTCTTGTTGTTTCCTTTGCTGTACAGAAGCTTTTTAATTTCATGTAATCCAATTTATCTATTCTTGTTGCAATTTCCTGAGCAATTGGAGTCTTCTTAAGGAAATGCTTTCCTATTTGTTGGAGTGTATTGCCTAGGTTTTCTTCTAGTAATTTTAAGGTTTCTGGCTTTCTGTTGAGGTCTTTTATCAATTTTGAGTTAATTCTGGTGCATATTTAGAGGTGTGGGTCTGTTTTCATTTTTACTGCAGGTGGAAATCTAAGTTTCCCAGCATGATTTGTTGAAGAGGCTGTCTTTTCTCCAATTTGCCTGCTTCGCTCCTTTGTTAAAGATCAGGTGCCTATAGATGGGTTGGTGTATCTCTGGGTCCTCAATTCTGTTCCATTGGTCTTCAGGCCTATTTTTGTGCCAGTACCAAGCTGTTTTTGCTACTATAGCACTGTAATATAGTTTAAAGTCAGGGATTGTGATCCTGCCTGCACTAGTTTTGCAGCTTAAGAGTGTTTTCACTATACATGGTCTTTTGTTTCCAGATGAATTTTTGGATTATTTTTCCTATTTCTACAAAGTCTGTCATTGAAATTTTAATGAGGATTGCATTAAATCTACAGATTGCTTTTGGTAGTATAGCCATTTTTACAATATTGATTTTCCCAATCCATGAGCAGGGGAGGTCCTTCCACCTTCTGGTATCCTCTGTGATTCCTTTCTTTAATGTTTTGAAGTTTTCCTAATAGACATCTCCAGGATCTTTGGTCAGATTGATTCCTAAGTATTTTAAGTTTTTGGTGGGTTATTGTGAAAGGGATTGCAGCCTTAATTTCCTTCTCTTCCTGCTCACAGTTGGTGTAAAGGAATGCTACTGATTTGAGTGTTAATTTTGTATCCTTCCATTTTGCTGAAGGAGTTAAATAGGTGTAAAAGTTTTCTAGAGGAGTTTTTGGGGTCCTTTAAGTAAAGTATCATGTCATCCATGAATAAGGATAATTTGGCCTCTTTGCCTGTCTGTATCCCTTTGATTTCTTTCTCTTATCTATTACTCTGGGTAGGGTTTCAATCACAGTATTAAATAACATAGACAACATAGACAAATAACATGGACAACATCCTCGTCTTCTTCCTGATCTCAGAGGAAATGGCTTCAATTTTTCTCCATTTAATATGATATTGGCTGTAGGTCTGTCATAAATGGCCTTTATAATGTTAAGATATTTTCTTGTTATGCCTATCTTTTCCAGGGTGTTTATCATGAAGAAGTGTTGCACTTTGTCAAAGGCCTTCTCAGCATTGATTGAGATGATCATGTGGTTTATTTGCAAGTCTCTTGATATGTTGAATTGCATTGATTGATTTTCATATGTTGAACCAGCCTTGCATCTGTGGAATAAATCCCACTTGGTCATGATGAATAATCTTTTTAATCTGTTGCCGAGTTCATTTTGCCAGGATTTTGTTGAGAGTTTTTGCATCTATGTTCATTAGGGAAATTGGTCTATAGTTTTCTTTCTTAGATGTATCCTTGCCTGGTTTAGGTATCAAGGTGATGGTGATTTCATAGAATGAGTTTGGGAGTGCTCCGTCCTTTTTTATGTCTTGAAATAATTTGAGAAAAGGTACTAATTCTTTGAAGATTTGGTAGAATTCTGCTGTGAACCCATCAGGTCCTGGGCTCTTGTATGTTGAGAGTTTTTTTTTTTTTTTTTAAATTACATTTTCTACTTCAGTGTACACAACAGGTCTGTTTAGATTGCTTATGTTGTATGTTGATTTTTATACTTGAGATTATAAAAGACAGTTATCATACTCTCTTAGGTAATTCTGCTGTCAAAGACTGATAAATTGCATGGATCACTGGAGAAATAGGAATGTAAGCAACAATTAGTGTTGCTTTGCTTTTTTTTTTTTAAAGCATGTTACAAGTGGCTTGAGCCCAGGGCTTCAGCATGATAAGCAACTGCTATACAGCTAAGATGCACACAAGTCCATATTTCGAATTTTTAAATTTTGAGACAGTGTCTCACTAAATTGCACAGCCTGCTTCTGGACTTGAACTCATGATCTTCCTATGGTCACTTGCATGGGCTGTGTTTTTCTCAGGTAAAAACACATCAGCAAATAGCAGTAGAGTCTTGGCTTTCTAGTTTTCTTGCAAACAAAACTTGACTTGCTTCCTACAGATTCAAGGTCAGAGGCAGCCCATGCAACTTAGTGAAGTGCTGTCACAAAATTTTGAAAAAGGGGGCTACATTTCACTGGTGGAGTGCTTGCTTAACACATATGTGGCCCTGGGTTCAATCCCCAGTACTGGGGGAAAAAAGTAGCTCCTGACTTAGAAACATGTTATTTAAAATACATACCCTTTTCTTACTTAATCTCAGCTGACTCCCCTTTGTTTCTGTGGCATCCTGTTTTCATGTCCCCCGTTCTCAACACAACCCATTGTGTTACTTTTTGATTCTCTTGCTATACTTCTAGTCGACATAGCCGTTTCTAAATTTCTCATTTCAAACTACTCCAGCAATGACTTGAATGACTTCACAGGCCAGGCAGGTAAGAAAGCTTATCAAGTCTATGTAATCAACTTTATAAAACTAAGACAAACCCTATATGGTTTAAATATACAAATAAAGCTGAAATGTTGATTGGGTTTCTTTTTAGATTCTGCTGAAAAACTTTTATTTTTTCTTAGAATTGCGGCGAGCAGTAAGAAGCAGTGTGTGGAAAAGAGAAACAACTGTTCATCAACATGAATACGGACCAGAAGAAAACTTAGATGATGACATGTACCGCAAGACTTGTAATGTGTGTGGCCACGAACTGACATATGAAAAAATGTGATTTTTTAGCTCAGCAACCCTTTTAAATAGAATTTTATAATTAAATAAAGGTACTTTGAATTGGTCCTGTTCAAAATTCACCAACGTGTAGTCTTCACAAATGAAATACTTGTGTAAATAATGTTTCAGTAAATGTGGATGTTATAGCTTACAAGCAAGTTTCATTTAAGGCCCAGCTGACCAGGTTGAGGGCAGAATGTCAGGTGTATGGGAGCTGAGAGGTAGAGTAGGTTAAAAAAATGGTAAGTCAGAGCTATACAGTGAGGAACAAGATACCAAGGCAAGCTCTAGATTGAGGCAGGAGGAAGAGCTTTCAACCAAAGCAAACTGGACTCAATCCAAGGAACTAATAGGAAGGTCCAGGTATACTGCTGTACCAGTCTGAGCCAGGATTTCAGGGAAAAGCAACCTGAAACAATCACCCACTGAAAACCCTATGAAGGTCCCTTTGAGTTGGACCCAACTCGATATCACCTAACAACATCATCTCTAAGATAGGAAGCAGTGGGGAGTCATTGTTGGAAAAAGGGGTGATGTACAGCAGGAATAAACAACAGAATTGTAAGTGTCTGATCATGTTTTCTGTGCCCTGAGGGCCTACCTATATCCTCACAAACAGCTCTTATGAAATGGCTGGGTCACAACGGAAAATAGCTGTCTTCAAGGCTGGTTGTCTTACTCATCAAATAAGATATTAAGAAGTTTATTATTAAATAAGTGCTGTTCAGTACTTCACAGGTATTCTCATTTAATCCTGGGAGGGAAGACAACTTGCTTATTTAGCATTTCTCAGGAGGGGAAGTGACAACCTACAACCTTACTTAAAACCCAGACATTTGGATCAAGTGTAGCATGTCAGATTTTTCTTTGAATCTTGTCAAAAGGACTAACAAGTAGTCTGACTACAGGATCTATGCATCATTATTTTGACAAAAATTGAAGTTTAGATAAAGTAGGTAGTTTCAATTTGACCTTTTATTTTTTGAGGCACTAGGGGGCTGACAGTGTTTCTCTGCTATTCATAGGATTTTCAATGGCTAATTGTTTCAGGAGTGGGCTGCCAGGTCCTCCTCCCTAGTCTGTCTTATTCTGGAAACTCAGCTGAATCCTGTCCACCATGATGACCCTTCTGGTATCTGTAATACCGGTAGCATAGCTTTCAGCCTCATAGCAACATGTAAGCCCCCACAGTACAGCAAACTGATTCAATATCAACAAAAAAATCTTTACAACTGGGTCATTGGGCAACTTCACAATAAATGGAGAAAAGACTGAGGCAGTCCAAGATTTTGCTTTACTTGGTTCTACAATTAACCACTGTGGAAGCAGCAGTGAAGAAATCAAAAGAGGCACTGCGTCGGGAAAAACTATGGCAAAAGATCTCAAAAGTGTTGAAAGTAAAGATGTCACATTGAGGATGAAGGTGTGCCTGACTCATGCCATGGTATTTTCAGTAACATCATATGGTTGTGAAAGCTGGACATTGAATAAGGGAGGCAGGAGAAGAATTGATGCTTTTCAATTATGGTGCTGGAGACAAATATTGAATATACCATGGACTGCCAAAAGAACCAACAGATCTATCCTTGAAGAAGTGCAACCAGAGTGCTCCTTGGAAGCAAGGATGGCTAGACTGCATCTTACATATTTTGCACATTTAGTAGGAGGGACAAATCCCTGGAGAATGACATCATGCTTGAGAGAGTGGCAGGTCAATGAAAAAAAGGAAAACCCTCAACTAGATGGGTTGACACAGTGTCTGCAACAATGGGCTTAAACATAAATAAGATCATGTGCCTGGCATGGAATAGGGGAATGTTTTGTTCTGTTGTACAGGGTTGCTATGATTTGGACCAGACTTGATGGCACCTGACAAGGGGGCTGAACCCAGGACCTTGCAAGTACTTTGGAAGTGCTCTACCACTGAGTTGCACTCTCAGCCCCTTTTTAAAAAATTTTTTATGTTGAGACAGGGTCTTGCTAAGTTATGCAGGCTGCCTCTGGTCTCGAACTTGCAATCCTCCTGCCTCTGCTTCCTGAGTCACCAGGATTACAGGTGTGCACTACTGTGCCTGGAATGACTTTTTATCCCACTGCCACTAATAGAACAGGAAGTTTATGAATTTCTAGACGAGCTGTTGGAAGATTATACCTGGAGAAAGGCCAAACTCAAAACCAATTAAACCCAAGTAGGTGCTTAGGGTTATAATTACTAACTGTTCTCTCTATATAATACTCAACACAAAAATGTTCAGCGTATTCTTCAAGTACTGATTTTTGATACGTACTATGCTAACTAAACAGTACAGGTCAGTAAAAATTGATTTTAAATAGTCAGATTTCCCTATGGGAAAAAGATCTTCTCTCATGACAACAGAGTAACTAGGGGTTCAAGCTGTTGTTAACAGCATTACTGCACTGTGGGGGACAAAGAGCTTTTGAACCAGATGGATCTAAGTTAAATTTCACTTCCTGACAGTGGACCTATGGCAAGTGTCTCTGCAGACCTATTTTTATGTATGAAATGAGTATAATCATCTCTCAGAAGATTGCTGTAAGGAATTAATATGTTGACTCTTATGCTCAACATTTAATGTTGTTGTTAGGTGCCATCGAGTCGGTATCCAACTCATAGCGACCCTCATAGGGTTTTCAATGGCTGTTTCGGGATTGCCTTGGAAGTGGATTGCCAGGTCCTTCTCCCACAACATTTAATAGCCACTGGATAATGGACACTTACTGTCAAGGGCAGTACAGTTAAGAGATTTATCTAGTTGAAGTATGTTTCTGTTTACCCTTTTTCATCAACTTAATCTTTATATCTGGATAACTATTGACAGCCAAATCTGCTCTGCCCAGGTTGGTAGGGCCTCTCCTTGTCTTTCATTTTCAGGTGTAATCATAGATCAGGGAACGAGCATATGTTCACATTGACAAAAGCAGGTTAAAAGGCATCAGTACAACTTAACGGAGTTTAATTTATTCCAAGGTATGATGTATGGTGACATGCCACCCTTTTGCCTGTGTGAGCTTCACTAGTCGGGAAAGCAACTGTTGAATGTATACTCTTACACCTTTGTTGTTGTTGTTAGCTGCCATCGAGTCAGTGTCCGACTCATAAATGATCCTATGTACAACAGGCGAAACAGTATTGTTACTGCTTCTCTGTTATTCATAGGGTTTTCAATGGCTGATTGTTTTTTGGGAGTTGCCTGCCTGGTCCTTCTCCCAAGCCTACAGCATCTGGTGTTCCCAGGCAGTCTCCCATCCAAGTACTAACCAGGCCCGACCCTGCTTAGCTTCCAAGATCTGATAGGATTAGATGCCACAGTGCTACAGCTGCAGGACTTGTACCTTTAGTTACTCAAAATTCAATCCCTAGGTCAGTTTCTCCACACTCTTAAGTTTCCAGACTGGGGCAGAGCAGGGTTACATCAATCAACAGTTGTTAGAAACAGCCATTACACATGGAAAGGATCAAGAGAAAGGAAATGAAAACATACAGATTTCTCTAGAATGTAGATTAAACATAACTAGCCAAACTTATATAAAACAGCTTAAGAGCAAAGTTATCAGTGCCCAAAATAATCATCCTTTGTTTTCTTGAGGACAAGAACCATTTCAAGTTAATTACATAGTATATACTACATTTAAGTGATGGGCAGAGGAACATTAAATAAGAATATTTAGCCAAGAACCTGGGCTTAGTCCTCTTTGTGCCGGTAACTTGACATGCATCCTTGATCTCTGAATAATTATTTCATGCCTTAAATGGTATGGTATGTTGATGACGTTAGGTGCTGTAGAGTCCGACTCAAGAGCGACCCTCATAGGGTTTTCAATGGCTGATTGTTTTGGGATGCTCACAGCATTTTCGATGGCTGATTGTTTTGGGACTGTTCTAGGAGTGGACTGCCACATCCTTCTCCCATTTTTACAGTGCTGAGGACTGAACCCGGGTCCTGAAAGCAGCACTCTGCCACCTGACCTAAAACGGTATCATACTTAAAGGTATGGTATGGTGTCTAGATGGGTAGAAATTCCCATCTATTGAGTAGACTGTGTAGACACTAAAATGTATGGTAAACTAGAGAGACCAGATATCCAAACATGGAAAATGCTTAATATACCATAAATTCAGAATGTAATAAGTAAAAAATGAAAATGATACCCATATTGTATAAATGCACAAAAATATTATCAGTAATTGTAGGATTATTAGTAAATTTTTTCTAAGGCTTAATGAAGTTTTAAAATGGTAGAAATTTAGAACGTCATAATTCTTTATACTTTATATATTATTTTACAAAATACTCTCATTTTATTTAAGCCTCAATAGAATAAAAGAAATAGGCTCAGGAATTAGTTATTTGAACAAAGGTCCACAGAGAAAACACACAAATGCACATCTAATTCCAAGTACAATATTAGCCTATTTCTAGTTCCACATTAGCATGTAACTCACTATAGGACCTTGGACAAACAACCAGATGCTCTAAGACAATGGTCAAACCTGGAATCCTGGGGAGACTGAAACTGGCATCTGTATTCCATCTCCAAAGATCATAGTTTAAATTTTAAAATAACTTTAAATACTCCCAGGTGATGTTTAGACAAATTTGGGAATCAGTACTCTAAACAGTAATATTTTCATATACCAAGAACTGTCTTACGAGACTATTCAAGAAAAAGACTCTGAAGAGAATATTTCAAATGAAGGCAAGTATGTTTTCAGTAAGAAACCATCAATTTTAAAATAGACTAAGATGACAAATCATGAAATACCAAAGTTTACAAAACATATTTTTAGTTTTATTTCAGTCATGTTAGGTTATCTAAGAGCTGTGAAAAACTATGCTACCTGTTGATAAACCCATCAGTTCTATTTACTACTATGAAAGCTTTACCTCTAGTGTTTCACATACCTCAAACCTGTTATTTTGTATCTTAAGGAGAAAGAATATCAAACTGATCACAGAAAAGTTGTATCTGTCACATATATAATACATTATGGTCATCACATTATTGTCATTAAGAAATATTTGCTTTTTAGGAGCAATTAAGGGTACTGTCCTATTCTTCACTGTCTTCCCCTCGTTTCCTTTAAGAAGTGAAAGGCTACTACAAGAAAGCAAGCATTCAAACCATCAATAGTAAGACAAATTATTTTAAGATATTTAAAAAAAATCCTGACATGAGGGAAAAAAGTGATCCTTAGGCCTGCAGAGCACAGAACTGCTGGAACACAGCGAGGATATGAGGGTCTAATTCAGCAGTGAAGAGAAGGTTCTCCAGGGTCACCATGTACTGTTGGATTATCTGGTGATGCTACAGAGACAAAAGGGGTGTCCTGGTCAGGAAAAAGCACATTAAGCAATCTTGAAGAACATTTCCCTTGGTAGACCACCCACCCCTATTGAAGGGGAAGTAGGGAAAAAAGTAGTTAATACTGACAGGAGTAATAGGGCTCCAGACATGCTCCAACGTTAAAAAAACATAGGGGGAAATGGAGAAAAGGAATGTTCAGTAACTTAAAAAAACCCAGTTCTTACCAGCTTCTATGTAAATGCAACTCATGGTGCAAGGCAGTGGTAGTAAAACCTGCTTGTGGCTAGTACAACTACTATAGACCAGGTTCAGCTGGGTTTCCCCCCTAATCAGGACATAATATATGATGACTTTTAAAAAGCAGCTCAAACATGGATTGACCTAAGGAGCTAAAACGTCATAAAATCAAAGAAGGTCTTCTGTATGCTCTAGGTAGACTGGAATATACTCTAAGATTCTTATGGGACTAGAGACTGTTAAAACTTTTTAATTGGCAGTAACTAAAAAATCTAGAGGGATTTCCTATTTAGAAGCTTAAAGAACTGAATTTTTAAAAAGGACTTCTGCATTAATCACTTTTCTAGAACAAACAAATGAGAACTTAGGGGGTTGGTGTCTCCTACACATCTTTAATTTAAATGTAACTGAGAGGAGGTATTGACATTTTGCTTTACAGAGACCTCAGGGATCTTAACTTGACTCTGTGAGCACTGTTACTAGTAACCCTGAGACTTTTAAGTACTTTTATAAACCCAATTACTGTTCCCTTTGCATTTTTCCCTCTATATTTTAGATTATAGCTAGGCTCCCGAGCTTAGAAAATGGCAATTATGAGTCTGAGTGATATCAAACCAATTTAAGCCTAAATATTCTGATGAGCAATAGCAGCAACGAATGGACATGAACTAAAGGGCTAACAGGAAGTATATAAATAACCTCCTGGCAAATTTCATGAGGGTTTTATTTATTTGTTCACTTATTTTTTTGTGTCAGGGATCAAACCCAGGGCCTTGTGCATGCCTGGCAAGCACTTCATCACTGAGCTGCACCTTCAGCCCTATGAAGATTTTTTAAAATGGAAAATCTTTGTGGCAGAGAGTAGTGATGTTTTATCATCTACTCAAAGCTCCTTACAAACCTGTAGGAAGATCTGCTGAAGCCTCTCTATACAGTTCTTATACCATGGTGTTAATATACTGGTCCCATCAGTTTCACATCGTACCAAATGCTCAGTCAAGATCATGATAAAACGCTAGAAAAGATGAAGTTGAGGAAGTATTAGAAGGAGGATCTTATACTTCAGAAACAAATTTATAACAAAGAGTCCTTAAAGTACTGCTAGTTCCATCTTTGTGGTATGTGTTCCTAACTTTCATGATTCATTGAAGTACTGTTGTCAAGCTAAAAAAGAAGACTGGTTATAATGTGAGTTGGTACATTCTTTTTAGCAATATATAATGATCTTTAAAATCTAAATTACTTACCCCAGTAATATTACCACTTGGCCTTTATTATAACGATATACATCAGGATGTTTACAAGAATCTTAGCTGCACACTATGGTGCACACCAGTGGTCCCAGCTACCTAGGAGACTGAGACAGGAGGATTGCAGGTCTGAGGCCAGAAACAGCCCATGCAACTTAGTGAGACTTGTCTCAAAAACAAAAATCAAAAGCAAAAAACCAAAAAATTGGGCAGGGAGTGCTTGCCAAGCATGTACGAGGCCCTGGATTCAACCCCTAGTACTGCAAAACAAAAAACAAAAAACCCTTAGGAATCTATACACAAAAGTGTTCATTAAGGAGGAAAATAATTATCAAAATGAATAAGGACTAATTAAGCCTGAGACAGGTATTTAAATGGTAAGTAAACAGCACAGAACTCAGGTGTACTTGGTGGCCTCAAAGTGGTAACAATTCTGTATTCTTAAGCTCTTCTGTAAATGAGCATGCATTCCTTTTGTGATTAAAAATAACATATTTTTAAAACTAAAGAAATTGCACTGATTCTTTTTGCATGTCACTTTCCCAAGCCAAGTTACCTGAAATATGACAAGGAAGAGGTTCTTTTGCTCACTCTGAGCAGATTCCACTTTTTCCTGCAATCTTTCTATCTGCTCCTCAAGAGCCCCATCTTTCCTGTCACTGCTTCTCTCGTCGTCATCACTTCGCTGCAGATGGCACAGGAACAGAAACAAGCATTTAGAAACCTGGCATATTAAATCCCCTCAAGGAAGGGGAAGGATTTTACTGTTCTTAAATACTCTATAAAGACTTGCATTCTTACAGTGAAGACCCCCCCACCCTCCTGGTCTTCTTCAGAAATAAGACCTGGGGTTTTTCTCACTCAGAACTTCCATCGATACTTGGTAGGCTGATATTTTATGGCATTTGTCTTGTAACAGTGGTGCGGTGTTGGCTATAACATATCACTATTTGACCACTTGTGTGGTAGTAACAAGGAGGCGACTTGCTACTCTTTCACCCCCAATACATCACAGGGAAAAGATAGGGCAGGCCCAGGTCACTCATCCTCATCACAATCAGAAATGGCTTTGACTGACAAGTAATTATTCAAAGCAGACTGTTCAATGGTCTGCTGGCAAAGATGGGCAAGTTCACTCATGTAAAGATTTTTCTTTTTTGGTCTATTAAGATGTTTTATTTGTATGCATGTTTTATATCCCTAGAAAAAGAATCTTAGGATTTCTCTGCTGTGTGTTTTCATCTTGCTTCACAGTCTGTGATACCAGCTGAGATTGTCAGTACAATGAAACCAAAGTGACAGGATGGGAGTACATTATTTTGCCATTTTTCCAGGCCTTTGAGCTGCACATCAAATCTGGGGCTGATCACACTTGTTTAACTTGCCTAGGAGGTTCACAACAATTTTCCCTGCTCTGTGATCATCAATGACTTCAAATTCACCAGTGTAATTATGCTTCATCATCACAGTTAGAAACTGGGTAATGACTTTGGAGCAAGGCCTGGAGACCAGGGATCAGCTCTCTTTTCAGCACTGTTTATGCTTTTGAGCGCATTGGCCAGCACATTCGTGTGCACCATCAAGGAAAGATAGTGGAAGACACACACAGTTTTTAGTTTTTAATAATTCCCTCCCATCTCTCCCTGACGAGTGTATAGCATTTACTTAGGCTTTTAAAAAAGGCAGAATAAAAGGCACAATTTATCTCCATTTTATGAAGGGAAAAGCTGAAAGATTAGATGTCCTAGCTGTACTTGGCTCTAGGTGTGTTACATACCAATGTCTTTTTAGCAAGAAAGTGGAAGTCACTGAAGCTAGAAACCTGTTAATCCTTCTAGATGCCACTCTACTGCTAAGGCCTACCCATGATGGCCTTTCCCACTCTTTAAGGAAAATGATCAGAACTACTCTCAGATCTTACTGGACTCTGCTTTTCTCTCTCTCTACCACAGCACCTGTCAGAGGCTCCTTAGGTTCTAGGCACCTGGGCACATACTTGTCTTCCTAACCCTAGACCAAGGTAAGGTTCCAGAACACCAAGCCAATGTCAATAAAACCTATGTACCAGGAGGGAAATGTTACAGAAATCTGTGTTACCTGTGACAATAGCCACTAGCCACACCTGGCTACTGGGTACCTGAAATGTGGCTAGTATCGCTAGGGGACTGAACTTTAAATTGTAGTTAGATCATTTTAATTAATTGAAATTCAGATAGTTTCATGTGGCTAGTGACTACCATACTAGCACATTTCTACAGAACTTTGTAGCATGAGGGAAAGTCTCTAGTATGTGACAGACATGGGTCAGAACCCAGCGCTGTCACTTAATGGCTATGTAACCCTGAACATGTTACTTAACTTCTCTGGGCCTCAGCCTATACATCTATAAAATGGGATGACACCATTTGCCTTTACAGTATTTTTAAGTTTGGGAGAGTTTATTTACAATCATTCTGTGTCTCCACATATAAATGTGTGTGTGTGTACACACACATACACAAATATACAAACTTGCTATAGGTTCATTAAACTTGTTTTGAGACAGATGGGTTTATTATACTTGTTTTTTTAACTTTTGTTTTTACTGCCAATTAAAGAGCTAATGTTTAAAAATTTTTTATTGTACTTTTTTTAAACAAGTTTTATTTTTGTTTTTAGAGCCTTACTATGTACCCGTGCTGGCCTCAAACTCATGATCCTCCTGCCTTAGCCTCCTCAGTGCTGGGATTACAGGCATGCCCCATCACACACAGCTAAGTCATTAAACTTATTTTTTTACCATCTACTCTGATAAATATGCCTAATACCAGAAAATAATGTCATAGAGAATACCGGTCCAATTATGCTAAGTCACAGAATGAAGCCCGCTCACTGTTTCCCTTTGAAAGTATAGCTGGTGCTTGGGAGTGACTGTCCCATCTTTCATAGTACTGGGGATGTGATATGCATCTGTAGTCTTCTTCCTTCCCTCTTATACCAGAGACTCAGAGACACAGTGGCCTCTTGCAGGAAGCCAACCCAGAGGTAGTGAAAAGTAAAGCTCATGGCTTATACCATTCAGGCTAATGACACACAACAGATTACCCGCTACTGCCTCTTTCCCTGCATCTGCA
The DNA here is from genome assembly GCA_007922755.1 of Pedetes capensis. Taxonomy (NCBI): domain Eukaryota; kingdom Metazoa; phylum Chordata; class Mammalia; order Rodentia; family Pedetidae; genus Pedetes; species Pedetes capensis. Next base: position 24,970 of record VMDO01001795.1, read on the forward strand.
AACAGCTCTGTGTAAGCTGGCCTCTGAAAAAATAAATTACCATCAAAGTAATGGACTTTGAATATGCTCCAGTTTCTGGCACACTTTCTTTAACCACTTTTGAATGGGCACAAGACTTACCCGTTTGTGTTGCCTTGCCAGTTTCTCTTTAGCTTCTTCTAGCTCTTTCTGGATCTTCAGAACATGTTTGTTCATCTTACGAATTGTAGAGTGCAAGATTTCCCAAACAAATAATCTTAAAGTAATATGGCATTTGGTTATTGTATGTTAAGCTATGCTTATAGATAATAAAACTGCTCAAATTTTATAACCTATTCATTCTTAAGGGCTGAGATAGCCTTCCAGCTTTGGGGAGAACTAGGTGTGTTTCTTCAGCAACACTTATGACTTATTTGTCTGTTATTATAAATTGTACAAGTATTTATCCCCACCCAGTAGACTCAGGCAAGCAACTCCTTAGGGGCAATACTGAGTCCTGCCATTTATCTTCTATCCCTTAACTAGATATAGAAGATGTGTGTACATAGTCACTGAACTGGCAAACTACAATAAACACTGACCAAAGGAAGAGGAATAAATACATTTCTCTTTTCTAAATGTAAACATTAAATGTTGAACTTTTCTCAAAATTTTACACATTTATATTATTTTAATTAATGCACACTCAGCCAATTCTCTTGAGACATTCAAGAAACTCATTAGTTGATAAGGGACTACAGCTTTAAGAATGAGATAAATATTAATGTGCCAGCTCTCATCAGGAAATAGTTCAAACATGAGGATCACTTTGTTGGTGCTTTAAAATGTTTGCTGCATAAATGGCTCATTTTAAAAAAAGAAGTTCCTCACTTTTTTCGTCTACCAACTAGACCTCCTAACTCTAGGATACAGCACATAGTACGTACTTCTACAAATTTTGACCCAGATGACAGTTTAGGTGGAAGATAGTAAAACAATCTGCTGATAAAACTCCTAGTCTAAAAGCAGAGCCTTTTAACTCTGGTAAGGGTCAGGGAAGGCTTTGCTGAGTTAGAAATATTTGAGCTAGGTGTAAAAAAATGATGTAGCTCTTAAGCAATGAAGCAATTTCAGAATGCTCGGGTCTGAATCCTGACTCTGCACTTACTGGTGTGACTCTGGGTAAATTATTTAAGCACTCTGACATTTTCCTATTCTGCACAATGTAGACAATAATGGAACCTCCTCTATGGTGTTGTGAGCAGGAAATGAATTAAAAATGCAAATCATTTGGCATAATGGTTAACACATATATGGGTGATCGGTTTTCTGAGTGTCTGCAAACCTGAGAATGCCTTTCTGTTGTCTCCATTTGTGAATGGTAGTAAGAGAGTATAACAACCTTTGATCACATACTATCACCTTAAGGATTCAGTAAATTTCAGAGCAGCATCCTCTGGTAGTAACAGATACAGCAGGGAAGTTAAAGGACTGTGATGGACTTTTATATCTTTGCAAATTATTTGCTTTTGTTTCCTGTTTTGTGTCAACTCCTGCTGTCCCAGTCCTGATCAACTGTAAAGCCTGTGCAATTTCACAAATAAGAACCATCATGTTCTCGAAGAATTGGTATATATGTGGTCTCTTATATGAGCTCCAAATTCTGGTCCAAACCTAGTAAAGTCACGAGATAGCTCAGAAGAGAAAATCCAGTTTGCTACTGCAGCACAGTCGACAATTTGTGTACGAATCATCTTATCAACTAGTACAGCAATCATCTACAATGAGAGAAGAATTAGGGTAAATCACCTTACAAGTAGCCAAAGTAATAATATTGCTATGAAAGTAAAATAGGAAGCCTATACAATTTTTAGTGGCAATGGAATTAATTAGTTTGACCAAAAGGTATTAAGATTTATTCTGCCATCTGCTTGGCTCTAGTACTGTGAGAAATGCTATATCACCAATAAAGAGTGAATGAATAGAAAAACTATGAATGGTAATGCTTAATTTTTAAATAAATTTTTAGATGATAATATCTACACAAAAAATATAATTTCAGTTGAATCCACCAAATTAAAATACAACATTTTACTATAAAAAGTCTTAACTGTCTAATGAAATTTATTTCAATGCCTTTTTATATTAAGATTTGAGAAATTTGGATCAAAATGAATATCCTAGATAACCATTTCCTACCCAACTTGTAGATTCTGCCAAGCAAGAAGCATTCTTAATAAATATTTAACATGTACTGAGATATAGGCCAAAAACAAATCATAATGCTTACTCTTTAAAAACTGAACCAAACATCATTTTTCCCATAGCACGAAAAAATTTATAAATTTAAAAACTGTTATATATTCACAATCAAATTTAATTAATTGCTTCATCATTACACTTATATAGCCAGGGCCTCAACATGTCTAATTAAATAATTTTTACCTGTGGATGGTTCCTCCAAACCTCAAACATAACTCTCAGCACATGCAACTTTCCTTCATCACTTTCCGCTAGGGTTTTGAAGACTTCATGAAACCTTTTAATAATGGAGGAAAAATACCATATACACTTACTCATTTTGTTTTCAAAGCCTTTTTATGTTACTCAATTTACAATTCAGTATCTAAATGCAAAATAACCAAATATTAGCCATTAAGGATGTAAAAGGTATGATTAGGAATTCAGTTATATGGAAGCTGTCACAAAATCTTAAAGGAGGAATATCTATATGCTCTTTCTTCTTCTTTTTTTTTTTTTTTGAACCCAGGGCCTCGTGCTTGCATGCTTTGCAAGTGTTGGACCACTGAGCTGCAACTCCAGCCCATTTTTTTTACTTTTTTTGAGACAGAGTCTTGCCAAATTACGCAAACTGCCTCTGGTCTCGAACTTGCGATCCTCCTGTCTCCCCATCCCGAGCCACTGGGATTACAGGTGTGCGCCACAGTGCCCAGCGGTATGCTCTTTCTTCTTGAGCATTTTGATAAATTCGAAAGATGTGTCTTTAGATGCCAACCTCTGGGCGGCTCCCAAAAATGTAGCTGGCTTTTATTTCTGCTTACTTTCCTTTAGGAAGATGCTTAGACAGGCAGGGAACTTCTGATGGCATAAGGGACTGTCCTGAGGACCTGACTTTTCACCAGTTTCTCTCAGAGTCTTTATGAAAAAAACATATCTTCCATGTATATATGCAAACTGTACATGCAAACTGACAGAAGCCTTGGGGAAAGGATATTAGCTAACACAAGACCAAATTGCACGGTATCAAATTATATAATACTAAGATTGTGTTCAGTAATTTTAGGCAAAATATTGGCGTACCAAGCCTATACTTACTTTGCAAGAGCACTGAAGGAGTGGCTAAATGATTTGGCTGCCAAGTGTAGCAGAGTCTGTACAAAGACCTCTATTTTCAATGGATTAAAACTGAATCCTTCATCTGAAAAATATTTCATGGTAAGATGAGAAAAAAGATGTACAACAATTCCTTGGTGCTGTACCTGGAATGCTAAACAGCATGCTCACAACTAAATGCTAAGTCAAACATTCATATGTCTTTTAGTAATAATAAAAGACCATCACTAATTTCAAATACTCAAAACATAAAACTAAGCATAATCTTAATTCTGAATTTCACAGAATCATTTCCCTAATTCTCCTATATGATCCATTTCTTTTAAAAATATAAATTTCCCTATTCATATTATGTCTATTTGATGGCAAGATAATACATTAATTAAAAACAAAAACAGCGAGCAATTAAGCCATGTCTTAAGATGTCTGACAACATCTAAATTTAATGCCATCATTTGATTTATGCTTTCTAAGCACACTCCCCCACCAAATGGCTACCCAGTTATCTCAGCAGACTTGTCATCTGTTCTACTGATGTGGCTTTTTATGCCAGTACCATGTTGATTTAGTTACTATAAATAACATTTCACAGTATGATTTAATATGTGATAAGGTAAATTTCTCATCACTTTTTTCTTTATTTCATTTGTTAATTCAGGTAAACATATAAGTTATTTTCTCAATTTTCCCACCCTAACCCAGGAAACAAACCTATGATTCTGAGTGAAATTACATGGTATATATTCAATAAATGTTAAATGTTATTATTATAATGGCTTAAAATTTGGAGAAAGTATCACCATTATAACACACCAAACCTTCCCATTCAGGAACCTCTCTACAGTGAAAACAGAGAATGTATAAAAACCCTTGAGTGATCAAGGTATATTTTACTTTGCATGTAGGATACTCTTAATGTATGCTATTTCACGGGAATGTTAGGACCTGTTTTTAAATAAGGGAGAAAATATCTGGGTTCTAAGAACACGTGAAAGACCAACAGACATACTGTTTTATGAGTACCCACTGGAATTTAAGAGGAACTCATGTTGCCAGAGTTATGTTTACACTCTAACTTGGCCCACACACAGTTCCACTGAAGAAATATTTAATTCTCTTACCGTCATCATCATCTTGGTTAGGATTTGGTACATCTTTCAGAATGCTGAAGATTTCATCATTGGTTGCCTTACTTTTAAAGGCAACAGATAAGCAGAGGGCCACAGAATGACCAGGAAGAGAATCTAAACAAAAAATAGAGTGGAAGGTAGATCAAGCTTAAAGATTGTTCTTTTTCTTTTCTTTTTTTTTTTTTTTGGTACTAGGGGTTGAACCCAGGGCTCTGTGCTTGCATGCTTTGCAAGTGCTGTACCACTGAGCTATACCCTCAGCTTTTTTTTTTTCCCCCACTTTTTATTTTGAGACAGGGTCTTGCTAAATTATGCAGACTGCCTCTGGCCCCAAACTTGTGATCCTCCCATCTCCACCTCCCAAGTTGCTGGGATTACACATGTGAGCCACTGTGCCTGGCTTAAGACTGTTCTTATGAATAGTTAGATAACTGAGAAACTTAAAAATTCCTTCCTTTCAAAATAGAATATTCTTTATCTCAGGATCAACATTTACATTGTATAAGACACCATATGTAAAAGTTTCACTTAATAGGTCAATAGTTTTTCACCTAGAAGACAAATCTCATCTCAACACTTCTTGTGAACACTTCAGGAATTGAAATCAGGAGTACAGGGGTGTTGATCTTCTACAAGATAAGCAGTGAAGGGAAAAGAGAGAGTTACAACTGTCCTAGGCCAGTCCTCAATTCACGTGGGCCTTAAGCCCAAATGCTAAGAACCAATGTACTTCTCTTTCATTTTTGCCAACATCCCCTTCTTCCTTCTTTCCTCTGATACTGTGGAAACTAAGTTTGAGTTGGAACAAAGTCGAGGCTGGCAATTCTAACTTTTTTTTTCTGTTTTCTTATGCTGACTCACATGCGTGAATCTATACAGGTCAGAAGCTTATGTGATGTTGACACCATGTGGTCACTACTGGTATCTGTTGAGTCCTTACTGTGAATCTATACAGGTCAGAAGCTTATGTGATGTTGACACCATGTGGTCACTACTGGTATCTGTTGAGTCCTTACTGTATAAAATTTGTGTTAGTATAAAGCCATCACCAGAGAAACATTTACTGTAAAGGAGACAAGGAGGTGGGGGTAGGGTTTAGCTCAGGTGGTAGGTACAGTGCTGCTCTGTGCTCTGTGAGGCCCAGAGTTCATTCCCCAGCACCATATAAATGGGAGAAGGAACTGGCAGTCTACTCCCCATACAATTCCAAGACAATCTGCCATTAAAAACCCTATGAATAGCAGAGAAGCACTGACACAGTGCTGGGCATGGCACAGTGTCAGGGAATGTTTCGTTCTGTTGTTCATAGGGTCGTTATGAGACCTGACTCAATGGCACCTAACAACAGTAACAACAAGACAAAGAGGTAACAAAAATGGCAATCCTGGCATAGGGCCACAGGGTGTAAGTTATTAAGCACCTAGAATGAATAAAGTCTATTAAAACAGGTTACATGAGGATAGTCATGTAACGCCTGCACTGAATTCTTCCATGAGAGTAGGAGGAAACTAAGCAAAAAACAAACCAAAACAAAACACATACATAATAAAACACAAATCCTTTGCCACCAATAAATTTACATTCTAGCTGAGGAACCAAGATGTTTACATTAGAGGCATCCAGACAGCAATATGAAACTGGCTTGCTCAAGGTTAAAAAAATATTTACAGGAGTAGAGCTTGGGCTAGCTCATAGGAAGAAAACAGGAGCTAGAAATAAAAAGGGCTTCTGTACTGGGGTAATGGCACAAGGCAAGGAAGGGCAGAGTCCTAAGATGCAAAAAACCTCCAGGCAACACATAAGGGAAGGCTCATGGCAGGGCTGTGTTCAGTTCAACTGAAAAGTCCAACTTGGAAAAACCCTACACTTAACTCTGTACCAATGATCACCAAGGTATAACACCTTACGTTTATTAAGCAAAAATAACATGCAAAACACAAATGACAGGACATTATAGCTCCTTCAATTCACAGTGCAATCTCAAGATGATGTGACCAAAAGGTAAGAAAATCATGTTTATGAATTTACTTCTGGAGGCATACAGACATGTGTACCTATGCCCCCAATACCAGACCTAAACTGGTATCAGATGATAATCAATTTAAGTAATTTCCATCATCATAACAAATACACACTTTCAGCTTAGTACTTTAAATTCATCTCACTATACTTGGCATCATACTTAAAATGATGTCATAGACATAATACTGTAAACAGTATAAAATAGCATAAAAAGACAAAGAAGCCAGTTACAACTAATTGGAGTCAAATAAAATTCTCAATATAGTGGATAGTGATGGACCACTTTTCAAATAGTGAAAACATGTTGTTGTTGTTGTTAGGTGCTGTCGAGTCGGTATCCGACTCATATCGACCCTCATAGGGTTTTCAATGGCTGACTGTTTCCGGATTGCCTTGGGAGTGGATTGCCAGGCCCTTCTCCCATTTTTGTGGTGCTGGGAATTGAACTCGGGACCTCAGAGACTGCAGCGCAGCGCTGCGCTCTACCAGCTGAGCTAAATCCCAGCCCAGTGAAAACATAACCCCCCCAAATTCATTTTCTTCACCCTTAAATAACTGACTTCTGAACATACTTGCACTGGTACTTTTTAAAGACAGAGGAATTTGTCTTATTACTTACTGCTACTTTCATCTCCATACTTGTAAATGCATGTTGGGTTTGCAGGACATAGAGCTGAGAAGGTAGGAGGAACAATATCTAATATACGCTGATGGTAAGACAACCTGCAATACAAATAATAGCCTCATAAAATACCACTTACCGGTTTTATTCATCAGTAACACCCAACTTTCCTGGAAAGCCCCAATCTCTTAACATCTTATACTCAACTGACAACTAAAGAAGTGAATGGGGAAAAAAAGTTTTTTAGGCTTTTGAATAAAACAGCACACAGAAACTCAGGCCTACTTCAAAACTTAATGGCATCCATCAAGGTGTGGGCTAGGGGGCTTAGAAGCCTGGTGGCCAAGGATTTGGGATGATACTGGGGAAGATTGGAGGAGATAGTGGGCATGGTTGGGAGAGTGGTTATACAGTACCAGATAAATAAATATGGAGGATTATAAGCAAATATTTAAATAAACATGGAGGAACCAAATTTTTTACTGCCTGAGAAAGTATTTATAAATCATGGCACACAGGAAAGCCAGAAGCAGTATGTTGGGTTGGAAGTGAAGAGATGGACACAGACACACACACACAGGTGTCTATAAACATATTTATAGATATATGTGTGTATGTATGCGTACATGTCCATTGAGAGGGCCTAGAATCAATGACATGACAAGAACAAGCACAACACGGGCCCAGATCATGGTTCCTAAGCACTATATTCTATTATATTAGGAACCAGGGCTCTTTGAATAGATGATTCCAGGACAGGGCCAAAGAAACATGACATGAATAATCTTATACCAGGAAACAAGGAAATGTTCAATAAATGTTGGGTAGATATTAAAAAAAAAAAAAAAAAGACACATGACTTACAGGGGCCCCCAAGGACAAATCAAAGACAATCTGGGCATCAAAATAAATCACGACATGTTTTAAAACATAATGGATCAAAAAGAAATTCATTAGTCTCTAATGATTATCTAAATAAAGAAATAAACGAGAAAGGGTAGCTCTTATAGTAGAATGCCAACTAATAGATGTAGAAAAATTACAGAAAATGACAATCATCACTTGGGCATCCTCATAATGGAGGCTGATAAAAGCTGGAGTTTTTAGTGAAGGGTGGAGGTTTGATGAAGAATGAAGAGTGTAATCTCCTACGATCTCCTGCAAAACAGTTGCCAGTTACAAAGGGAAAAATGGTGAGGTTAAGATGGAGAAATCTGGCAGACAATGTATATGACTAAGTGACCAAGATTAATACCACAGTGGTGGGATTCACATGACTCTTCGTGTGACACACTGATAGCAACAATGTAAGACCTGAGTCTGCTCAGAAGAAATAACAGAGCAAACCAGAAAAGTAAGGCCTAGGCTGTGTAAAACTGACAAAGACAAGGAAAACAGAGAGAGAAAAAAAGGTAACTGTTCAAGACCGAAAGAGTCTCAGTAGAATGACAACTATGCTACACGTGATTCTGGAGAGGATTCTGGGCCACAAAGGAAAAAGAGACACTGCTTGGGAAGGTTGGCAAGATTTCAGCAATTTCTGGGGATTGTACGGCAGTGTTGTACCAGAGCTGATTTCCTCATTTGGAGGGCCATATCCTGACAAAATAGAGGCGGCTTTGTTTCGGGAAAACGTTTCATGGAGTGTTGAAGTATGATGGGCCATCATGACCTCACTTTGTTGTCAAAGAGTTATAATAGAGAGAGAGGAGACACTGGAAAGAGCACTGGAACAAACAGGATAAAATGTTGGCAACTAGGGAACCTAGGTCCATAGGACAGAGTTCTTTGCACTATTTTGGCAACATTTCAGAAAATCTGAAATCACTTTATAGCATAATATTAAAAAAAATCCTTATTGGCTTAATTCACATAGAATCCAGTTGGTATGGCTGCCTAAATCCTGATTAAAAGGTGAGACAGAAGATGGGTAAGTACTTGGATTAAAAAATGATAGTATGGACATACATGACAATGCAGAGAAGAAAAAAATCCTCCCACAAAAATCTAGGAGACCTAAACTGAAAAAATACAAAGAACTTACCTCATACATTTTTCTAGAACTTCTCTTACAAACTTTGGTTTGGGACTTTCAGGATCTTGAGTGAGACAATCTGACCTAAGGAGGAAATATACTTTTGTAAGTTCTTACATATAAGCTGCATATACCTAACTTGTACTGCCTACAGTTTCCTTCTGCCTATTATTTCATATTTGTTGTTGTAGTTAGGTGCCGTGGAGTTGTGTCCCACTCATTGCGACCCTCATAGGGTTTTCAATAGCTGATTGTTTCTGGATTGCCTCAGGAGTGGATTGCCATGTCCTCCCATTTTTGCAGTGCTGGAAATTGAACTTGGAACCTCAGAGACTGCAGAGCAGCGCTTTACCCACCGAGCTAAATCCCAGCCCATTTCATATTTATACATAGTAAATTAGTATCAAAGAAACCAAATATTTCAGACAGTAGATTGCTTTTAAGCTATTGATTGACTGATAGACTGATTTCGGTACTGGCAGATTGAATGTAGGCCTCACCCATGCTTTGCTAGTGATCTACGACTGAGCTGCACCCCTAACCCATGTTTTTACTTTTTTTCTTGAGCCAGTGTCTCCCTATGTTACTGCTGTCTCTGGCCTCAAATTAGTGATCCTCTTGCCTCTGACTCCCAAGTCACCAGGATTACAGGCATGAGCCACTACCCCAAGTTTTTAAGTTAGTTACAAATATTAAGTTTTTTGGCTATAGAGAAAATAAGGATAAAAAATACCAAACTTACCAATCTTCCCAGCTCCATCGGAACTGAAAGTTACTTAGATGATGAGAAAACCAATTAATAAACCTACACAAGGGGTAGGGGAGAGAAGGAAGAATGGTTGCAATTTAGAACAGGAACTTAGATAATCTTTCGAAAAGAGAAACGCTATTTTATGATTAATGAAAAGCATACCTCGTTACTTATACCTGTATCTTCCTCTGCCACTTTTTTCTCTACAAATCCTATAACTTATTTTTTAATAATTCCCTGTCTCACGTCTTCTAACAATGGTACCTTTTATTCTTCTTTAGGTAACAGGATTTAAGCACCTGTTTTGGGTGGGCACCTTATATATTTTTAGGTAATTTCTCAGACTTTTTTTAATTTTAATTTTTTTTTGGTACGTGGGGGTTAAACCCAGAGCCTTGCACAAACTTCACAATTGCTCTACCATGGGGCTGCACCCTCAGCTCAATTTTTTTTAATTTTTAAATTTTGAGACACGGTCTCTCTAATTCACGCAGGCTATCTCTTGCCTTAAACTTGAGATCCTCCTGCTTCCACCTCCCAAGTTGCTGGGATTACCGATGGGTGCCACTGCACCTAGCTCTAATTCTCACATTTTCAAGAATATTATTTCCCTATATAACTGATGATAAAATAGAGGGGAGGGGGAAAAAAAAAGAAATTTCAAATAAAACATTTAAAAACAGCAGAACCAAAATATAATCTCTTACCATACCATGCCCTTTTCTCCATAGGCTATATCCCTGAAGCCTCCCTTGCTCCTAAAAATATACCTACCTTTCTAACTAGAGAGGAAACATTTTAGTACACAATGTAGTGCTATGAACTCCAAAAGAGACCTCAAAATATGAATATCACAATGGACATACCTAAAACAACTGTTACTTTGTTAGGGGGGGGAAAAAAACAAGAGATTTTCTTAAAACAAATCCCTCACGAATCTATAATTTCAGCCACTGGAATCAGTAAAGGTAACAGGTCAATAACCCAGAATAGCTCTATTGATAATTTTCTGACATAGAATATGAACAATGGACACAAAAAGTTTGGAAACTGGAAAAGTATTTAATTCTTCTACTGATTTGATTTGGGAAACTGACAAAAAGAATGAATACCAGCTAATAAAGGTAACCACTCAGACCTTTCCTGAAAGAAAATAGTGGGCATGATACTATCACAGCTATAAAAATCCAATATGGTCTTTTAAATAGAGAGTCTCAATGCTGCAGATTTGAAAAGACTTTTATGTAATTACTTTAGAAGCAAATACTATCTTTAACAAAAGTATCTATGTGTAATAAATATACAATATTAGACTCTCTTTCAATGTAGGAGTTACCATAAATCCTATTTTACATATGCAATTAAAGAGGGGAAAAAAACTACACCAAAGCATTAAACACCTAAACAATAAATGAAGTTAAAGTAGCTACAGTGTGGGCATCATTTCATATTCAAACTTAAGACTAGAAAATGTAATGCTACATTACAACAAGTATGAGTTTGTCATTATATATAGGTTATTTTGGAAAGCATGAAAGAAAACAATTTGGAAATTTTTAAACAAGTGTCTTGATCATATTCTTTTATAAAGTACAAAGAGCAGAAGCTGCTGATAGTACAGAAATAAGCAATTACTGCACCTGTCTACACATGTAGTACTCATTGTGTCCAGACGCATGTATAACATTTCAGTTGCCTGTGCAAGCTGGGAATTTGAAGATAAGGAAACTATTTTCCACTCTCATTCAAAATAAGTTGTGACAGAAAGAAACACAAAACATTTCCTTTAAGTCTTTAATAATGACAAATAACTTTGAGCATCTTTTCATGTAATTGATCTTGTTTCTTTTAAAGTTTTAAAATATCAATGATGTACAATAAATTTGACCTATATACACCCATGAAGTCAGGAAAAAGAATATTTTCATCACCTCCAAAATTTCCCCATGGTCCTCTGGAGTCCACTCCACCTTCTCTTTATCTTTTGCCTCTCCTAAAGCATTTACTGGTCTGCTGTCATTAGATTATTTTAGGAATTTTACATAAATGGTGTTATTAGGTGCCGTCGAGTTGTGTCCGACTCATAGCGACCCTCATAGGGTTTTCAATGGTAGATTGTTTCGGGACTGCCTTGGGAGTGGGATGCCACATCCTTCTCCCATTTTTGTGGTGCTGGGAATCGAACTCAGAACCTCAGAGATTGCAGAGCAGCGCTCTACCAACTGAGCTAAATCCCAGCCCTATAAATGGTGTTATAGTGTATGAATTCTCATTTGTTTGATATCTTATATACAACATAAAGTCTTAATTTATGTTGTTGCCTGTAACAAAAACTTGTTCCTTTTTTATTGCTGGGTAACACTCCATTGCAAGGCTATAACAAAATTTGTTTATCCATATATGTGTTGTTGGAAATTTGGATGGTTTCTAATTTGGGGCAATTACAAGTTTCTATAAACATTAATGCCCAAATCTCTCCCTCTGAAAACCTGAATCATCCTTCAAGAATAAAAACAAAATAAAAACCTTTCCCAATAAACAAATAAATAAATAATAAATAAATAAAATTAGACCACCAGTAGCAACCCACCTGTAAAAAAAATCCCATATGCATAACTGTAGGTAGAAAACTGAGGATATATAAAAAGGGATAAAGACCCCTGAAAATGACAGATATGTGGGTACATCTAAATGAACATTACTGTATAAGATAATTTTCTTTTAACTCCAAAAAAATTTTCTTTTAAATTCCAAAAAAGATCAAATTAAACGTACTTAGTATTGTATTATAATACTAGCATGTAAATCAGGAAGATATACTGAAGTTTAAAGTACTTTCTCATCTTTTTTATTATCTGAGAAGAATGTCAGAAATAAAAGACTGACAAGTAAACATATATACTTGTATACAAATACAGGTTTGTTGTTGTTAGGTACAGTCGAGTAGGGTCTAATCATAGCGACCCTACGTACAACAGAATGAAACACTCCCTGACACTGTGCCATGCTCAGCACTATCATCAGTGCTTCTCTGATGTTCATAGGTTTTTCAATGGTGGACTGTTTCAGGAATGGATTACCAGGTCCTTCTCCCTAGCATGCATCACCTGGTATTCCCAGGCAGTCTTACATATGTTTTAACTTGTTGTTAGGTGCTGTCAAGTTGGATACCGACTCAGCGACCCTACGTACAACAGCTAAAAAACATTATTGTCAGGGCTTCTCTACTATTCATAGGGTTTTCAATGGCAGACTGATTTTGTGAGTGGGCTGCTGGGTCCTTCTCCCAAGCCTACAGTATCTAGTGTTCCCAGATGGTCTCCCATCCAGGTACTAACTAGGCCCAACCTGCTTAGCTTCCAAGATCTGATGGGATTGGAAGCCACAGTGCTACGGCTGTGTATAAACTAGTAGAAGAGAAAAAAAAATGAAAAAGGCAAAAGTCTTTTCATAATACAAAAGACATACAGGAAAAAAAAAATACAAACAGGAATGACAAATAGAGTCCAGTTAAAAGACAAAGACTCTAGCCTAGATTTAAGTCCAACTACATGCTATTTCCCCCATGTGTCTGTCAGTTTGTCGTACTGTGGAGGCTTACGTGTTGCCGTAATGATGAAAGCTATGCCATCAGTATCTCAGATATCAGCAGGGCCACTCAGGGTGGACAGGTTTTAGCCAAGCTTCCAGACTAAGACCAGACTGGGGAGACAGACCTGGCAGCCCACTCCCCAAACAATTAGACATTGAAAACCCTATGAATAGCGGAGAAATACTGTCAGATATAGTGCTGGGCCTGGAATGGTGCTGAGGAGTGTTTCATTCTGTTGTACATAGGGTCACTATGAGTAAGACCCAACTCAACGGCACCTAACAACAGCAACAACAACAAGAATATAATACAGAAAGCTAGAAGAAAAAACAAACCGAGAGAAAAAAGAAAGCTGGTGAGCTTCATTAATATTTGACAAAAGTTTTTTCAGTACTGAAGATTAAACCCAAGGCCTTGCCCATGTTAGGCAAGTGCTCTACCACTAAGCCTCACCCTCAACTCCTTTTACAGTTTTTATTTTGAGATAGGGTCTAAGTTGCATAGGCCTCTTCTAGCCTCAAACTTGTAATCCTCCTGCCTCAGTATTCTGAGTGGCTGGGATTACAAGCATGTATCATACTCCCAGCAACAAAATAGATTTTCTAAGCCAAAAGCTATCTAATAATAATAAAAAAAAATAACCAAGCAAATCCAATTCACATGCAATTCTAATCCACATTTGATTTCATAGCCCTCAAAAATTTTCGAAAGGATGTAGATTATAATTGAGAATATACAATATATTTTAAAAAGCAAGAGAATGATTATCATATCTCAGAATTATCTGTGTGGGGATGGAAGTAAAGGGATAGTGCTGGGGAGGAGGACAAAGGGAGCTTTTTCAGCAATATATATTCTATTTCATAACAGGAAGGTATTAGGTGTTAATTTTACAATGGGCATTTTGGTTCCATCTCTCTTATTTAAATGATATAATTCACCACTAAAAAAAAAAAAAAAATCAGAACCACTTACCCTAAAACCTAAAGCTTATGAGAATAAAGACAAAACTGAGAAAATTTAGCCTAAATATTTAATAATTTTCCAAAGCCAAGCCAAGAGTATAAATTTATAAACAAAGAAAAGGATACAACTTGGGGTAAAGAGCCAGGTTGAAGTTTGCACAGTTCAATGAGCAGTGTTGTGTACATCACATCAATGTGAGGGGGCGCAGGAAGTTGAAACAGCTCTGCAAAGATCACCTACAAAAGAATCAAGTATCAGAACTCAATTCAACTGCTACCTTTGCATTTCTACCTTTAGAAAGACCTAAACATTATAAACCTCCATTGCATTTGTAATGAAAAAGAATTTACATTTGTAATGAAAAAAGAATTACTTCTTAATCTTCAAAATTATGCTTTGAAAAACAGATCTATAATTGAACATCATGCTGAAACTTTTTCTCTCTATAACTCAGCCAAATAAGAACATAAAAGATTAATGCTTATTTGTTCACAGTCCTCCCAGACAAACGTGTAATAATTCCAACTTTGGAAGTATCAAATTTGATTCCAGGAGGTATAATTTATTGAGGAACTCAACCAATCTACTAGGGGTTCATTCTTGTAAGCACTAAGATCCCTTAGTAGACTGTGAGGATGGGAAAACAGCACACAGTTGTTACTCCATACTGCTCCCTAAAATAGATGTTTTTGGCAGTCTAAGACTTCTTTGCCATGCTTCTCATTCAGAAACTTCTGCTTTCCACCCTTCCCATACAACTAATGCACCACCAACCTAGATTTCTAAAGCTATGGTCTACACACTTTCCTCTTACTGCCACCTCCAAACTCCTGTACCCCAGTCTGATGAAATTCTCTACATTTTACAGATTTTAAAATAGGAATTATAGTCAGGCCCAATGGTGTATGCCTGTAATCCCAGCTACCCAGGGATCATGAGTTCAAGGCCAGCCTGGACTCTCAGCAAGACTGGTGTTTAAAAAAAAAAAAGATATATATGATTATATTTTGTATTTTAGCTGACATGTCAATGAGCTAAGTTCACAGTACAACCATATTCTCTCAAGTTATATAAAGACAAGACAGATGCAGTACTTTAAAAAAAGAAAATAAAGCCGGGCACGGTGGTGCATGCCTGTAATCCGAGTGGCTCAGGAGGCAGAGGCAGGAGGATCGCAAGTTTGAGACCAGAGGCAGTCTGTGTAACTTAGCGAGACCCTGTCTCAAAAAGTAAACAAATGGGCTGGGGGTGCAGCTCAGTGGTCCAGCACCTGCAAAGAATGCAAGTGCGAGACCCTGGGTTCAACCTTTAGTACCACAAAAAAAAAAAAAAAAAGAAAGAAACAAAGAAAGAAAAGCACAAAAGCACAATGAATAAAATGTGAATCCTAAGTAACATAACTATGTTGTCTCTTGAATACTTTAACATAAACAAATAATGCAATTAACAGTTTGATTTGTATATCAAGCAGAACACTTTATCCAGACATTATCTCTTCATGGTACTATATTATTGAAGCATTGTACTATGTGTATCATCCTCTTACACGAACTAATATGGGGTCAAAGCATTTCTATTCTTCCTATTTCCAAACCACTTGGCTCTTGATTTCTAAGAATAAATAAGGATTCTCTACCTTGTGTTATAGGAAACAATATACTATTCAGGTATATGTTGGTAATAAGAGGCCAGTTAAAGATATGTTATTGACCCAAAGTAATATAGTATTTTAAAGTATTTAAGCCCCTTATACATCTAGCTCAGTTGGTAGAGCACTGCGCTGCAGTCTTTGAGGTCCTTAGCTCGATTCCCAGCACTGCAAAAATGGGAGAAGGGCCTGGCAATCCACTCCCAAGGCAATCCCAAAACAGTCAGCCATTGAAAACCCTATGAGGGTCGCTATGAGTCGGATACCGACTCGACGGCACCTAACAACAACAACATACATCTGTTAAGTGGACAATATATTGACAGGGCTAGAGGTAATTTACATTATCCATGGTACCTATCTATGAATGGAGATATACTATATAAATAATTTATCGACAACTCAAAATTCCATTCGGCTATGGGTTTCAACCTCTTCTTTTTAATAACATGGCTAATATAGCGTCAAAACTGACAACAGCAAATTCCTCAGGCCTCTGTTAATTTTAAGTGCCTGACAAAGAGCAAGGAAAAAACAAGCCAAGAAAACATTATAAAGTCAACAGAAAGATTTTTTTGAAGTTTACACAGAAAGATTTTTTTGAAGTTTACAAACAAACAACTTGGGGAATGCATACCTCAACTATGTGATAGTTCAAGGGGATCTTGTTCTTCCCTGGGTAGCTCACTAGCTGTGCAGCACTATAAAAACATGTAATTTAAGTTTATTAAATATACAAATATTCAAATAAACAGTTTCAAATGCAGTGTTTAGGCATTAGGAATGGCAATCATTTCTGAAATGCTCTAGATTTTACTTACTTAACTGGCATAAATTATTTTGTCTCCCACAAGGAAAAGCAATGTAAGTAACAATACTTAGGAAATATATTCAGATCTATTAACTTAACATGCTTTAACAGGGTTCTCCACCCTCAAAATACCATATTCCTTTCTGCTTTAAAACCTAAACTAAAATTTTCCATGGTCTATTAAGATTTATTAAAAATAAACACTTTCAAAGCCTAGGTGTTCTAATGTTAGAAAATAGAACAAACTCATTAGTATGCATTTATTCTCCTAACATCCAAACTAAAAATAGCTTGCCATTCAAATTCTCCATATCATATGGCAAAACTCCACACAAAAAGCCTGGCCTCATATACATGTTACTATAAAGCACCCAACAAAGTACTATGTCAGGTTAAAGACCTTTGAGAATGTAAAACAAGTGTTTTAGAGATTGGTTTTAGCAAGACAGGGAGCTTGGAAGATAGAATGACTGTTGTACACTCTTAACATACATGTTGTTCTTACCAAATCATCAAAATTGCCTTCTCTCTCCTCTAAAAGTACCATGGAGAGAATCTTACCAAGTCTTCCTTTCCTTCCAGTGGGACTTAATGATGCAGTGAAGATTTTCTTCTATAACAAATCTCTCCACTGAATGACTGCCTGGCATAACAGGACCCTGCAATGAAAACCAAATGTATACACATACAAACCTAGAAAACAGATTTGTTTTATTTATTCAGCAAATACTTGAAGTCTGTTATATTGTGAAGTGGAGATAAAAGTTCGGAAGTGTTAAAGTTCTGTATTTCAGAAAATTTCACTGTCATGTTCACACACCTACAACAAATTAAGAGTGTCAGTCGTAGTGTTTTTTCTACAACATCTGATGCCATGCTACTAGTGCCTACTTTACACACTAATCTTTATATAAAACTAAATTTTTGTACATTAGTAGCCTGTAAAATCTGATTTATTTTTTAAGCCATGAGTGTATTACTTCCATAATAAACATGGGAAGAAACAAAATTCTATTCAAATACCATATTTGTTGTTGTTGTTAGGTGCCATCGAGTCAGTATCCGACTCATATCGACTCTCATAGGGTTTTCAATGGCTGACTGTTTCGGGATTGCCTTGGGAGTAGATTGCCAGGCCCTTCTCCCATTTTTGCGGTGATGGGAATTGAACTCGGGACCTCAGAGACTGCAGCTCAGCGCTCTACCAACTGAGCTAAATCCCAGCCCAAATACCATATAGGCATAAAAAATCATGTATGTACTGAAAGATATCAATATATTGTTTACAGCAAGGTTAAAAATATTACCTATAAAATAAAGTTTAATTTTTTTCTTAGGTATATGCACAGCAAACATGTTCAAAAAGTATACAATAAACTTTTACGGGGGTACTAGGGAATGAACTTAAGGCCTCGTGAATGCTAGGCAAACACCCCACCACTGAGCTAATACCTCAAGCCCACTTAAAAATTTTTTTATTTTGAGACAACATCTTGCTAAGCTGCCCAGGCTGGCTCTGAACTTGCTCTGTAGCCCAGGCAGGCCCTGAACTTGCAATCCTCCTGCCTCTGCCTCCTGAGTCACTGGGATTACAGGTCTGCGCCACCAGGCCTGACTTACAATAGACTCGTGTGTGCGTGTGTGTTACTGCGGGGTTGAACCCAGGGCCTTGCACATACTTTGCAAGTGCTCTACCACTGGGCTGCTCCTCCAGCCCTTTTTAAATTTTGAGACAGGGTCTTGCTAAGTCATGCAGACTGCCTCTGGCCTCAAACTTGTGATCCTCCTGCTACTGCTGCCCAAGTCAGTGAGTTGATAGGTGGATGCCACCACATCCAGCCTATAACAGACTCTTAATGGTGATTTTAATCTTTTCTATAATTTCTAAATTTTTTTAATAAATAATTTTTAAAAACTACCACCAAGCGCGGGGTGCGGTGGCACACGCCTGTAATCCCAGCGACTTGGAAGGCAGAGGCAGGAGGTTCACAAGTTTGAGACCAGAGGCAGTCTGCGTAACTTAGAGAGATCCTGTCTCAAAAAGTTAAAAAATGGGCTGGGGGTGCAGCTCAGTGGTCCAGCACTTGCAAAGCATGCAAGCGCGAGGCCCTGGGTTCAACCCCCAGTACCACAAAAAAAAAAAAAACAAAAAAACAAAAAAAAAACCCTACCACCACAACAAATACCAAACAAACTCTCTTCATTTTGAGGGTAGTAAGTGTTTTATATTCTAACATTCTTCTGGAAAAGGATGGGTAAGCACATTACAGATTCAACATCAATTAAATATAAATAGCATAGGAGAAAGGTTTTGAGCTCACATTCTAGTTTCCTTTGCACAAATAAATATCTAATCAAGAAGACTTTAGCTTTCTTAAATGTGAACTAGATTTTTAGTTGTTGTTGTTGTTGTTAGGTGCCGTTGAGTCGGTATCCGACTCATAGCGACCCTCATAGGGTTTTCAATGGCTGAGTGCTTCAGGATTGCCTTGGGAGTGGATTGCCAGGCCCTTCTCCCATTTTTTGCGGTACTGGGAATTGAACTCAGGGCCTCAGAGACTGCAGCGCAGCGCTCTGCCCACTGAGCTAAATCCCAGCAGATTTTTAGTTAGACATACCTAATTAGACCATTATGTAATTTTGACTAAAAATGTTTTAATATATGTTTTAATGTTTTAATATAACCAAATAGGCAGTAAGTGGATAATTTTGCATATGTAACTAATTATTTAACAACTGCCATCTAGAAGGTAGAGGCCAAGGATACTGCTAAGCATCTTGCAATACACAGACAGCCCCCCATGACAACAAATTATATACCCTAAAATTTTAACTATGGTAAGGTTGAGAAACTGTTCTGTATCTACTGGGATATACTACGCAACAGGTTTGGTACCTTAGTTAGACAAGTTTCTATTTAGAAACAATCTAGTAATCACTGTACTTGCTGCCTTGCTGTAAGAAAGACACATAAGTTCTGACGTATAATTAACACAAATTTAAAATATAAAATTTTATAACAAATATTATCAAAATTATGCATTTTCATAATTGTGAAAGTAAAATGGCTGCCAACAACTTGACTTCATGACAGAGAATACTATAAAAATGATAGTCAGCTTATACTAATTTTTATAATCTTATACTAACTTTTAATTAAAAATACCCTGTATTCTCCATTCTAATCAATACCCTTTCAACAGTTTTAGAGGTCTACAAAATGAGATATAGATTAAAATCATGTGTGGATTGGACTCATGGCTGAGAGCGCTCTCAAGATCTCACAGGAATCCAATCTGCACACAATTCTAATTGGCATCTGATATTGTAGCCGTCTAAAACAGTTGAAAGAGTGTGATTAGAATGGAGAATATTTGGCACTTTTTAATTACATAACATGAATAACATAAGCTAAGTTGTCCTAAAAATATGGACAATCTCTAAAATGGTGTTTTCTGAAAAAACTTTTTAAAAGTATAATAGCTGAAGTTATTGAGCATTTACCACATGTCAGACACTGTTGGATGCATTTTATGTGTTAATAATTGAATCCTCCTAAAAGTATGAGGTATTATTATTATTCCACTAGGGAAAAATGAGGCACAGAAGTAAACTCATTCAAGAGAGTATAAACTCAATACAGAAAGTATTGGCTAATCCAAGACTGAAACACAACCCAATTTGGCTCTCAAACCTACTCCTTCTTGACCTGCACACTCTGCTGTCCATCTAGTTATATATGTTAAATATAATTTCTGCATAATCAGATGATATCACTGACTGACTTAAAAAGTTAACTTCACTACCACTGACATTATTAGACAAAAAAATGACTGAAGCTTAAAAGATAAATCAGAGCCAGTAGAGAGGTGCATACCTATAATCCCAGCACTCAGGAGGCTGAGAAAGGTGAATCACTGAGCTGGAGGCCAGCCTGGGCTATCTAGAGAGATTATGTCTCAAAAAGACAAAAAGAGAAAAGTGAGGGGAAAAAAAAAAAAAAGGTATCGCAGGCGTAAGTCAAACAATTATAAATTATAAATTAAATCATAAGTACAATGCAACACAGGACCTTTCTAGGAACTTTCAGTTGGTCACATACCTCGGGATCATCTGTGTAATCAAACATTCGGAAGATGACCCTGGGCATTGGGTACACTGAATCTTCAGTGTGAGGGGGTGGTGTAAAGGGAGGCAGATTATGCTGTAGTGCTTCACAGAGGATGCTGTCAAAGGCAAGATAAGGTCTTAGGATGTGCCGTTCCTGCCAGCGATCTTTTTTCAATTTCTGAATCTGGGCCCACAGGCAATCTAAATACTAAAAACAGATTAATTTTTAATAATTAACATAAATAATAGTTTGACCAAACCAAAGAAAAAATCACTACCCTGACCTGAAATACAGGACACAAAAGTAAGCTACCTTACAATTATATATAGTACAAAAGAAAACCATTAACTTTTTGCTTTGCTTTTACTTTATCTATTTTTTATAAAGTCTAGAATTGTTAGCTCTTTTATTTTTCAAATTGGGCATTTAGATAAGAAATATGTCAAATCTGCAATACCTAAAATCTCACAGAATGAGGGAATGATTCAATTACATTCCAACATTTACTAAATACCCTCTGTATGCTTAGGGCTCTGAGGAGTTGAATTCCTGGCATGAAATATTTAGAAACCAAGCTAAGGTATACAAATGGAATAGTGTGAATATGTTACAGTGACAAGAATCTACTCAAGATCTGTCTTTGTATCACAAGTGACTGAAATCAATTTACCTCTTCTTGTGGATGTGGCTTATCAGCAGTCCATACTTGTAACATGGGCACATGTGTCTTTTGGCGTCTTCTAAAGATAAGAATGAAAATCTACACTTGATTCTCATGTTTTTCATAATTAATGAAATGAAAATTAAAGCAATGGAGTAACATATCTACCTTCCAGATCAACAGATAGGAACATTTTTGATAATGTGCTATGGATTGCCAAAATGTAGGCAAATCTGCGGTTTCAAACATTGTTGGCAGAAGGGTTAATTAGTATAATCTTTCTGGAAGAATATAATCTCTTTGGAAGACAATTTGGCTAACTCTATCAAAACTTTAATTGCTCTGAACCTTCAACCCAACAATGTCATTTCTAACAATTTACATCTCCCATAAGCATATGTGCATACATACACAAAGACACACATACAAGAATGCTCACTGACATATGGTTTATGATAACAGAAGACTGGAAATAACCTAAATGCTCACAGAGTTAAAAAAAAAATCAGTAGAATACCATGCTGTTGTTAAAAAGCAAGGGAAGGGTAGTGTATATACTTGATTACCATTTGTATAAAAGAGGAAAGGTATACACACCCACACACACAGAGTGTAAGATTCCTATCTTTAGACTTCTTTTAACTTTATTTGTAACCAACAAAGGAAATGCTAACATTATCCAAAGAAGTATCTAATAATACACAGAAAGTGATATAACAAAATCAATCCATAAAAACTCAAGGGACACAAAACCATTATTATACTGCTGGGTAATTAAGCATAAGTTTCATAACAAGGCTTATTATTTGTATTATATCTAATAATATAAACTGAGCATTTACACTGGCATGGAAGAAAGGACCACTGTTATTACGGCTTGGTTTAGGATTAACTTATGAAATAAATGTATGTTCTAGGGCAGTGGTTTTTCACCTAGAACATATTAATAATACAGATGCCCAAACCTCTCATCCAAACACTGCAATTCACTAGGTCTAGGTGTTGGAGTCAGAACATTTTAAGTAACACAGATAATTCTTAGGCACACTAATACTAAAGGAACCACTATACTACGGTGTGTTATGCCTTTTACAAACATGCATAAAAGCTGCTTAAAAGAAGCTACATTTCCCACTCCTTTGCGCTGGCAAAGTAAATGAACACATTTGCTTATTTTGAGGTCTCAGTGAGTTAACAAGGGTAGGAGAAAGAAATTAGGTAGAGAATGGCTTCAGGAACTCTATAGCTTTTTTAAGAAATGAAACTCAACTGGTATTGCTAATAGATAAAATAAAACACATTTATTATATCAGTAAGATATCCTTTATCTAAAGAATAAAGAGTACTACGAGCCGTGTCCTTACTTAAGATAGCTTTCAGTGTTGGCAAAGATGCGGTCCATCTCTGCATCTTTCTTTTCATACAACTCCTTTCCAACCCAGGGCAAAGATGACAGAAACGCATACACATACCAATCCCGTCGCACCTAAAGAGTTTTTTAAAAGGTAAGTTAAAATATATGCTAGTTAATTTTCATTTTTTCTCCAGTGTTGCAGACTGAACACAGGGCCTTGCATATCCTAGTTAAGTGCTATACCACTGAGTTCTACCCCCAGCCCCATATTTTATTTATGCTTAAATGAAATCCAATGGAAGCTTTATAATAGGACTTAAGGCATCTGGTTCATTTGGAGCATCTCTAGATACATTAGTTCTAATCTTACTAGACAGAATAATTTGAATGACATACAGATGTCCTGAGAATCCACCAGTAGGTCAGTTCATTCATCATTTAGATACTAATCATTTATGGTGTGATAATGTGCTATTATCTTTTGTTAATTGTTAAAGAGTTACCAGTCAAAACATCCTAGTACAGTACTACATGGATAAGATTCAGCATAAAAAATAGCTTACCTGAGGCACATCTTCTTCCTGAGTTACACTTACAAAATTTTCAAACATGGCAACCATTGATGGGGCAGCGATTACGTGACAATTCACAAGATCAGATAAAAAGCGGACCTGTAGGGACAAACAATTTCCACTCTTACATCTAAATGTCCTTAATAATAAGGCTGAGGAATAGAATGTAAGAGGCAGCAGGAGGTCTTCGAAAATGCTGCTGCGGAAACCAAGAGATAAGGATGTGATGCAAACAATCACATACTGCAGGGAAATGGACTAGGACTCTGAGTAAAAACAAGCCACTGGATTAGATAATGAGTTTTGTGGTACCTTTAATGAGAATGGTTTCCAAAGAGCAGCTACTGGGGTGAGTAGGGGGCCATATCACAAGAGAAAGGATAATTTATTTGATTGTAGCTCACCTCTTCCCTCCATTCCAACACTAAGTCATAATATACAAAAATGACAATAACTTACCAAATACACGGCTTCGTTATAATTGTTTGCTTTCAATGATTCTTTAAGTTGACGAATCATAGCTTCTACAAATTCTCCACCAAAGTTGTAATTCCTGGCATTCAGCAGTCCAACTAATGTTGTATAAATTGTCAACTTCTCAGGTAACAGACGTGCACTGATTTGAGAACCCGCACAACAAAAAACCCCCAGAACAATGGGATTATGTTAAGTTGCTGAATTTTTAATAAATCTTTTATCATCCACTAACTTTGGAACAAGATTACTTTTAACTCTGTTTTTAAGATGACTTCAGGAAAGGCATACACATCATTAAAAAGAGTTGGAGATGTGGCTCCCACAATTTTTCATTTTGATTTCAGTCCAAGAGTTAAGAAAGTAAACAGTTAAATTGTGAAGTTATCACACTGAAATAAATAAATTAATTAATGCTAGACCAATTTCTCTTCAAATGTGTTTAGTGGAACTGAAAACCAGTCCCACAAAAAATGGTTTCTATGGTATTGTATCTTAGAAATGCTCAGTTAAAAATATTTCTTCAATGCAAAATCATTAAGGGGAAACAGGGCATTCTGAGCTTCTAAACATAGTTAAGCCAATGTCATGGGACCAGAATTCCACTTTGAGAAACATTATTCTACCTGCTTTGAAAAGATAATGAATGAAAATCAATTTTAACTAAGTTCCTATCACAATTACTAACATGGTACTCTAATGTAGTTAAGATTTGGTTACATTTCAGTCGCATACTCCACGTGTGCTGATTTCATTAAAGTTATTTGAAAAATAGAGAAAAGGATTATCACAAAGAACATTTTTTTTAAAAAAGCAAATGTTGCTTCCTAATTTAGGCAGCCTTTAGAAGAGAGTGCAAAAAGAAAACCAAATAATAACTCATGGTAATTCAATGGAGGAAAGATTCTTTTATACTGTGTATGTCTTCCTAAGGGGCCCAGCAGAGCATTAGGGACAATTTAAACTTGTATTGACAGTAAACCGTGTTCCCTAAAGCCTTCCCAGACTAAACACTTAAAAAGACCACTTCCAAGTAATACCAGCCCAGTCTTTTTTGGTAGCACTTGGGGGTTGAGCCCAGGGCTTCATACACCCTAGGCAACCACTCCACCACTGAACTGCATACCCAGCTCCCCTTTTTAAATTTTTTTATTTTGAGACAGGGTCTTGTTAAGTTGTGCAGGCTGCCTCTGGCTTAGCACTCCCGATCCTCTTGCCTCAGCCTCTTGAGTTGCTGGGATTTCGGGCACGTGCCACCGTGCCCAGCTTACCAACCCAATCTTAACAAACAAACATGGTTTTCAACAGAGCTTAAGGATAACTGCTACCTGGTTCTGTAATAAATACTTTCAAAACAGATGGTATCTTACGGGTAATTACAGCAAAATAATTTTTCTTCCTTTATCTATATAAAATATATCTATATATATATCTCTATAAAATCTATATAAAATATATCTATATATAGCTATATAAAATATATCTATATAAAATATATTTTTGTGAATATTAATTGGATTCCTTATAAAAATTAAAAACAAAGTTTAACTCTTGAGAGTTTAAGATGAAATCCACTGATAGTTTCAGTTTGTCTATACATTTTTATATTTCAAAAATGAGCTGCAAGCAGTACTATAATTATCTTAAAATAACAGGAGACATAATAGCCTAACTCAAAGCCAGCCTGTAATCCCAGTACTTGAGAGGCTGAAGTAGGAGGACTGTTCCAAGCTCGAGGCCACCCTAGACTACAAAGTGAGTTCCAAGGCAGCCAGGGCTACATAGTGTGACCCTGTCTCAAAAAACCAAGAAAACACTCAACTAACCAACCAACCAAACAAAAAACCCCAAACACCTGAGAGGAAGATCATGCCTATTAAAAGCTTCAAAAGCATCTTTAGTCTTCCATCAGGGATACTACTTGGTTTACTTGTCCTCATGGTAATTATGAGCGAAACTCTTATTTTATACATTTAAATGAATATGCTTTAAAAAAATCTCTGAATGAGAAACCATTTACTTTTTGATTTAAAAAGTCAACTCAGATGATTCGGAAGTTCTAAGAAACAAAATATAAGGAAAATGTGCAATTTCAGTCCTATTTATCCATGCCCCCCCCGCCCCAAAAAAAGGATTTACCAAAGGGCCAAAAGTCATTTCATTTGTACAAATTTCCAGATTGAAGGAAAAGTCCATGGTATATGGAAGATAAACACGTTTTGAATATTTCCCAAAGCATTTAAGAGTAGATAATCCATTATCACCTGGATTCATAAATCTTTTGCATACATACACTGTACAAAGAAGCCTTAAGATCTTGCTCTTGTAGTTAGGAAGATCAGCTTCCAAAACACCAGCCAAACCTTCTAAGTTGCTCTCCAAAGAGCAGGCACTCTGTAGAGGACATAACATTAAACATATGTCAAGTACTCAGCAATTAGTGAATTAAAAATAAGATTCCTAGATAAGCATAAAAAAGTTAAGGTTTTATATGCACAAGGCGCTATGACAAGTTTAGCATAAATCAGTTCAGGGAGTGATTGTTTTTAGAAACACGTTCCATGAAAAGAGAATGAATGAAATTTTAAAAATAAGCAGCAGTCTACAAAGAGTTGTTGTGAGGTGCCATGGAGTCAAGTCTAACTCATAGGCACCCTCAGAGGGTTTTCAATGGTTGATTGTTTCGAGATCACCTAGGAGTGGATTGCCATGTCTGTGGTGCTTAGAATCGAACCTGGGATCTCAGAGACTGCAGAGCAGCGCTCTATCAACTGAGCTAAATCCCAGCCCATATATTAGAAACAGATGGATACCATGAGTTATATTCTATCTCTCTTATTAATTTATCATTTGCCCCGGGCATATTACCTCTAGTATCCAGGTCTGGTTTAGGTAATTTATAAACCGATTAGACTGTTCCCTAGGTCTGTTCCAAGGCTCAACTATGAAAATTATAAAAACGCTCAATTATTTGCATTCCATGAGTTTCAAAATAAGCATTCACTTTGGGATAAAGACACATGGCAATACAAGCATTGCCCAAAACTTAGATCATTCAGTTTTCAACTGCAGAAATTAACCAAAGCAGTCAATCACAACCCTAAACCCAGGGCAGTCCATGCCTATATCCTGATGCATACCTTTTCTCCTACTTTGCATATTAAGGATTCTAAATGATCTTCAGTTTCATTCGCATCAGATGTTTTCCTCCTTTTGTGAGGCTGTCCACCTATTTCAGCAATGTAAAAAATTTTAACATTACATGATGAATCTGCAATCATAAATTCACCCTTTTAGATTTCAATTTCTTTTCTATAAGGCTTTTTAATAAGGCTTTTATAAGACTTTCTATAAGGCTTTTTACATGGAGTTGAAGCACTTAATCGATCCTCCATTTCTGACTAAGATTAATCAACCATCTCTATTCCCAGGGTCACTATAAACTATAACTCCAGGAGGTATTATTTAGGTTACATTTTTTGTGAGTAGTGCCCATGAAACTACAATGTGGCAGCCTGGTCCATTTCTGTGGGCAGGCTGGAATGGCATCAATAACATACTAAACACTAGTAGTTAGAACACTCGTGTACTGTCATTCCTATTCTTTTAACTTGAGCTGCTTACTAATCCTCACATGCATATTCCTAAACATGACAGTAGCAGTGGTATTTGTTAATCTAATGATGTAACTTATTATGTAAACTGCTGAAATAAGGGTGTAAAACCAAGTAGAATGCTTTGAAAAATTCTGACTTAAAAAAAGAGAGAAAGCTATAATAGTTATGAAGAGGAAAACTTCAAAAGATGAAAAAGAGCACATAAAATATTAAGATTTCTCATTTGCTTTACAAGTATCTAAGCTCTTACCTCAACTCCTCCATGAATAGTTTTGGTTCAGGAACTATCATCAGCATATGTATATGTAAAGAAAAGTCCTAAGATTTATATAAAAGAACCAGTGGAAAAAAGTATCATATGTGTTTTATGATTCCCTGCTGTAACAAGCTCTTATCAACTGAATTAATGATCTTGACTCATTCAAAAAACCCTATTTCAAAGAATCTTACTATACTAAAAAGAAAAAAAAGGAAAAGATACCTTACCATTCTGAAATCATTACTAATCATTTATCCTATTAATTGATAAAGAATTCAAGTTGAAAGAAACTGCAGTACAAACCAATCTGAAGCACTGGATTTCCCTTTGTTGCTGATTTCTTACTATTTTGTTTTTTTAAAATATTTTTTCTATCTTTCTTTCTTTCATCTCTCTCCCCCTCCCCCTTCTCTCTTTCTTTTGAGAAAGGTTCTCACTATGTAGCCCAAGCTGGCCTTGACCTTGAGATCCTCCTGCCTCAGCCTCCCCAGTGCTGGGATTACAAATATGCACCACTCCCGACCTGGCTCCATTTTGTTTAAAATCTTAACAGACTCACCTTAAATCCTTCTGTGGAATAACATAAGGCTTAAAAATTTAAAACAATAGTGTTAAGTAAGGAACATGATGTTGGTACACAATGTTGGCTAGTCTCCTAATATAATTTAATTTCCCACTTCCAGCAATTAGATTATCAGAACAGCATGTGAATAAGGAAGCAATAGTCTGTAATTGTGCTAGTAATCTGTCTTAATAATGAAAATCTGTAGTTGCATATAGGATTACAAAGTAGCAAGTTATATATAACTTCAATCTTCTTCAGACCTGAATAGCTAACGGAACTGAACTATTTAGAGTTCATAATCACTGACTTGCCTGTGGGACACTTGGCCTAAAACATTTGGTGTTTCCTATAAAACATAGCACCTGCTGTTCTAAGTTTGGGATGTTAAAAATCTATCCGATGATTGAAATGGTCTTCAGATACCATGTGAACTTAAGCTGAATAAAGACCAATCTATTGCTATTCAGATAGGACTAGAGGGAGCTATTATAAAAGGCTATAGACAGTGCTTTGATGTCCCAGCCCCTTAATTACCATTATAATCTGGCTTAAATAATCAATGAATATAATTTTGAAGTGATAATGCCACCCAAAGTATAACATGCATGCAATAGGACAGCTGAAATGTGTTCATAGAGATATATGCCTGTGTAAAGTTGAAAGTATGTATGGCATACAGGGATGGGTGACTCTGATAATCTTAAGTATACATCAAACACAGCATATCATCTATTAAGGTTCCACTACCTGAGCAACTTCCACATGAAGGTCTTTTATTTCCAGGATTTTTTCACTGAAAAAAATAAAAAGGTGCATATTTCATGCAATATTTACATAAGCTGTCAGCCAGTACATTAAAATAGCATTCTTCTAGAGCAGTGGTTCTCAACCAGGTGTGGTTCTGGCAACTTCTGGAGACAGTTATAGTTTTCACAATCAGGAAATGCAACTGGCACCTAGTGGGGTAGAGGCTGGGGACACTACTAAACATCATATATTGGATAGGGTATCTCCCTATAACAATCTAATCCCAACTGTCAATAGTGCTGAATGTTAAGAAATTGTTCTAGAAAGTATAATGTACTGACAGTATCCTTCAGAACCAGATTTCAGTGAAGGTGGGAGAAGGCAGATGCTGAAAAACTAGCTGGATGAGAATTTTTTTTTTCTTTTGCTTGTTTTTTAAACCGTAACCACACTTTTTCTTTTTGCCCCATCTACTTTGCTAACCCTTTGTCCCATCTCCAAAACCTTCCGAACTTATCTGCCTGGCTTGTTACAGTTTGGAATAATTTCAGTCTTTAAAACAACCCTTCCAGGCCCTGTTGTAAATCTGACAAGAAAACAATGCTGCAGGGAGAGAAGGCAGGATTTCTGAGGGAAACAGAACAGGCACATAGTTGTATCTCTGAACTGCAAACTTTCTTTTCATTTTGACTCTACTGTAGGGTAAGATTTATTTGAAGAATAGGAAGAGACAGAAAGCACCAAGAAGTAAGGAGATACCCCACAGTCATCTGATATTTCAAAGTCTATGAAGTGGAGGAGAACCTACAGATACAATCTGATCTCAAGGACAGTAATAAGATACTGAATTCAGAAGAGAACCTGGGTGAGAGCATAGGGAAGGTGAATACAACACTTTAATTAAGACTACTATTTGGGGGACTAGCAGAATGTTTTCTCACACCCTCAAGAAAACAAGTCTATGGTAGCTCCAAAATCAACAACAAATTTTATATTAAAACATACCCAACAACATGTAGAAATTTTACAATATAAGTTAAAGTTACATATTGCTATTTCATTCTAACACACTTGACCAATACAGAACAGAGAAGCGGAACTTTGTTAAAACCAATCCAAAAGCGCCTTACTACACCATTAAATTTTTCCCATGTAAGGTGATCCTAAACTTATATGGATATACTATACTGCCACCTATATTATTAGAACTAGATGTACCACAAAAAACTTTAGATCCACAAAGTGAACAACAAAAAATAATCCTGTAAAAGAAAACAGTGAAGTAACAAAACCCAACAAAGAAAGAAAAGTCATGTACCTTGGCCCTGCTGATTTAAAAGAGGTAAGCATCACTTCTGAAACAAAATATACTCTCCCTCAGCACAGCAAACTAACATTTCACTTACTTTTTTTTTCTATAGTTAAGTAAAAAATCAGTCATAATCTAAAGGATCTACCTCTAAGAAGCTTAAATGGGACCAGATGGACTCTTGGCTAAGATTTCAAACAATCTAAATCCTGTAACAGAACAAAACAATGTGTTTAACATCTATAAAACATGTATCCTACAGTAATGGTAGGGCTACAGAGACATTTTAAGAAGTCTACAAAATGAGTTAGATTTAGCACTGGACTAGTATCCATACAGATTACATTCCACTTAGGACTTTCCTTTCCTTGACTAATACATGAACTTATTGGTGTAGTATCCTAACCTTATTTCAATGAATCTTTGAGAGGCTAGTCTCAAAACAGAAATGTTTTAAGTTGTCCTATAAGATCTGACCCTCTGCTAAACTCTCTCATCTCACCGCCCACAAATTTTGCCTTACTTACTCTGTTCCAGCAACAATGGTCTCCTTGCTATTCTGTGAACACAAGAATGCTCTAGTCTTAAGGTCCTTGCATGCATAGTTCCTTTTGTTTGGACCACTGCTTTCCCCAATACAGCTACATGGCTCACTCTCTTGCAAGTCTTTGATCAGTTGTCATCCTGAATTAAGCCCTTACGTGATCACCTTCTCCCTTACACCAATACTTTAGTTTTCTCCATGGTGCTTGTGATCATATGATACACTATACTTTACTTGATATGATCATAATGAAACACTACTTCACTTGGTTGTTTCTTGTCTGTCCAAACTGGAAGGGAGGCTCCACTTTTATACTGCTCACTGCTGTATTGCAAGTAATCAGGACACTGCTTGGCAAGTCCTGTCCTTGTTATCGTTGGGAGACTAGTTACAGGACCACTCCTCCACATGCATCAGATACCAAAATCTAAGGATGCTCAAGTCTTTTATATAAAAGTGTAGTATTTACATATAACCTACATTTCTCTATACTTTAAATCATCTCTAGCTTACTTACAATACTTCTTGTTGTTAGGTGCCATGGAGTCGCTGTCCAACTCACAGCGACCCTACATACAACAAGTGAAACATTATTGTCAGTGCTTCTCTGCTATTCATAGGATTTTCAATGGCAGACTGATTTTGGGGAGTGGGTTGCTGGGTCCTTCTCCCAAGCCTACAGCACCTGGTGTTCCCAGGCAGTCTCCCATCCAAGTACTAACCAGGCCTAACTCTGCTTAGCTTCCTGAGCTCTGACAGAATGAGATGCCACAGTGGTTAGGCTACGGCCTACTTACAATATTTAATACAATATAAATGCTATGCAAACCGTTGTTATACTTATGGGATAACAGCAAGAAAAAAACTGAGTACATGTTCAGTACTGATGCAATTTTTTCCCCTAAATGTTTCTCAATCACAGTTGGGTGAATCCAGGGATGGAGGGCCTATAGATACAGGCCAACTGTATACAGCCAGTCAGTGACTAATAAGAGCCAAATACCCAAAAATGTTCAGATACATTCACTATACTTAATCATAATTGTAATAACTCCTAATCTACTTTGAAGTAGCATTTTACAATAGTTAAGATTCCAACATTCCTGATTTTTAAAAAATCAGTAGATACTTAAGCACCCAAAATACTTGATTCAGATCACTAAACCCTAGCTAATCATTACTCAAATTGTGACAATTTATGAAAGTTCCAGATTTTTGTATTATCAGACAAATTATAAAATGCCTCTCCTCTACTAAGTTATTCATCATAACAAACTTTGCTTAATGAATGCTTTGCACCACACCTCTTTGTCTTATTTACTGAGGTTCCTACAGCAAGATCCAGATGGACAGTTATTTAGCTGCTGGCTGGAATAAAAAGTCAACGCCAAGAAAGTTATGCAAGCCTCCTAACAATAAAGTGAAAGTTATTTTTTTTACAGATTCTCATTCCAGTTCTCCCGGTTGCCCTCTGTTGACATTTCCCCTCCCTTTAAGTATGCCCTAGAAGTGAGAGGGACAAGAGAAAAGAAAGTATAAGATGAGCAAAGAACATGGAAAGAACAAAAAGATTCAAATTCTCTAAAACCTGACTGATGACTTCAAGCACATTGGTCTTTCATTAGTCAAATACAAATTACAGAAAAAATTATATTTTCTGTGCCCTATATAAAGGTTATACAAGATGTCTCCAGTGTTAAAAATCAAACCATGCAGCATAGTTATACCTATGTAATAGAGAGCCCTGGACTTGCTCTCCCTAGTATATCTGGGGGACAGATAATTGTGTCTTCATGTTAATGACATTCAGTCTCTAGACTGTTAGCTATCTGATGAAAAGGCTGGACTAGAATACTGTTTCAAGCCATGCCCTAGCTGAAACCTGGTGTTTCACTGCTAAAACTAAATACATGTGATTCCTCATCTATACCTAAATGCCTCAACATTCCAGGAGAGAAAACTTACCAAATTAAATTTTTATTTTGTTTTTTTCTTATGCTGCTGGCATTTTCCAGTGTTTATCACCTCTGAGACATTAACAGATGATAAACACCATCATGACACCATTGGTTATGTGTCTTATATTTAACTCTCACAGAAGATGGAAGGGGTAAATATCATTACTTCCATATTATAGGCTAAGGTTTAAGAGAGTTATACGACCTGAGCAAGATCAAAGTAAGCAGAAGGGTCTAGCTCTGAACCTAAACCACTTAGTTCCAAAGTCCTGCCTCAACCACTCTGGTATACTCTCTTCAAAGAATAATACAATAAAATATTGTTGTTGTTGTTGTTAGGTGTCATCAAGTTATGGCTGACTCATAGCAACCCTCATGGGGTTTTCAATGGCTGATTGTTTCAAGATTGCTTTGGGAGTGGATTACCGCATCCTTCTCCCATTTTTCCAGTGCTGGGGAATGAACCTGGGTCCTCAGAGAGTGCAGAGCCCTGCACTACCAACTGAGCTAATTCCCAATCCACAGTAAAACATAACAAAAGAATTACTCTAAGTTTACTTTTTTGTATGTAGCTGTGTGCTTTTGACTACTTGTAACGTTTATGTGTAAAGAAAGTATATTTTTCTGTTTAAGCTACCAAAATTATCCTTTTTTATGATGGCAATACCATGATCTCCACAAGCAGACCAATCCAAAAGAACAGGAAATCCTCTAGTTTTCTCTGATTAGTCCTAGCACTCTTTCTTGCACTGGGAAACATGCTGAAGGCCAATCTAAGGTAAAAAAGCCCGTAGCCTTACCACTGTGGCATCTCATCCTGTCAGTCCTCAGGAAGCTAAGCAGAGTCAGGCCTGGTTAGTACTTGGATAGGAGACAGCCTGGGAATACCAGGTGCTGTAGGCTTGGGAGAAGGACCTGGAATCCACTCCCAAAAAACAATTAGCCACTAAAACCCTCTGAATAGCAAAGAGGCACTGACAATAGTGTTTCGCCTGTTGTATATAGGATGGCTATGAGTAGGATACCGACTTGATGACACCTAGCAACTAACTAACAACATGTATCTGTTTATTAGTGACCTCTTAAGCGTAGATAAACACAAAATTCTTTCCCTGCAGCTTGCAAAAGGGCAAGTCAACGGATCACTGACATGAGTTGAGTCCGCACTGCAATTCATCAGATCTCTGTGGTGGCTTTGCTCCTCTCCTTCACTAAAGTGTTCCCACAGCTCCAGACACGAGCAGCTTTGAGGGTTAAAACGATGCACAGGGATGGTCCCCGTCACTAACCCTAAGAGGCAGCAGCACAGACACAGGTGCACTTCTTTGCTTGGCCGTGCAGGACTAAATCCGTAAGAGTCCTTGGAGGCCAGAGGGATTCAGTCCATGGGTTCATCAGTCCTTCTTTCCCCAAAACTAAACGAGCTGAGGCGGCAGGCAGGCCGTCGGTTTCCAGAAGCCGGCCACACCCACGCTACATCAGCCCTTCCAACGCTCCCCGAACGCTCCCGGGAGGAAAAGGCTTCTCGACCCTTACCTAGAGATCCAAG
Organism: Pedetes capensis; assembly: GCA_007922755.1. Taxonomy (NCBI): domain Eukaryota; kingdom Metazoa; phylum Chordata; class Mammalia; order Rodentia; family Pedetidae; genus Pedetes; species Pedetes capensis. The sequence goes on from VMDO01001795.1 coordinate 59,579, forward strand.
GACCAAAGAAGCCTAGCCTCGGCTCCCACCTGGGCTACGACGTGCAGGCCGAGGGCACTTACCGTCGTTCTCATCGCTGTGCCGCCGCCGCGACATGCTGCCCACGGGTCCGCAGCCGAGCGCAGACGCAGGCGAGAAGCGACACAAGAACCGTCAGGCCGCCTGCCCGCACGCAGACAGCAACGAGGCGCGCGGACTGGCCGGCGAACAGGCGCACTTGCGACAGCTCCCACGAGCGCAAACGGAGAGGAGCTGGGTTGGCTCTGTGGCGGGTGGCCGGGGTCTGGAGGTTCACTGGGCTACAGGCGTACCGTGCACACGCAGCCGCCCCCTTGGCTGCCTCCGCTGCCGGCTGCTTCCTCCTCCCGCCTTCCGCTCTGTGTCCTTCCGGGGCCACGCGGAAGGCGCCGCCGCTCCAGCCAGCCAGATTCCCCGGGCCACGAGCCAGACCTAGAGATAGGAAGGGCCAGGGCCACGTTGGTCCCTCCTTTGCTTTGCGCCCTCCCGCCCTTGCTCCGTGTCACACCCCCCTCACGCCTCCCCAGGCCTCACCACGATGTTTTCCCGGCGGCCCCTGCGCTTACGGCCGCGAAGACTTCCGGAGCAAAATGACGTTCCGAGCATTCCTTCTGCGCACACGCGCAGTGTGGGCGTGTGCTCCAGGGCGTGGAGCTGCGACCATCTTTAGGCGGAGGCAGTCCAGCAAAGAAAGACCTAAGAAAGGGATTGGAACTGGCGGGTACGTGCTCATCTCACTCCCACTTCCCGGTTTCTGCCGCCTAGGGAAAGCTGGAAGGGAGAGGTTGGGCCCGGCTCGGCGGCGGGGTAGGGCCCGGGCAGGAGGCGGCGCGTTCGAGCTGTCCCGACCCGAGCCTCCTGCGTTGTTCCTCTCCACGCCTCTCTGGGCTGCTTAAGAAGGAACGAATACTTGTTTTAGTAATGTTTTCAGTGTTGTTTTGTTTTTGTTTTTGTTTTTGCCTATTTACACGCACGGCACATGAATGTCGCCCGTTTTGGTGTCTGAATACCATGCTGCCGTGTCATCTGAAATGTCACTGTCCTATCCTGAACTCTTCCTCTTCGTTTCCGCAGATGGCACCATCTTTTGTTTGTTTAAATCCATAAATTTAGGGAGGTGTCATTCTTAGATCCTTCACTTTCTGCATTATCATTTATCCATAAACATTGCCAGCTGTATTTTTAAAGCAAATCTATGATCAGATTTCGTTACTGCTTTGTTTAGAACTCTCCACGGAATTTCTGTTGAAACTCCTGAGTACAGGAAGACCAGGAGAGGGCATTGCTCGTTCATGGAACTAGTCACGGTCCAGTGTGACCAGAGTAGGATATGTGATGGGGAGCGTTGCCTGAAATAAGCCTAGGGTAATAGGGAAACTGAGAGCATCAGAGGAAGATGATACTTGAGATATATATATATATATATATATATATATATATATATATATGTATACACATACACATACATACACACGTACACACACACACACACACACACACACACACACACATGCTTAGCATTTGTTGTTGTTGTTAGGTACCGTCGAGTCGGTATCCAACTCATAGCGACCCTCATAGGGTTTTCAATGGCTGACTGTTTCGGGATTGCCTTGGGAGTGGATTGCCAGGCCCTTCTCCCATTTTTGCGGTGATGGGAATTGAACTCGGCGCCTCAGAGACTGCAGCGCAGTGCTCTACCAACTGAGCTAAATCCCAGCCCTGCTTAGCATTTAAGTAGGAGAAAAGAAAAGAAGAAAGAGGGGGTGGGGGAGGAGAAGCAGAGAGCATAAAAGCTAACAGACCATTTTAACCTCTAGGTCATACACAGGCAAGTTGGGAAAGAAAACTGAATAGGTGAGGTGGGGTCCAGTTGTACAGTAAATCCTTTTGATGTTACTTCCCAAATGCGCTGCCCCCATAGGCAGACTGTAAAAATAAGTAAATAAGCTCTTCACTGTACTTAGAACTATACTTGGTACATAGAAGGCCCTCAATAAATACTGAATGAATTTTCATTTGAAAATGATAGGAACACTTTCTTTTCCATTAAAATAAAACAACCGTCAACTGTGGGCATGTTGAAAAAGTGTGTGAAGGTTTTTGTTTGTGGCTTTTTGAGACAGTCTATCTATGTAGACCTGGCTGGTCTGAAATTTACTGTGTAGCCAAGGCTGACCTAGAGCCTGTGGCAATTATTCTGCCTCTGCCTCCCAAGTCCTGGGATTATAGGCACGCACCACCAAGCCTGGCAAGATTCTTCTGCTTATTTTCCTTCTGCCAGTAAGGCCTGCAGGTCTGGGCAGAGTTAGAGATTTGCTCTTTTTAATGGAACTTTATATGAAAGACATTTATAAGAGATAAAGGAGAAGCTAAAGAAAGTATTTCTTTACCCAGTTTCACTTATTTTTCAAATGCAGATAGAATTTGGATATAATAAATTGTATTATGTTGCCTTGTCCCTGTAGCATAAGTTTATTTTGAGAACCATATGGTCACTACTTAGCTGATTGGAATGCATTTTATGTGGTATAAGTAACATCTTGATTTTTGAATCCTAGGAACAAAGGTCCTTTATAAGAAAGTTGGTGGTCTGTATGTGTTTCTTTAGTCTCCATAAGTCTCATTCAGCATGACTAGCAAGCAGTATATATTCCCCTCATGCATAAAGAGCTACTCATTTGCTCTCACCCAAAGTGCAAAATTGTGAGTTGGCAGGGTTTGTCATCATTTTCTTCCACCATTTTTCTTATTTTCAGTGGCAGTCTCTTTTTCTGCACCCTCTTTTGGAGCCTGTGACTTCTCTGTTACTACTCTTTTCAGAACCTCTAGCCTCCGCATTAGGCTGGGGCTTAGCTCAGTTGGTAGAGAACTTGCTCTGTGTGCTCTGAGGCCCTGGGTTCAATCCCCAGCACCGCAAGACAGGAGAAGGACCTGGCAGTCCACTCCCTAAACAATCCTGAAACAATCAGCTATCGAAAACCCTATAAATAGGAGAGAAGTGTTGACATAGTGGCAGGCATGGCACAGTGCTGGCTAGCGTTTCATTCTGTTATACATAGGATCACATCAGGCTACCTACAAAGAGACAAACTACCAATTTACAAGGGACATAAAATACTCATTTATTATGCTATGGTCAGGAGTTAGGACAGGGCACAAGAGAGACAGCTTATCTCAGCTCAAAGAGTAGGGCTGGAACTGGAACCATCTGAGAGTATGGCAATTGATGCTGCTTGTCAGCTGGAAGCCTCAGTTTCTTTCTACATGGTTCTCTGTTCTTTGTGGCTTCTACATGGGCGAAATTGGCTTACTAACATCATCGTAGCTGGGCTTCTCAAAGTGGACATCCTAAAATGAGAGTTGTTGTTGTTGTTAGGTGCCATCGAGTCAGCTTCCGACTCATAGCGACCCTCTGTACAACAGGGGAAACACGATTGTCAGTGCTTCTCTGCTGTTCATAGGGTTTTCAATGGCAGACTGATTTTTGGGAGGGGGTTGCCAGGTCCTTCTCCCAAGCCTACAGCTTCTGGTGTTCCCAGGTGGTCTCCCATCCAGGTACTAACCAGGCCCGACCCTGCTTAGCTTCCAAGATCTGACGGGATCGGATGCCACAGGGCTACCGCTGCAGGCTAAAATGAGAGTTAGTGGAAGCATATCCTTTTAGAGACTCAGCCTTTAAGTTACATAACATTGCTTCTCCCATACCGCTATCTTATTTTGGGGAATGCTTACAAGGCTGCCTAGGTTTAGGGAGAGGGGAAATAAACCCGAAATACTGTTATGGCCATTTTTGGAAAATACAATTAGCCATATCTGACTTTTAGAGAATCAGTTTTTAATGTTAAATTTAAAATGTTTTTATTGTTGGGTGCCATCAAGTCGGGTCCAACTCATAGTGACCCTATGAACAACAGAATGAAACACACCCTAATTATGTGCCAGGCACATGATCTTACTTATGTTTAAGCCCATTGTTGCAGACACTGTCAGTCCATCTAGTTGAGGGGCTTCCTTTTTTTCATTGACCTGCTACTTTCCCAAACATGATGTCGTTCTCCAGGGATTGGTCCCTCCTGACATGTCCAAAATATGTAATACAGTCTAGCCATCCTTGCTTCCAAGAAGCACTCTGGTAGCACTTCTGGGACAGATCTATTGGTTCTTTTTGCAGTCCATAGTATATTTCAGTATTTGTCTCCAGCACCGTAATTTGAAAGCATCAGTTCTTCTCTGGTCTCCCTTATTCAGTGTCCAGCTTTCACAAGCATACGATGTAACTGAAAATACCATGGCATGAGTCAGGCACACCTTGGTCTTCAATGTGACATCTTTACTTTTCAACACTTTAAAGAGGTCTTTTGCCACAGCTTTTCCCAATGCAGTGCATCTTTTGATTTCTTGACTGCTGCTTTTGTTGATTATAGAACCAAGTAAAGCAAAATCTTGAATAACCTCAGTCTTTTCTCTGTTTGTCATGAATTTGTGTACTGACTCAGTTGTAAAGATTTTTGTTTTGTTGATATTGAGCCTCAGGCATAGTGAGGACTATGTTCTTTGATCTGCATCAGTAAATGCTTCAAATCCTTTTCACTTTCAGCAAGCAAATATTGTGTCATCTGTGTAACACAAGTTGTTCATGAGTCTTCCTCCAATCCTGATGCCATGTTCTTCATAAAATCCAACTCTGGGATTATTTGCTCAGCATAGAGATTGAAGAGATAACAGTGAAAGGATACAGCCCTGATGCACACCTTTCTTGAGTTTAAACCAAGCAGTATTTTCTTGTTCTGTTTGAACAACTGCCTCCTGGTCTGTGTACAGATTCCTCAGAAGTACAATTAAGTGCTTTGGTATTCCCATTCTTCACAATGTTATCCATAATTTGTTATCCACACAGTCAAATGCCTTAGCATAGTTGATACAATATAGACATCTTTTTGGTATTCTCTGCTTTCAGCTAATATTCATCTGACATCAAGAATGATGTCTCTGGTTCCATGCCTTTTTCTGAATCCACCTTGATTTTCTGGCAGTTCCCTGTCAATCTACTATTGCAGTGGCTTTTGAATGATCTTTAGCAAAATTTTACATGCATGTGATATTAATGATATCGTTCAATACCTTCCACATTTGGTTAGATATCCTTTCTTGAGAATAGGCACAAATATGGATCTTTTCCAGTCAGTTGGCCAGGTAGCTGTTTACCAAATCTCTTGACATAAACAAGTGAGCATCTCCAGTGCTACGTCTGTTTGGTGAAACATTTGAATTGGTATTCTATTGATTTCTGGAGCCTTGTGTTTCACCAGTTCCTTCAACGCAGCTTCCACTTCTTCCTTCCATACGATTGATTCCTGATCATATGCAGCTTCCTAAAATGGTTGGTCATCCACTAATTCTTTTTAGTATAACTCTGTGTATTACTTTCGTCTTCTTTTGATGTTTCCTGTGTTAATATTTTCCCTGTAAAATCCTTCACTATTGCCACTCAAGCCTTGAATTTTTTCTTCAGTTCTTTAAGCTTGAGAAAAACAGAGCCTGTTCTTCCCTTTTGATCTTCTATCTCGAGCTCGAGCTCTTCGAATATGTCATTATAATATTTGGTTTTATCTTCTGGTGCTGCCCTTTGAAATCTTCTGTTTAGTTCTTTAATTTCATCATGTCTTCCTTTTACTTTAGCTGCTGGACATTCAAGGGCAAGTTTTAGAGTCTCTTTTGACATGTAATTTGGTATTTTCTTTTTTTCCTGTCATTTAAATAGCTTTTAACTTTTCTAATGAATGATGTCTTTGGTGTCATGCCACAACTTGTCTTCTATCAGTGTCTAACACATCAAATCTTTTTGAGAGGGTCTCTAAACTCAGGTGGGATATACTCAAGGTCATACCTTGGTTCTCATATACCTGGTTCTTTCTTCAGCTTCACTTTGAACCTGTATATGAGCATTTGACAGTATAATTCACAACCAGCACTTGATTTTGTTCTGACTTTTGATGTTGAGCTTTTCCATCTTCTTTTTCTACAAATGTAAAATTTTGTTTCTGTACATTCCATCTGGTGAATAGTAGCATGTATACAGTCACTGTTTTATGTTGTTGAAAAAATGTATTTACAACGAAAAGGTCATTGGTCTGACAGAATTCTCTTATACGATCTCCAGCATTATCTCTGTCACCGAGGCCATATTTTCAAACTACTGAGCATTTGTTTCCAGCTTGTGCATTCCATTCACCAGTAATTATCAGTGCATCCTGACTGCATGTTTGATCTATTTCAGATTGCAGAAACTGGTAAAAATCTTCCCTATCTTCATTTGTGGCCTTAGTAGTAGGTGCATAAATTTGCCTAATAGTCATATTAAGTGACCTTCCTTGTAGGAGTATGGATATTATTCTATCACTGACAGCATTGTACTTCAGGACTGATCTTGAGATGTCTTTTTTGATGATGAATGCAACTCCATTTCTCTTTAATCTGTCATTCCCAGCATAGTAGACTATATGATTATCTGATTTACAATGGTCCGTGCCAGTCCATTTTAGTTCACTGATGCCTAGAATGTTGATGGTTATGCACTTCATTTTCTTTTTGACAGTTTCTAATTTTCCTAGACTCATGCTATGTACATTCCACATTCCAATTATTAATGGATGTTGTTCCTCCTCATTTTGAGTCATGCCACATCAGCAGTAGAAATTTTGATAATTCTGTCTCATTAAAGTGGGCTGTGAAATTTGGGGGCAAAAATAACAAAGTGTTTTTAATGGAAGGTACTTTGACATTGCTTAGTTGATTTCGGTTGTATGTGGTGCTTTTCTGGTATTATTTACCTTAATATTTACCTGCCTTGCTCCCAAATTCAAGTTTCTGCTCAAGTGCTACTACTTCAGAAAGGCTTTTCCAGCCCTCTGTATTTAAAGAGGCCTGTTATCCCTCTGTGTCCCTACCCTGCTTATTTTTCTTTATAGCTCTTTTCCACTATCTTGTTTTCTTAAAAAACACAGTTTATTTACCTCTCCCCACTGGAATGTGAACTCTAAGAAAATGGAGATTTTCCTGTTTTCATTCACTGCTATATTCCTGGTGTGTAGAACAGTGCTTGGCATTGACTATTTGTTAAATACTGTTGAACAAGCAAGTGAATAAATAGATGGCTTGGATTACTAGGTCCAATGCCTATTTGCATGATTGATTAGCTCCATGTTTACTTCAAGTAGTAACCATCATTCTTTGACATTTCAATTTCTTCCTTGCTTATATCTTAGCACATACTTAACTGAAAGGAATCAGCCCCATTGCTGCAGGAAACCAGATGCCTTCTTCTACTTCACCAGTCCAAGGAGATGAGTCAGAGGCCTGCGTTTTAAGATTTTCTGACCTGGACTTAAAAGATACAAGTCTTATTAATCCTAGCAGCAGTCTCAAAGCAGAATTAGATGGCAATACAAAGAAGAAATACTCATTTGCAAAGAAAAAGGTAAAATTTCTATGGATATTATCATGATTATGTAGATATAGTTAATGCAGGTATATCTAGATGTAGCTTATTGAAGTTGCCCTCCAGGTTATGTATGATTTCGTCAGGAGCATTACCCAGAGATACTAATTCAGTGCCAGGCAAAGGAAGATCATGGGCAAGATGTGGGCTTCGACCATTCATGGTGAAGTATTTAAAGAAAATAGAACCTATATAGGTTAGATTTCTTTGTTCATTCGGGGTTATGGACAGAATCCAGGGAACTCGGGATACATGGTTATAAGGAGAAAAACAGGCAGTAGGGCAGCTGTCATCTAGTGAGCTACCAAACTTGAGGCTGTTAATGAACTCTGCTGATTAAGGTAAGATTTCTGATCTAGTCCAGCTAGCTGGGCTCCATTGGTTTGGAGAAGGGATGAAGCGTCCCTATCATGCTGTAGGCTTTACTGAGTACAGCTGGAATGGAGGTGGTATTGATGCTACTCTTCTGTGACATTTATCTTTTTTGTAGAAACCATTGACTGAACTCCCCCCACCAACAGTAGAGAACCTGAGGCTCACATGAAGGAAAATGACTGAGGAAATAGACTTCAGACTTAGTTTTCTTACCTTTAGTCCCTTTCCTGCAGCACCATTCTTTACTGACACCATGTCAATGAAGAATAGATGTCTCTGCTTATAAAATTTCCGAGCCACCACTCTTCCATTTTCATCTCATATAGATTTCCTTTAAAATGAAATTCAAAGGGTGCAGAAAAGTCTTAACAATATTATTTTGCAGTCATTTCAAACTTATAGAAAAACTGCAAGAAGTGCATGAATGACCTGCATATTTCCTCTGTCCAGAGACTCCATTCACATTTCACCATTAGTCCTAAAATTGGCTTTTATATCCACTCTGGGGTCACATAGTACATTTAGTTGTCATATGTTTTTATTTGTTTTCCTTTTTTTTCCCCCTCCCCATATGATATAGCCCAATCTGGCCTGGAACTCATTGTTCTGCCTCAGCCTCTAAGTGTACCACCACACCTGGCTTTAGTATTCTTTAAACTGAACACCTTCTCAGTTTTGCTTTCAAATCATGATTATAACATTTTTTAAAATTACAAATGAGTTATCTTTTAGAATGTCCCTCAGTTTGATTTTAACTCATTTCCTTATAATTAGATTCAGGGTTAGCTTTTATTAGCAAGATGACCCTGGAAGAGATACTATGTTCATCTCAATGCATTCAAGTAGTCCACAGTGTCAATTTGTCCTATTATTGGCACATGTTAATTTTGTTTACTTGATACTGTAAATGTCTGCCAAGTTTCTTCACTATAAAATTATTCTTTTTTTTCCTATTTAATCAATGTTTTGGAAGTAAACATGCTTTTGCCTTCATGAGGAATTAACTACAAGAGGTTAGAAAATGCCCTGTAATGTAATTTCAGGCCATTCATCCTGCTACTTCAGACCTAGGCAGTCTAGATCCAGTCTTTCACAGGTCCAACAGTGATACTCGTCATCTGTAATGTGTCTGCAGACTACCCACATGTGCATGCTTTACAGAGTCTTCAAATCCATTTAGAAATTGTTTAAAAGTATATACCTCCCACTAGACCAAGAGGGATTGTATCTTGAGAGGCTGATGATCATATGTCCTACTTAATCCCTATTTATGTACCCAAAAGCACCATAAACAAAGTTAGAAACCAAATGACAAGATAGGAAAAATACTTGTTAATTATGAGCAACAAAGAATCACTAAAAACACAAATTAGTAAGAAGATAAACTCCACAGTAGAAAAACAAACAACAGATGTGAACAAGCAAATCAGAAAAGGAAAAAGCATTCAGCTTTACTACTGATCTGAGACATGCAAATAAGAACCAAGTAGCATTTATTTTGCTTTTTATTTGGGCCAGTATTAAAAATATTGACAATAAAAAACGCTAATAAAACTTGGTGAGGCCATTCACATGCTTTATGGTTGAGAGCATAAGTTGGTACAATTTTTCTGGAAGTCACTATCACAATCTCAAATTTCATGCTTTAAAAAAATTATGCTGTTTGGTTGACCAGTTTTTCTTCTAGATAGCTATCCCATGTAGAAAGATGATTAAAGAAGTATAGAAAGAGGTACACATGAAATGCTCATTCACCATTGCTTATAATTACAAATATTGGAAGCAATCTAAATATGCTTTGGTCTGCAATTAGTTATGAGAATTTTCTGTTCAATATTTTAAACAATAAGCATAAATGATTTTTATAGAAACAGTGTAATTATTTTTCAAGAAACAAAACATTTCAATACTTTTCTTTCCAGGCTTTTTCAGTGTACTTTAAAATGACATTGAGATTACATTGTATGAGCATATTCTGTCCAGTTATTTCATGTAACATATTGCAGATATTCTTTCATATAACTTAAAACTCATAAATAGTACATGGTAAGTATATTCCATAATTCATTTACTGTTTCCTTTTTGGAAATAACTGATAGTGTTACTTGTGATGTTTTACTAATATTTGCCTGAAATTTAGATCCTTTCCTTAAAAATGGTCCCTAAAAAGGCTTAAAACACATGTACACCATTGAAGCTCTTGATGTTATTGTTAGGTGCCATCGAGTCGGTATCTGACTCATAGCGACCCTCATAGGGTTTTCAATGGCTGATTGTTTTGGGATTGCCTTGGGAGTGGATTGCCAGGTACTTCTCCCATTTTTGCAGTGCTGGGAATTGAACTCGGGACCTCAGAGACTGCAGCACAGCGCTCCACCAACTGAGCTAAATCCCAGCCTTAGATATCTACTGTTAAATAGTAGCTCAGAAAGAATATATACTCCTAGTGGTAATATATGTTACTACCCATTTCATTTTAGCCATACCAAAATTAAACATATTTTAGAAAATCATTTTATAGAAGACTTTATAGGGAGGATACATAGGTAATAAATATATACTATACCACATAGTGATTAGTGTTACTGGAAAAATTAAAGAAGTTTAAAGAGATTTCAGTTCACTCTTATGCAGGATGGTCAGAAAAAAGCCTCATTAATAGGTGACATTTGAAGAAGTGAGAGAATGAGCAAGCCCCCTACATATTTGGAGGAAGACCATCTGAAACAAAGGCAGTGGTACAAAAGCCTCCATTTCATGCTTGAACCAAAGCCAAGAGGCTAGAGTAGTAGGAGATGAGGTGGGAGCAGCATAAAAAGCCATGTTATCTATGGACTTGTAGGCCATTGTAAGGATTTTCTAGAGAATAGGAAGAAGTACTTTAGAGAAGTTTGGGCACAGGAATGACATCATCTGATTAAGTTTTTTTTTTTTTTTAACATTTTGGCTGAATAGAAAGTAACTCATGGGGATAAAAGGGAGACTAGGAGACTCTCATAATCCAGGGAAGACATGAAGGTGGCTTAGGTCAGCAGAGTGATAGCCAAAAGAGATGGTAAGAAATGCTTAGGTTCTGGGTATATTTTGTAAGGAGAGCTGATGGATGTGGGAGTAAAAGAGTTGAAGATTCCATTAATGTTTTTGTATTTTTAATATGTCTGTGAGAGTGTCCTAGTACTGTCATTTGCTTGTCATAGTTGTAACTAATCTGTTTATTCTTGGTATATAATATTTTTCCTCATTGCTCTTGTAATGTGTCCTAATTTATTAATTATGATGGCCTAGGCTGTACTAACACACAGATCCAAACCTGTGGTGGATTCAGCACATTAGAGGGAGTTTGGGTTTGGAAGATGAGTGGATGGAGGGATTCTTGTCAACACACAGGTTTTCAGGGACCCCACTGATGTCAACTCTGCAGATCTTACCACATAGCTTTCAGGATTTCTGAAGAAGAAAGCATGGAGGAGCACGCATGGGAGGTTTTTATAGACCAGAACTGGAGTTCTCACATGTCACTTCCCTTCACATTCCATTGGGAGACTTAGTCATACAGCCCAGTCTAATTGCAGAAAAGGCTAGGAACTGTATAGTTTGCCCAGGAAGAAAGAAAAATGGATTTTGGTAGATAGTAAGAGGCTTTTATTCTGTTAAAACAATCTTGTCATGTACCCAAAAGATCCTTGTCCAATTTTGGCTATAATTACATTAAATATATGCTTTAAAGAACTCACATCTTTATAATGCTGAGTCTTTTCACTTAGAGGTTGATGGCTTACAAAGGAGGAAGAGCATTCCAGACTCTAATATTAATACAAGGAAAGCTGAAATTACAGAGATGTTTAAGTCATATTAAGGAAACAGTGAATAGACTGGTTCATTTGGACTAAGACGATTATAAGAGAAAAACAGTGAATAATTAGGCTGAAAACAAGATGGGGAAACACACTGCAAAGAAATGCTATTGTGCACGTTCTGTACCAGACAAGGACATAAATTCTAGTATGTTGTTTAATATTTATGTAATTCTTTATGACTTTTTCTAGGTGAAAACACCTAAAGGTTGAGTAACTTCCTGAGATTCATGTCTATTCTCAAAGATACAAAGAGTAAATAGCAAAGCTAGTATTTACAATTAAGTGTAAAAATAAAAATAGAAATTTTTACATTCGGAAGATGGATAAATGGCATTTAGTAGGAGGACCATAGAATGTTTCATGTCAATGATGTCTTTTAAGATGGACTGTGAAAGTTTAAAAGCAATTCTGTAGAAGAAGAGGCTAACATAGCGTACCCCACCTACGGGAAACAGCATGGACAAGATGGGAAAGTGGAAACAGTGAAGTGTTCAGGTTTGTCCAAGTGTCAGATGTGTGGAGGAAGAGGATGAAAGAAGTTGAGAGAGGGTGCAGATGTGCAATGTCACATTATGATACCATGCTGTATCATTCTGGTTTCAGTGTGTGGGATGCTGAAAACAATACAAGCCCACACTGTGTGTATTCCAGTGTGGCTTAGATCTTGCATCCTGAAAATAAAATTATGGTGCTGGGAACTATTTAATCTTCATAATCTAAAGCCCTTTGTATTAGTTTCTCTAAAAATCTATTCTAAAGCTTACTCATAAAAAAATAAAAAAAAAATAAGAGTCACTAGTAAGATACCTGTTATTCTATCAGGGAATTCTTAGAATAGTAGGACAGAAAACCAGAAACCCCTATGAAAAGATAATATAAGGTATTTCATTGAAACTTCTATTACCTGTAAACCCAAAGTTATCTAACAGTGATAGATAGTGTTTGGAATATAATTGCAGGCCTTTTCCATTTTTGTCAAAACCAAACAAGTTCCAGCGCCTTCTATTGAATGTAAAGAAAAATGGTGGAAATGCTGTCAGCAGCTATTCACAGACCAGACCGGCATCCATAGACATGTGGCAATACAACATGCTGATGAAATTTATCACCAAACTGCTTCAGTTTTAAAGCAGCTGACTGCAACATTGAGCGCTTCAAAGAATCTTACATATGCAGACAAAAAGAACCCTCTAAAACAGTACCTCAGTCATAGCAAAGAAGTGTCTGCTTGGCTCCCTGATGTAAGCTGCTTTAGCCCTGAGGAGCTGAAAAGGTAAGATTTCCATTCTGTATTTTAGTTTGATTTTAAAACATTTCCCCAGTCACAGTGAGACACTACAACACATCCACTAAAGTGGCTAAAGTGAGAAAGACCAAATGTGACAAGTGTGGATGGGAATGTGGAACAAATGAAACACCCCATTGTTAGAATGCGAAATGGTGCAGACCACTTTGGAAAAGTGTTTGGCGGGTCCTTCTCTGTGACCTGCTCTTGTGTATGTAACCAATAGACATAAAAATATGTCCACAAAAAGCCTTGAATGAGAATGTTCATAGCAGTTTTATTTATAATAAACCTGTTCATAGCAGAGAGTGAACGAACTGGTGTAGTCATATAAGAGTACTGCACAGTAAAAACTGTCAAAACTGATCAAACTGTACACTTAACGATATGTTTCTTTTGTAAATTATAGTTTGATTCAAAAGTTTTAAATTAATGGAGTAGGGAAGAACCAAACAAAGACTTGTTAGATCAGATGAGTTCAGGTATATGAACCCAGACAAGACAGTCATTTATCTAGATTTTTTGGGGGAATGTAGCATCCCATGTAGTGAAGTTTTCAGCATTTTAAACTTTCTTTGCTAAAATGGAATCTTCCAAATTGCATTATACTTTTTACTCTTCTTTTTTTTTTTTTTTTTTTGCAGTACTGAGAGTTGAACCCAGGGCCTTGTGTTTGCATGCTTTGCAAGTGCTGTAACACTGAGTTGCACCCCCAGCCCATTTTATTACTTTTTGAGACAGGGTCTTGCAAAATTACACAGACTGCCTCTGGTCTTGAACTTGCGATCCTCCTGCCTCTGCCTACCAAGTTGCTGGGATTACAGGCATGCGCCACTACGCCTGGCTTATACTTTTACTCTTAAACAAGGTATGGTGAATGTGGTTGAAATTTTCCTGAGTGGTTTATTGCCAACAGTGTAAACATGCTGAGGTATAAAAATTTGTCCTGTGGGGATAGTATCTCATAGGTAAGCAGATTATGTGGAAAAATGGAAGTGAAATTTTTCAGCGTTGTGAGAGATTCAAAACAGATACTCCCTTGTGTTAGCCATGAGCGTCCAACCTTTTGGTCTCCTTAAGTCAAGAGAACTGCACATAAATTATAAAATATAGTTAGTGCATATACATAATAAGGGGAGGGCGTGAAGAAAATAAACATTGAAAAACACGATTGATAAAAGATTTTGTGGGGCCGCATTACTAGCTGTTTTCAGCTGCAGGGTAGACATGCTTGTGTTAGAGAATAAGACAGAATGGACTCAAATTTCCAGCTGATTTATAAAATGGAATTAAAGGGATTTAGCTCAGTTGGTAGAGCACTGCACTGCAGTCTCTGAGGCCCCGAGTTCAATTCCCAGCACCACAAAAATGGGAGAAGGGCCTGGCAATCCACTCCCAAGGCAATCCCGAAACAGTCAGCCATTGAAAACCCTGTGAGGGTCGCTATGAGTCGGATACCGACTCGATGGCACCTAACAACAACAACAACAGCTCCTTGGATATGAGGATTAAGTGAGGAACACAAAGTAAACTTGCTTTTGGTAAAGTAAGAAGTTTGATGCTACTGTCTTCTGTAGGGCAAATATATAAAGGAGCTCCTGCTCATTTCAGGAGAGCTGTGGTAGGAACCGAGGCAGGCGTGAGTTGCTTCATCTTCACCTTCCCCCTGATACTGCCTGAATATACTTTATGAATTGTGGCTTCCTTACGCCAGGAACTTAGATGTTCTTTCCCTCTTGATTTTGTTTTTTTAGTGGCCAAGGCAATGAGGATGGGGAGGTGCTACTTTATTACTGCTACTGTGACCTGGAGGATCCCCATTGGATCTGTGCCTGGCAGACAGTTCTATGTCAGCATCTGAACCTCACGGGCAAGGTAAACCCATCTCCACATGTCCCCTGCCCTGAGCTCATCTTACCTCCCAACCTTTGATTTCAGAACCAGTGTTTGTTATAAAAAAGATTCATTTTTGGTTTCTTAGAAGTTAAGGAAATCCTGAAAGGCACTTTTACTAGAGTATTAAACAGTTGTTAATGTGTTGTTTTATAAGAATATCTAATAGCATAGATCAGAGTCAGCCAGCTTTTTTCCTAAGTGCTAGATAGTAAATATTTTAGACTTTGTACACAAAAACTATTCAATACTGTTGTAGCTTGAAAGCAGCCATAAAATGATATGTAAAAGAGTGGCTATGACTGTCTTCCAGTAAAACTACATGCCAAAGCAGGGGTAATTTGCTGATCACTAGGATAGGGAAATGTTCATAATGTGAAAAGCCTTTTACAAACTAAATATAGGTGTTTTCCCAAGTTGCTTCTTAATTTTCCTAGATCATGTCAGAGTCTTTTACCATCTTATGGTATTGACACTTGCTGTGTTTCCTTTCCTCTAGCTTGCCCCATATCTTCCCCTTCTTGACATAACTTGTGCTTCCCCTCAGTTCTCTACTCCAGTTGTCTCCTCAGAACTGCAATCTGTTGTTGTCCTCCTCACATACTCTTTTTGCTGTTGAAAGAATCTATTACTTCCTGGAAGTATAATCTAGCTTCCTCATAGAATATAAGCTTCATGAGGTCAGGCACTTGGTCTTAATTAATTGATGTATTCTCAGTAGTAAGGCCTTATTATATAGCAGGCACTCTAAATATTGAATATACCATAGACTGCCAAAAGAACCAACAGATCTGTTCTAGAAGAAGTGCAACTAGAGTGCTTCTTGGAAGCTCAGATGGCTAGACTGCATCTTAAGTGTTTTGGACATGTTATCAGGAGGGACCAATCCCTGGAGAAGGACATCATATTTGGGAGAATGACAGGTCAGTGAAAAAAAGGAAGACCCTCAATAGATGGATTGACACAGTGTCTGTAACAGTGAGCTTAAACATGAAAAAGATCATGTGTCTGGCACAGAATTGAGAAGTATTTTGTTCTGCTGTTCATAGGGCCACTATTAGTTGGACCTGCCTCTATGACACGTAACAACAGCAACAACTAAATATTTAGAGGGTGTCAAATAAAGGAATGAATGCGTATCTATAGCAAAACCATAGTGTGTATATAAAGATGGGAGGTGGCATATTCCAAAACATAAATAATGATCATCTCTGTGTGATGGAATGGTTTTTGTTTTTGTAAAATGGCCTCTGTGGTTACACACAACACACACACGTATAGTGTATGCCTATTTTGTAATTTTTAAAATTTAAATAAAAAAGAAGGAAACTAGATTCCTCCTGAGATGCCCTTCTGGTTATGGCTATCCTATCTTAGGTCTAACATTCCCTTATGTGTTCCAGGTTTTAATTGCCTGAGGTAAAAATCTGATAAGCTAGTGCTATTTTCTACTCTCATGTTTTCTAGTAAATAATGATTTCATTTACCTCATTCAGTTCATCACCAAGTCCTGCCATTTCTACCTCTAAAATATCCCTTGACTCCATCCACTTTTCTCTTCCACTTCTATCACCTTAGACCAAGCCATCACCCTCTGTTATTTAGTTCATGGTAGATTCCAAATTAGTCTCCAGTCACTCATTCTGCCCTGCCATTTAGTCCATTGTCCACACAACAGCCAGGATGATATTAGAAGGTAAGTAAAATTGTATCACTCCCTCCTCAGTGACTCTCCAGTAGAGGTGGGATAAAACACATCCTTCACATGCCTTAGGTTCCTTCATGATTGGGCCAGACCCTTCCTACTTTTTCCATTCATGAGATGCCATTCTTCATTCTTTATTCTCTAGCAATATGGTCTTTCATTTTCTTAGAACCCATCAAGTTTTTTATTTCTATTTTTATTTTCCCTGTCTGTTTTTGAGTCTTTTTGCAGGCCCACTCTCTTCAAGGAACTCATCTCACACCCACTGTATTCCTTTAGTCTACTTTTATTGGAGCTTTAGTTCTCAATTTTAATGACACTTCTTACAAGAGAATCTTTTCTGGGCTTCATTCTAAACTCATTTTCCCCAGTACACCCTCTCATTGCATCTTGCAATTATTTTTCATAGCACTTGCCCATTTCTAACTCTTATCTTATGAATTCCCTGAGTCTGTAAACTCTAATCACTGTATCTAATTTCTAGCACAATTTTTCATGCATAGTATAAAATTTAGTATTTGTGGTATGAATACATGTCACCACCTCTGTTCAGAGAACTACACTTTGAAAGATGAGTGATCTCACAAAATGTACAATATATGAAATCAATCTCTTTTGGTTTAGAGGCAGATTTTATTCTTGGCACAGTCTTAAATGGTGAACTAGCAGAGATGGGTCTTCCCCACAAGGTGGCAGCAGCTTTCTGGATCTATGGTCCAAATCCTGTTTAGTGGGAGAATTTTCAGCTGGTAGATTTGACAGAATATTGGTTCTTAGGTAGGCAAAGAGGAGAACCTGAAAACTCTAAAATTAAGGAAAGGCAATTCTAACCCTATTACTGTACATCCTTATGGCCTCAAGAAAGGTGAGGGAATACACTGGAGAATTTGGAAAGGACAAAGTGCAATATTTGGAGCCAATAAGATTTGGTTTTGAATCCCAGATCTGCCACCCCCTAATTCTTTACCTGTGGGCAAACTACTTGCTATCTCTAAGCCTTTATTTCCTTCTGTGTAAAATGTGGATTACTAGCTATCTTTCCAGATTATAATGTAATGTTTCATAGCAGGTGTTCAATAAATGTTAATGTTGCTTATCTCAGTGTTTTAGGTGTAAGGCCTTCTTCACCAAGATTTTCTGTTGAAGGATCCTGGAGATTAGAAGTCTATCACATGAGATTGCTCAGTCCCAATTATGTAGGGAGATGTGCTTACCATTTATTTGGGTTCTGAGATTCTAATAAAATAGGAAAGAATCTGCTAGCCTACTTAAAAATAGTCACATGGAAGTATATATTTATCATACCTCCCTTAGTCAAACTGTTTGAGAGTGAATTTCCTGACCCTTGTACCCGTTCAGCTCTATTTTTCTATGTAGTCCCCTATAAGTTGTCAGTGGGAATAGTAGCCTATGCAGAATAAAGGCACGTGCTTTGTACTTCCTTCTCCCATCCCAAGAACAGGTTTATCTTTACTGTAGCATTCTGTCTCAAGGAATCAGGTGTAATCTGGAGTCTTTATTATGGAACTCTGGATAGCCAGTACCAGTGAGTTGGCATTGGCTTGTAGGATGAATTCCATTGTAGATCCATGCCGTAAAGAATTGGATAAAGTGAGGAAATAACTCAGGTGTCTTCTCTGGACCTTCAAAAAGGGCAGCCACTTAAAACTTTCAAATTCTAGCTGAGAACAGTGGTCCATGCCTATAATCCCAGCAACTCAAGAGGCAAAGGCAGGAGGATCGCAAGTTCAAGGTCAGAGGCAGCCTGTATAATTTAGTAAGATCCCAACTCTAAAAAAAAATTTTTTTAAATGGGGTAGGAGTACAGCCTAGTGGTAGAGCACTTGTAAAGTATGTGCGAGGCCCCTGATTCAACCCCTAAGTACCACAAAAAAAAAAACAAAAAAAAAACCTTTCAAATTCTGATGCATTGATGTATACAAAGTAGTAACAATACAGGACTTTGAATTAAATCACTTCTCTTTCCAGAGGGTACTGTGATACTACATAGCACTGCATTTTCTGGCACTTTTCTCTAGAGATAGTTCCTTTTAAAGCTGATCTATCTTTAAACTCACCTGAAAGATTTTGTAATACCAAGACAACCAACTTTGCGGCGTTCCTAAGGCATGCCCATTAAGGGAGTAGACTACCCATAGTTGTTTTTTTGTTGTTGTTGTTTTGTTTTTCTGTACTGGAGGGTTGAGCCCAGGGCCCTGCACATACTTTGCAAGCGCTCTATCACTGAGCTGCTCCACCAGCCAATTTTTTACTTTTTATCTTAAGAGTCTCACTAAGTTGCTGGCAGCCTCTGGCCTTGAACTTGGGATCCTCCTGTCTCTGCTTCCGGAGTTGCTGGGATTACAGGCATGCACCACTGCACCCAGCTTCATTACTCCTTATTCTACTGTCCTCTTACCAGTGAAGCATTTCAAAGAGAATACAGAATTTGAGGAGCCAAAGAGCCCCAGATGCCAGTACACTGCAGTTTTCCAACTGGTAGAGAGTGCCCATTATGTGGCAGGCACTGTTCCAGGCACCAGGGATACATCAGTGAACAAAACAGACACACATCCCTCTTAGAACTTGAGTTCCAGTGGGTAGGTTTGCAATGGTGCCTTCCCTGTCTGCCATGAGAGGTGACGCATGCCTTCCCTGCTGCAGGTGTGCTCTGTGCTTTAGGATTTGGGTACTATCTCCTCAGCAATGTTTTGTTTGTTTTGTTTTTGAAGTCCATTTTGGTGTTCTATCCCCTTATCAACATAAAGAAAATAAAGTTCAGAGAAGTCAATTAACCATCTCTGGGCTACATGATAGGAAAGTGGCAGTGCTACTTTTGATCCTAGATCACTGACCACGTGGGTTCAGGCCAAGTTCAAAATTTCCTTCTTTGGCCATTGGACAATCGGAGCTCTGTAGCAAATGGGCTTTCCAGGTTTATTCACATTTTCATGTTCAGTACACATCAACTAAATACCTCCTCTAAACGGTAGGTCCTGCCACTTTAGAGAAATGCAGGGGTCTTTGGTAATACTTGGATGGCCACAGTAGCATCTCTATTTTTCCTTTTAAATTCATTGACACATATGAACCTTTTGTTCTACCTGGAAAGATAGCTAAGCTAAGAACATGCTCTGTTCTCTTTCTCACCATTGTGTCTCAGGTTCGAATTGCTACGGAAGGAATCAATGGGACAGTTGGTGGAAGCAAATTAGCCACCAGACTCTATGTAGAAGTGATGCTTTCTTGCCCATTATTTAAAGATTATCTGTGTAAAGATGATTTTAAGGTAAGAGACAATGAAAGTAAAATGGTTCTAGAGCTGTCTACTTCGGCCTCGGTGCTGGTCATTGAAGAGGAAGTCAATGTAGAGAAATACACAATGCCAGGTAAATCCCGTTTCTCCTTTGAATTACAGGCCAGTGCAAGTATAAGGGGCATGCTCATTGCTGTCCTACCATTGAGTCACCTTGTAACCTTGGGTCAGTTGATGCCCTTTCTAGGCCTTGGTCTCCCTTCTTGTACAATAAGGGTGTTACAGTTACACAATCTAGAGCTCCAATGTGTGGATGTATTTGTTCACTTGAGAGACTATTTCAGCAGGTCATTATGATCTACACTGTGCTTTTAGCAAACCCAGAATTAAAAGATTAATACTTCATACCACATGGGAGAGTGAAGGTGTTGCTCTCACAACTGAGCTGTTGTGTTTGAGTGACTTCATGCTTTATCACAAGTGATATGGTGATGGCAAATGCCTTGGTAGTGTTCACGTTGGTGATGGTAAGAAAAGTTCACATTGCTCCAGAATGAAAAGCTGGGGTATAATCAAACATTGGACTTGCTCAGTGGTATTTCAGCTTATAGCTGAATGCCCATAGTCATAGAAACATAACATTCCTGCACATGGGAGATAACACAATCAATTTTGATTAATACCCTGAATTACCCAGAACATTCTGGGCCCTAACTCTATCCTCATTGGGTATTTTTTTTTTCCTCTAATTTGCGGTTTCTTAAAACTTCAACTATCATATTATCATAAAAGAAAACTATAATTCTTATGTTTGGCCCTTATCTTATACCTAGCAATGGGAAAGGAAGACTAAATTCTATTTTGTTTCTCATTGGCCAGACCAGCAAAGGAGGAGCTCACTGTTTTCCAGAATTGCGTGTTGGTGTATTTGAAGAAATTGTGCCCATGGGGATCAGCCCCAATAAGATCTCCTATAAGAAACCTGGTATGTTTGTTTTTATAAGAGTTGCACTTTTTGTCATAGTGACAAAACTTAGTAGAGAGACAAATTAGAAATATAAACACTGATCAGCAAGAGTTGTGATGAATCTTCTGTTTAGTTGTGGGGTGGTTAACATTTGGGTCTGTCCAGTGCTTAAATTGGTTCCTCTCTCTGGTGGTTATGGTAATTGAAGACTTGCCCTTAGAATGACCTTTGTTATTCTTCTTGGTGAAGAAGCTGTTTTCTCTTTTCAAAGATCGCAGTTTGGGAAGAGTGCAATTATTCCATGCAGATAGTTCACCCGCAGAATAGAACACACAGGCTTTTTGCCACAGGAAGTAAGTGACTTTCAATACCAAAGCAGTTTAAAGTGCTCTAGAATATTTTCTCTCATCTTGTGTTTACTAGAGATAGTTGAACGACATTTGTTTGGCAGGGCTTTTTATATTCATTTTACTTTTTTATGAAAATTTGCAAACATTAGAATATAGGAAATCGAGTGAACTTTCATGTACTCATGACACAGCTTCAGCAGTTAATCTTTCATGGCCATATTTCATCTGTGCCCTGCCCCTTCTCCCATCCTGGATCATTTTAAAGAGAATTCCGATGTCTTGTCCTTTCTTCATAAATACTTTAGTAAATATCTATAATATAAATATTTTAACAATAATTCCTGAATATTGTCCAATACTAGGTAGTCAATTCCCAGTTGTGTCATAATTTCCTAAGTTTCCATTAGGATTCAAATAAGACCCATTCACTGTGATTCATCAGTTGTTGTTAGGTGCTGTCAAGTTGGATCCAACTCATAGCAACCCTATGTACAACAATGAAACACTCCCCAATTCTGTGCCAGGCACGTAGTCTTATTTATTTAAGTCCATTATTGCAGACACTGTGTCAACCCACCTAGTTGAGGGTCTTCCTTTTTTTCGTTGACCTGCCACTCTCCCAAACATGATGTCCTGCTCTAGGGGTTGGTCCTTTCTGATAACATGTCCAAAATACTTAAGACACAGTCTAGTCATCCTTGCTTCCTAGGAGCACTGGGGTTGAATTCTTCTGGGACAGATCTGTTGGTTCTTTTTGCAGTCCATGGTATATTCAGTATTCATCTCCAGCATGATAATTCAAAGCATCAGTTCTCCTGTCTCCCTTATTCATTGCCCAGCTTTCACACCCATATGATGTGACTAAAAATATCTTTTAAGTATCTTTAAATCTATGGATTTCTCTCCATCTTCCCTCCACCCTTGCAGTTTAGTTTTTCAAGAAACTATGTCATTTGCCTTGTAGAGTTTCTCATCGTCTGGATAATGCTAATTGCATCCCCATGGGATGTTCCTCTTGTTCCCTGTTTCCTATAAATTGGTAGGTTAGATTGAGAGTAGTGCTGTCTAATAGAAATATGTAAGCCACACAGAATAATTTTGCATTTTCCAGTAGCCACATGGGAGACCTGGTAGCCCACTCCCCCAAAATAATCAGCCATTGAAAACCTTATGAATAGCAGGGAAGCAGCACTGACATAATGCCAGACATGGCATTGTTGGGTAGTGTTTTGTC
Source organism: Pedetes capensis (assembly GCA_007922755.1). Classification (NCBI taxonomy): domain Eukaryota; kingdom Metazoa; phylum Chordata; class Mammalia; order Rodentia; family Pedetidae; genus Pedetes; species Pedetes capensis. The sequence continues at coordinate 82,017 of VMDO01001795.1, forward strand.
TGTTGTATATAGGGTCACTATGAGTTGGACTCCATGGCACCTAACAACAACATGTAAAAAGTAAAAGAAATAGGTGAAATTAATTTAAATAATACAGTATATCCAAAATATTACATATCCACAAGTAGTATAAAGAATTATTAGTTTACTTTTTTTCATACTAAGTCCTTGAAATCCAGTACATGGGTCATACTTCTTATAGCATATTTCAAACCACATTTCAAGTGCTTGTTGGTGTCTAATGGCTGTCATATTAGACAGCTCAAGGCCAAAGACTTGATCAGATTCACGTTCAAGTCCTTTTTTCTTTCTTCTCTCCCCACTCACCCTGAAGACTACTTCATAGGTAGTGGTATTGTCCTTTTTCATCAGGAAGAGCACAGGATTTTCTGAAGTGTTCATTTTTAGTATGTAAATATTTAAAAGAAGGCCAAGAGTTAAGCCAGAGGGAAATGGGAGTAAGATATAAGCATCTAGGAAAAAGTGACTCATGCATAAGGAGATAAGAACCAAACAGGGTTGCATCAGCTTGGTATCCCTGTCCTGGCAGGAGGCAGTGTGATAACAGTTCTTCTTGGCCTACAGAACACAGCTCTGGGGCTCAGAGGAGAGCAGGCTCCAGGCAGTCCAGGTTGCTTAAAGGGACTCTTTTAAGCCTGTCCGTCTGGGTCACTGTCCATTCAAGCCCTCTCAGGACCCTGTGGCTCCCTACAGGGAGAAGTCGCAGAAGTCTCAACAGTTTTGAACTTCTCTTTTTGCCCTCCTCTGTTGATATCCATGTAATTATGTGACACTGACTTAAATAGCATCAGGCATTCTTACATTCTCCCTATAATCCTAGCTTGGACAGGTGGAAACGCAGGCTCCTTGGCTGTCCCCAGGGGCCACTTGTCTCTTCAGGGTATGGAACATTGTTAGGTGGCTATTGGAGTTCATTCCTAGGCAGAGACAGGCTCCATTGGTGCTTTAAAACTCTATCATGACTGGTAGGTGGCTAAGTTATCAGAGTCCCCATCTCATGATGTATGGTTACCCCCCAGTGCCAAATTCACCAAAGGTTCCTCACAATCTACTGAGATGCCTGGACCCCTCAAAGATTCAGGAATATTTCTGTTTTGGAGAGTTGAGAGGCAAAAGGCTCCACCATACTGAGGCCTTTCCATTTTGTCCTCTTGTATTTTAATACTTATCTCCTTTCTCTCCCCTCACCTAGCTTTTCTTTTTCTTTCTTTCTTTTCTTATATATCATTCCTCCTGTTGTAGACTCCTCATGGCCCTTTCTCTTTTACAAATGCACACGAGAGCAACTTCGACACCTTCTTACCCTTTTGCATTTTTAAAACAACATTCCACCATTATTGCATAACATTATGCTCTCAGCTGCCTGTTCTTAGCCTTAAACTTGGGCTTGGCCTTGGTACAGAACAGTTTAGAACCTGTACTCAAGCACATACATCCCACAGCCCCTTCATGCACAGTAACAATAGAATACTATATTCTATTATAGTGTTCTATTCTCCCATTTCCCTCTGGCTTAACTCTTGGCCTTCTTTTAAATATTTACATACTAAAAATGAACACTTCAGAAAGTCCTGTGCTCTTCCTGATGAAAAAGGACAATACCACTACCTATGAAGTAGTCTTCAGGGTAAGTGGGGAGAGAAGAAAGAAATAGTGGCCATTTCCTGACCCACTAGTGACCGTACAATGGATCACCAAACCTAAACAGATTCCAGTTATCTGGTTTTTATTCCTGGTATTAGGCCAAACACGAGAATGTGAGATTCTGTATTTCTAAACTGTCAGGTCTCTGTATTTCTGAACTGTAGTCCTTTTAGGAGGAAGAAGATTGAGGATACCTGGAATTACTTTGTTATTTTATAATTGTCATCACATATTGTTATTCAGAGACAGTTGTAATTATGAAGAGAAGAGATTTAGATGGAAAGAAACAAAGTCAACACACAAATCAGGTTAGGCCAATTGTGATTAGGTTTTGCATTTTTGTTTTAACAAATTTTTGGGTTTGGTTCTAGGAATCCATTTATCCCCAGGTGAATTTCATAAAGAAGTCGAAAAGTTTTTATCTCAGGCAAATCAAGAACAAAATGATACAATTCTACTGGATTGCAGAAACTTCTATGAAAGCAGAATAGTAAGTAGGAACCAGAAATGAGTTCAGTGAAATGGCAGGTCTCACTCTTCCCACAGTGTGGCATATTTTCCAAAGGGAACATGTAGCCACATGGATCTCTTTCCAGTCTAGCAGTTTCAGAGAAAACTCAAGCCATGAACTCAGCATTTGGAGAGAAAATCTAAGAAGATACGAATTAAAGACATCTTGGTACATAATATGTTTTTGCCTCCCATGAGCCCACTCTTGGCATATGTGAGTGATCTTATAAAGTTGACTTTCGGTAGTCTCTCCACTTCCCCTGAGGACTCTGTAAGAAGGTGACCCACAGCCCACCAGCCCCATTTCTAGTCTAGTTCTTGAAGTTAAGAGGTCAATGTGAGATGAGACCAGCAATTGACAAATGCCATCAAGGTGGGAATTGCATGGAAAGAAGCTTTGTTCCTACAAGGTCTCTTTTTCTGATAATTTTCCTTCTGTTGCTTCTGTGTTGTAGGGACGATTCCAAGGCTGCTTAGCCCCAGATATCAGGAAATTCAGTTATTTCCCTAGCTACATTGACAAAAATCTAGAGCTTTTCAAAGAGAAGAGGGTCCTGATGTACTGCACTGGGGGCATCCGTTGTGAGCGTGGTTCTGCCTACCTCAAAGCCAAGGTGAGCCACCGCCCCCGAGACACTATGGGCATGGAGATGAAGAAGGCTCCACCAAGCCTGTGTGGAACTTTTCATGCCCTGTCTCCACCTGCTGCTCCACCCCTACCCAGCCAAAAGAATTCTTTTCTCGTGTATGGTTCCAGCATAGAGTTCATAAGTACAAAATCTGAGGTTCTTAAATCTCAAGATGTGAAAAGCACTTCACAGTCTTACAGATTCTTCAAATACAAAAAAGAAAGCTTAGTGAACCTCTCCCTTTTCCTAATCCTTTTGCTTAATCCTGAGGCGAATAAATTCGGTAACATTACATGTCCCAACAGATGTCTTCCTATATTTAGGGGTAGCAAAAATAGTTGGACTTTCCTGGGTCTTACCATCCCTCTGGGAGGCGGGGTCTGGCCAGTTGCTTCCTTGACTGTTTGGTAAGCACTTCTGTGTCCTGCAGGGGGAGCCAGGCAGATAGGAGAGGTCATTACTCTAGCCCTTGAGCACTTGGCACTGTTCTGGGGGGCTTCTTCTGGGTCTCTGCATGTTTCTTCAGATTTCCTGATGTTTTTCCACACCCAGGGAGTGTGTAAGGAAGTGTTCCAGCTCAAGGGCGGCATCCACAAGTACCTGGAAGAGTTTCCTGATGGCTTTTACAAAGGGAAGCTGTTTGTTTTTGATGAGCGTTATGCCTTGTCCTACAACAGTGCTGTGATGTCAGGTAGGTCCGCCCAGGGCCAGGGCCCACGCTGAAGTCAGGCACACTATCATTCACCAGTCTAGAACCACTGTCCAGGGAAGGCAGGCCAGGAGAAACTACCTGAAGAATACTTGGAAACAAAGCTCATTGTCCCACTGTTTTCCCAGGAGTTGGAGACGCAGCAGTGGAGCAGACAGATGCTGGGCCCAGGCATATGGAGCTCTTGGTTGTAGCATGTCTATCTGACTGAGTCCTTTAAAATGGTCAATCTCATCTGCCCTCTCTGCCTCCCAGTAGCTGGACCAATAAGGCTAAATCAGCAGCTTAACCTGGAGTCAGTAGATAGAATATAGGGGTTCTGTGAATTTGAATGGGAAAATATTTAAATTGTTGTTTCAGTAACCCCTCACAAAGATGAAACATTTACTTCAATTATTAACATAGGCAATAAACTAGTTGCATTAGATGTACCTGGGACTTTGTCTTTAGTAGAATTCACAGTACTTTCCTATCACATTATAATTGCTGGGGATATCTCAGAACAACATTATACTCATCACTGCTTCACAACAGAAATAGTCATCAGACTCACCAGTAAGTCTTGTTATTTAACAGGTTAATAAATAGACATTTCTTACTGTATCAGAGATTTTGTTTTGTTCTGCAGTGGGGATTTGAGCCAGGGCATCTCACATGCTCAGCAAGTGCTGTAAGACTGAGCCATACTCCCAGTCCATTGTTGTTGCCGTTAGATGCCATCGAGTCAGTATCCGACTCATAGTGACCCTCATAGGGTTTTCAATGGCTGACTGTTTCGGGATTGCCTTGGGAGTGGATTGCCAGGTCCTTCTCCCATTTTTGCAGTGCTGGGACTTCAACTCAGGACCTCAGAGACTTCAGCGCAGTGCTCTACCAACTGAGCTAAATCCCAGCCCCCCAGTCCATTAGCCCCTGTAAAAAAATTTTTTTTGAGACAAGGTCTGACTTAAGGTGCATAGGCTCCTTATAGCCTTCAACTCTGATCTTCCTGACTTACCCTCCTGAGTTGCTTGGATTACAGGTGCACATCATGGGACCCAGCTTGTGTCATAGATTTTGAAAAATATTTACTCTTTTGTATTTTTCTATAATTGGTTTCCTTTGTAATCCTATGTATTTTATTTCTTTAAAATCATTTTTCTCAGAGTCCATAGCCTTCATCAGGCTGCTAAGAGAATTCATTGTACAAAATACAGAGTAAGAACCCCTCATCTGCATAGTCTGTGGATACTTGGTGGGCTGGTTGGGCATTCCAAGGTCAGAGCTGAACCCAGGGCCAAGGCCAGAGGCAGGATGGCTGCAAGGGGCACAGCCTGTGATTTGGCCACAGTATTGGACCCTTGCCAGATGCAGGCAGTAAAAGGAGAGACACAAACCTCCAAAAGGTATCTTGTCTACTGGATGCCACAGTTTGGAATTGAGATGGGTCACAGGAAGATAATCTTAATGACTTCTGTAGTTTCTAGAACTCTTATGAATAAGGACTCAGGTAGAATTACCTCTTGGACCATGAGTGAGATTTGGATTTGATTGTCTTCTCTCTTTCCTTTTTTATCTATTACTTTTTCATAATGGTCTTTAACTTGTTATTAAAATTATTTGTTTTGGAGTTAGTTATAGTGCAAATTAGAAGTAAGTAGAAAAATTGGATTTAGGAGATTTTAAAGAGGAAATTGGGAGAAGGACCCAGCAATCCACTCCCAAAAATCAGCCCGCCATCGAAAACCCTATGAGTAGCAGAGAAGCAGTAACAATACTGCTTCACCTGTTGTATGTAGGGTCACTATGAGTCTGACACTGACTCTACGGCACAACAACAACACAACAAAGAGGAAATACTGCCAAGACTTGATGTGTGTCTGCTTATGAGTGTGAAAGGGGTGAAAAGGCCCAAAGGTAGCGTAGATAAAAGCAAGGTGAAGAATGTGAGATGACTGGTGTTGTCAGGGATGACGGGAAGTTGGCAAGGGAAAGAAGGCTTTGAGGGAAGATAATGTGCAGTTTAGGAATCGGGTGGTCAGCAGTTGTGGCAACAGCCTATGAGACTCAGATTGGGGGGGGACAGTGCATGTTTAATGTAGATATGGAGGCATCTCTATTCAGGTGTGTTGTCCCCCTGAAAAGGGGAGTGATCTAAGGGAAAAGCCAAGGGGTGGTTGACCAGTGTCAGAATAGCTAATGAAAAGGAGATGTGTTACTACCAGTCTTCTGGTTGGGGAAAAGAAAATGAGTCAGTGAATACTGGAATCGGAAGACAATTTCCAGAACCGGCCACCCCTCCCCACCCCCCCCAAAAGGAGAAGGGCAGCATTTTCTTTGTTAAAAGACAAGAGACTATTTTTGTTGATGTTGTTGTTGTTCTTGACACAGGGTCTCATTGTGTATCCCAGGCTGGCCTTTAACTCACTGTGTAGCCCAGGCTAGTCTCAAACTCTGAACCTTCTGCTTCAGGCTCTCAAGTGCTAGAATTACAGATATGCACCACCACACCTGACTCAGAGACTTACTATTAAGAATCCTCGCCAGGCCCAACAGAATGTATTAGATTCTGGTGACTTAAGAGTTTTATTTAGGAACTGCAGAAATACTGTGTGTGTGTGTGTGTGTGTGTGTGTGTGTGTGTGTGAGACAGACAAACAGACGGGGGGCGGGGGAGGGAGGGAGAATGAGAATGAATGAGAATATGGATGAATGAGACTAACAAGGGCTTTGCTTTCTTCCCTAGAATGTTCCTACTGTGGAGCCCCATGGGACCAGTATAAACTCTGTTCCACTCCCCAGTGTCGCCAGCTTGTTTTGACCTGCACTTCGTGTCAAGGACAAGGATTCACAGCCTGTTGTGTCACATGTCAAAACAAAGGGAGCAAGCAAGCTTCAGGCCCTTCCCAGGACAGCTTTAAAGAAGAATGTGAGTGTACAGCCCGACGGCCACGTATCCCGCGAGAACCATCACAATCCACACGACTCCCTGTGAGCCCAGAACTAGGGCCCGATGTTGGTGAAGATGGGCCTTTGCATGTGTGAGTGGCACCTTCAGCATTCCCCAAGCCTTCACAAAGTAGGTTTGGGGTGACCATGTGTAGGAGAATGTCAAGGCTGCAGAAACAGAAATCAGGAACTTCAGTGGTGGTCAGTGCCATCATGGCCATCTGGTCAGCTTATCCACAGGGGGTAGGGTACATGGATTGATTGTTGACCACTTACCTGAGCCACTCTGATTCAGAAGATGTGAGAGCATAGAACAGAGTGAGTCATGTTGGATCCCAGAGCTGCTGAGGGAAAGGACCTTGAGCCTGGTGACTGATGTCATGCCTTTTCTCTGCCATGCAGCAGGGCCATGGGTGTCAGCAAACCTGTCTGTCCTCAAGGCAGAAATGTAAAAGCTGTAGCCCTGGGAGTGGACTCCTCAGCTAGGCCAGTTAGGTCACCTGCCGTCTTCCCCTGCCTCTATCTCTGCTCTGACTGCCCAAGGAGATCGCAATCCATGGCATTCTGCCCACCTCCTGCTTTTATCTAATTTACTGGAACAGCCCCCTGCGCCCATGCCTTTGCATATGATCTGTGGCACAGTCGAGTAGTTGGAGCAGACACCATGTGGTTCATAGGACTTCGAATATTTATTGTCTGGCCTTTACAGAAAAATTTGTCAACCCTTGGTCTAGACCAACAGCTCATCTGATGGAGGTGGCCTTAAAGATGTCGCCCTCCTTCATTTTTATTGATTTGATTTCTGGGATATATGTCCCCTTAACAACCCTGCTTCCCCAGACACTCACTCTCTTAGTGTTTAAGTGTTATCTTTAGAGATTCAGATAAGCTTGATGACACTGTCATTTAGATCAGCACCTGGGACACACAACACCTTCTTAGGTCATTCTGTACTGCCACAGTGGCTGCCCAGTCTTCTGGCCACTGTGCCAGGCATATCTCTGTCACTCACGTCCCAAGAAATACACAGCCACGCATAGACCGACAGCTTTAATATTACATTGCAGTTTCCAGTGATGCAGAATGCAGCTGCAATTGTGTTTTAAGGACAAACCGAGTGGGGATGGCCGTCCCTGCAGCTTGGTGCAACTTGTAGGCCCATTTGCAGCCTCAGTAGACATTCTTCGTAGTGGTAAGGGCCTGGCTCCACCTCTAGTTACCCTGTACTGTCCACATCATCACAGTTCAGTGTGCAAGACTTTCCCTGTTCATCAGAAGCCTCCTAGTTTGTGCTCATCAGCTCTTTGGCCTTTATCATAAGATTTGCTGAATCCATGATGAAAATAGCTCCCCAAGCAACAAATTAAAAAAGTAGTTTAACTGGCACTGTGGCATATTAAAAGGCACAAGGGCAATGTGGCTTTAACATTTTTGCTGGCTCCCAAGTGATGCACATGATGTTAAGAAGGGATCCAGTAGATCGCCTTTTTAACACCAAAATTACATTTTCAGAATCAACATCTTGGGTAGTTTGACCAGGATTTCCTAATTCTGTAATAATTAGACAGATTTGTCTGCACTGTTGTCCTTCATAGGCTTCATGTATAGGCATGAGATCAGTGGTGACTTGTCTGATAAGTGACCAGATGGTAGTTGAAGTCTGTAAGTCTGGCCATGCTAAACACCATAGGCACAGTAGACTAGAAATTTAACCCCCTAGCGTTTGGCCTCACACAAGCCATTTGCCCACTGTGCTGTACAGAAAGTTGTTTTCAAGTATTTGGCCATAGGTTTTCATATCTATCATAAGGCAGGCATTCAATAAAGAAAAATTCCTTCTGTCTGCAGTAAATACATCCCACATGATCATAAAGAGCACTCAGGAATGTTTGTTGCCTGGGATGGTTTTTGAAACTTGAAATTTCACCATTGCCTTTTTCTGTCATTTTTCTCATATCCAGCAAAAGGAATCTCCTGTTTTTTGATTCCTGGTACAGCTTTGTGGCTTCAGTTTGTCTGTCTTTCTTGAGAGAAAAGTGTTTTAGTCCAGAAGTCAATTTGGCAACTTTAATCTTGAGGTTCTTAAATTTTAAAAGAAGGTTGATAAAGAATGATTATCTGTTCTTTTTGCTGAATAGTTAAAATCAAATTTGTAATAAAGTATTTTATAACACTTCCAAACCAGGTCAAAGAGTGCTTTGTCTATGTGTTCCACGTTGTGAATGCACCTGAAATGCCACTCCAGCAAGGCCACCCATCTGGGCTTCTGGGGTTAAGTCACTGCCACTGTCATGTTGTCTGCAGTAAGACCTGCCAGTTTGAGGGCTTCTTTGTTTTTAAATAACAATCAGACTGAACTTCTGTGACTAAAGAAAAACTTCACATTAACCATATTTTATAAAATACTCAACTACAACCACTAGTTAACCTAAAACCTTAGTGCATAAAGAACTGAACCACAAAAGTTTTGTGCCAGCATTTTGCCTCCCAGTCTCCTCTGTGGAGCACAGATTGTCAGTAGAACATGTCCAGTTCAAAGGCGTGGGCTTCACCTCCACATACTAGACTCCGCTGCGGCACTTGGGAATGATGGGCCCTGTCAAGTCTGCGAGCCTCCTCTTCCTCACTGGAAAGGAATGGAAATGACACATAAGCCAGTTGTCCTTGCTCACCAGGAGTCACCCCTGTTGGTCCAGAAAGCACTGAAGCCTTTTTCTTGTTTTCCAAGTCAGAAATCTGTTGCTTTTCAAGGACAATCGTGGGTTGTATAACGGCCCTCCAGTTTGTCTGTAGTTACTGATGAGAGTCCATGGTCAGGCAGATGCACCCATAAATCCCTTCTAAGTGGCTGACCACACAGCCTACTTCACCTACCTGAGATTTTCCATTCCTGGAGAGGCCTCACAGTTGAAGACTTCTCTCCTGGTTTGGATAAAAGTTAACTTCAGGGGATCTTACTGAGACTGAGGTCTTAACCTAGCTCTTTCTGGGAGTTGCTGGCCTGCCACCTGCCCATGTGGTAAGCAGTTTCTACCATGAAGATCACCTGCAGTATTTGTGTCCCCTGGTGTTTAACAGTGACATTTCCTCAGAGCAAGACAATTTTATGCTCAAATACTGTTCACATGACAAAGGCCATAAAGAAGAAAACATGACCTGGAGACATTAGCTTAGAGAATGACAGGGATTGAGGGGGACAATGGGGTTCTTTTGTTGTAACAAGCACAAACATTGAAATGAAGTAGTGTTGGCAGATGAAGACCAAGCAGCAATCGAGGTCAACCACATGAGAAAGGTAGGTCAGGGGAGCCTACAGAGCCAGTAGGTGGCAGTCAAGGAGCCTGCTGATGTGTCAGGGATATGTCTATTGCTGAAGGTAAAGTCTGTCTACTTAGATGTCTTCCAGTTCCCAAGCTGAGTAGACATGCAGCCATCAGTGCACATGAGCTGCAACAAGAACCCAATCAGCTTGTGTGTGCCCCAGACCATATAAAGACAGCCCATGAGGTGGGTGCGTAGTGAAGTTGGAGCCAGGAGCTGGGGGTTGTTATCAGGCATATGGGTGCCCAGGTGGGTCTAGAGGTCAACCTGTGCCTGAGCCTTTACCATTCCCCTCACCCCAGAATAACAAATGCAGATCAGATGGGCAACCCCCTGGAGGGAGGACAGTCTGGTCCAGTTCCTGAAGGTGATCGGAGTGGCAGACAGCTTGTGAGTACTGGTGCGGTGGGGGGACGAAAAACAAAACTCAAAGAGAAGAGGTTTGCCCAAAGTAAGCAGAGTTTCCATGACGTTTTCAAGCATGTCCACAGTCACCTGCGAGCATGTACAGGAGGGCAGTCTTCATGACTCTCACCCCACACCTCGAGGGAGCCCCTCCAGTGACTGTGACATTCATGTCCTCCCTTTCCCATTTTATGGATGAGGAAAGTATGGCAGAGAGGGTATGTTTCTTGCTTAAAACAAGCTAGTACCAAACAGCTAAGGCTTGGGACTCACCTTGAGCCTCCTTTAATACAATTTGGCCTCGTAGGGTATGCAGATCCCTGTCTCATCTGATTCTCCCAGAGAGAAACAGCTCCCTTCCCCTGGAGAACAGTGAGCCATGGTCCCTGAAAGCCATCAGCAGAGCCAGGACTGAAACTCAAGTCCCATGCCCCTGGTTGAGGGTACAGAAAGAGACCAGTGTACTTTTGGTTGAACACTGGCTTTTATAGGGACAGAATGGGGAGATCAGGGTACCCATCTCCTCAAGTATTGTTTTCCCATCTTAATATGGGCCAAGAGAGGGAAGAAACCTGCTGGAAGTTATAATAAGTTACAGCATTGGAAGTAAATGCCAGGTCTCTCAGTAGCCAATTCAGTGTGTTCATTACTTTGTTTAAACTCCTTGCTCATCATGGCAACAGCCAGAGACTCACTTATTGCCAGAGGAAGAGGCTCTTAAGTCATCAGGACCCACCTCCCTCTGCTGCCTTAACTCCTACCACTTCTGGCAAACTGAACACTTCTACCTGCTATTCATTTATATAGTTAGCAGGATCTACTGACTGTCCCTGTGTATCAAGAACAGGAATCAGTGAAAAAGACAGCATACCAGGGGCTGAAATCATAACAGTGACCTTGATAACAGATTACAGGTGCCCTGGCAGAGGCCTGGGAGGTGTGAGAGGCGCATGAAAGAAGTGGTCAAAGCCTCCCACGATGGGTCAGCTGAACAGGTCAGCTGAATCTGTTTCAAGGGAGGTACTGGACTGAGGCTCCAGATGAATGGGGTGGAGGGCACTAGGAGTCATGGCCCTATGACAGCAAGCTTGTTCTGGGTCTGGAATGGGGTCCTAGCCTGGCAAGAGGATGGCTTGTCAGGATGTCGTAAGATGGGTCCTCTTTGGAGGAGGTGGCCAGCACGGGCTGAACTGGGGCCAGACTTCCAGTTCAAATCCTAATACTGCCTGTGGACCCTGGGTGACTTCCTAGTACACATCTGTGTCCTTCCTGTAAAGTGGGAGCAATAACAACGCAAGGTGGCGGGAGAGGTGACATAAGTTAGCAAGATGGGAAGTGCTCAGAACACAAGTACCTGATGCTTGACACGGCCATGTTACTGTCAAGAGATGTGGAAGCCACATGGAGGAAGTGAGCCTGAGGAATGGGAGCCCAACAAGGCTCCTGAACGGGAGTGTTGGCATCAGCTTTGGGATGACCGCTGCTGCATGGCCCAGGAGTCCGAGTGGGACAGGCAGGGATGCTGTGGGGAAAGCAGCATCCTTTCCTGATATGGCTTTCGGGTAATATGAAGAAATTGGTTTGGGATCCAGCAATCACACTTTCTGGATATTTACCCTAGATAGTCAAAATCAGTGTGTCAAAGAGATACCTGCACTCCTGTGTTCACTGCACCACTATTCACAGTTGCCAAGATACAGAATCAACTTGAGTGTCCATCAACAGATGAACAAGGAAAATGTGGGGCATATATACGGCACTATTTGACCTTTGAAAAGATGGGAATTCTACCACTTGCCACATGGATAGAATTGGAGAATATCACTCTAAATGAAACAAGCTAAGCACAGAAAGACAAACACCGCATGTTCTCACATACACATAAAATCTAGACAATTGAACCCACAGAAGCAGAGAGTAGAATGGTGGTCACAGAGGTTAGGAGAGTATTGGGAGGAATGGAGAGAAGATGGCCAGAGGGCACAACATCTCAGGAGAAATTAGGTTATTTTTGTTTGTTTGTTTGTTTGAGGCCTATTGCACATATAGCTCCCCATCCCTATTGCATGGTAGTTACTAGTAGTGTATTTTACATTTGAAAATTGCTAACAAAGTAAATCTCAAATATCCTCACCCTAAAAAATGATAAGTGTTTGAAGTGACTGATATGGTGACCAACTCAATTTAATTATTCCACTTTGTATTCATAAATCATAATATCACCTTGTTGTTGTTGTAGCCTGCAGCCGTAGCCCTGTGGAATCCAATCCCGTCAGATCTCGGAAGCTAAGCAGGGTCAGGCCTGGTTAGTACCTGGATGGGAGACCGCCTGGGAACACCAGGTGCTGTAGGCTTGGGAGAAGAACCTGGCAACCCCCTCCCAAAAATCAATCTGCCATTGAAAACCCTATGAACAGCAGAGAAGCACTGACAATAGTGTTTCCCCTGTTGTACAGAGGGTTGCTATGAGTCAGATACCGACTCGATGGCACCTAACAACAACAACAACAACAACATTGTTGTTGTTAGGTGCCATCAAGTCGGGTCTGGCTTATAGCCACCCTATATACAGCAGAATGAAACACTCCCTGACACCATACCATGCCCAGCACTATTGTCAGTGCTTCTCTGCTATTTATAGGGTTTCCAATGGCAGATTGTTTCAAGAGTGGATTTCCAGGTCCTTCTTTCTAGCCTGCAGTACCTGATATTCCCAGGTGGTTTCCCATTTGAGGACTAACTAGGTTGACCCTGCTTAGCTTCAGAGATCAGGTGGGATTGGATGTCAGGGTGCTATAGCCACAGACTCATAAATATATATAATTATAAATTATCAATTTTTATAATAAAAAATTTAAAACTAACTTGGGAATGCTGTGTTTGGGGTGGTAGTTAGAAAAGTCTTCCTTGAGAATAAGAGCATGAGGAAAGGATGTTCTCCACTTTTAAACATATCCCTTCCTCTCCACACCCACCCCACTGTTGTAACTGGGAGGCCGAAGCTCAGATTTAAAGCGGGGTTCACCCATGGCAGATTGAGAGGATCTGAGAGCCATACAGCCTGGCCTAGTCTATAAGTGGTGTGGCAATAGGAGTCCTTAGGGACACTGCTATGGGAAAACATTGGAAGAGGCATGGTTTGGCTGCCCCCTGACGCCCACCACACCTGCAGCCATGTACTTGTACAGAACACCATGTCTGCTGAGCTTAGAGCATGGAGCGAGAAGACCAAAGATGCACCAGGCAGGCTGCCAGTCTGCAGAGAGCCTTGGAGACTGAGTGCTGCTCAAGGATTCCACCTGCTTCACATACACACAAGGCCGAAGGACCACAGAGGACCCAGACCAAGGACCCTGAGCAACTCTGAGGCAGGTCAGGAGGGAACTAGAGAGGCTGCTCCCTCTAGGCTGTGCTCACTGCTGTTCAGGCTGCTGCACAGCTCTGCTGACAACTGCAGTCCTCAGGAGAACAACAGGAGGCTGGTATTATAAAATGTGGTTGTTAGGTGTCATCAAGTTGGGTCTGACTTGTAGTGACCTTATACACAACAGAATGAAATGCTACCTGACACTGTGTACAATGCCTGGCACCATATCATTGGGTCTCTGCTATTCATAGGGTTTTCGATGGGTGACTGTTTTGGGAGTGGTCTGCCAGGTCCTTCTCCCAAGCCTACAGCACCTGATATTCCCAGGAGGTCTCCCATACAAGGACTACCCAAGCCCGACCCTGCTTAGTTAGCTTCCAAGGTCAGACAGGATTGGATGCCAGAGTGGTATGGCTGTAGACAATACTCAGTTGGAAAACAAGGAAGCCTGTCTGCTTTACTCCAGCATGGTGAGCAAGAGGGAAATGTGGGTTGGAAAGACAGGTTTTCTCTTTTGAAGGAAGAAACCAATGCCCCATCAGAATCAGAAGCACTTCTCTTAACAAAAATTAGTAAATGGGCACAAATTTGCTTTTCAAACTAGAAATCATATATCACAGCACCATGACTGGCTGGTAATGATGGAAATGATTCCTCTCTAATTTTTTCTCTGGGAAACCTCAAAGGAGCAGCTGCACAAAGTTCCCTGGGGTAACCTAGAGGCCCATTTTATCACCTGGCATCCCTGTTCAGGAAACTGCCATAATTCCCACTGCCCACTTGCTTTCATTGCTGAAGTCCTAAGCTTGACGTGAAAGACCTTGGGACCAACATCCCCAGTATTGGCCCTGCCCCCTTCCTGTGACCTCCCCACATACTATTTGCTCATGCTTTCCTGCTGCATGAACATCCTTCCCCTCATTTCCTGTGGCCTTTTATTTTTCCTTCTAGGCATAATTTCCTATAGCAGTTTCTCCAACTCCTTTAGATCTTCCTATGCCTGCCATCCTACAGACTGGGTCCTATCACCTTCCTTGCACCCTAGTACCCCTTCCTAACACTTCCTAGAGCCCCTGTAGGGTCACCTCCTAACTTCTCTATCAACCCCTCTTCCTTTCCCCATTCCACTAGGATGCTTTGCTTAAATGGATTCTAGCCTCATAGGTCATTTCTTCACTTTGGGCAGAGCTTGGAGGCGTTCTTGAATTTTTGCATGCCTTTGAGTCTTTTCCCCTAAAAGGTTATAAATAAGGCTTCTTGAGTTCAAGAACTAGCCTTTCAGCTACCCCTATGCCACCCAGCAGTCTGTGCATACCAAGGTCAATCAGAAAACATTTGCTTAACTAACAACTGGTGTGACTTAGCTGAGCCAGGGCCTCTGCCCCCAGCTATACTAGGCTTCAGTCTCTGGAACATGGACTTGGAAGCTGAGCTCTAAAGTCCCTTTGGCTTTTGCATGCTGGATTCTTATAGTCCAGGAGTCCTTGTGATGAGAATTAGGGCTGCGTCTTGGAATCTGAATCTCAGGAGCGGGAGATTCTCCAAGGCCATCTTGTCCAGCCCTTAGATAATTCTGGTATTCCCCTAGAACATCCCTGACCTCTGGTCCTCTGGTACTTCTATTCCCAGAAAGCCCTCCAGACCATGATGCCAGGGAAGAAAGACACTGGTTTAGCTCAGAGATGGGCCCCAAGGGCGACATAAGAAGTTTAATCTATAGTTTGGAGAGAAAAAAATGTGAGATGATTGCATATCAGAATGAGATGTAAGGCTTTTGAGTGCTGGTTCGCCAGCCAGATCACACCTGGGCCTACAGCATTTTGATTGTTGGCTTCTCCAATAATTCAGTTTAGCTATCACCTCTGCAATATGGTAATTATAATTCTGATTCTTAATTATTTGTATTTGTTCTTATTTTATTTCAAATAAGGGCACCTCGGATAAACAAAGACAGCAAGTGTATTTTTTTAGTGAGCCTTTTTAGACCTGAGGGTCTAGAAAAAGTAGCATCTGGAGTAAGCAATGAATGAATAGCTCCTGGGCTGTAATATGCTTAAGAGCAAGAACCTGTATCTATAACACCCAGTGCCTTTTAGTTCTTGGTTCATAGAATGGAGTAACTTGATTTAAAGTGTGAGTGTGAGTGTGTGAGCTCTGTAGTTATCTATGTAGACAGAGGCTCTGGGAGTAACTGCCTATGCCACACACCTACACACTCAGCTCCACTCTCCCATGCACTAACCTAGCCTCAGACAATCAATAGGAAGCAATGTGCCTGAACTGTAAATCATAACTTATGGCTAGGCTGTCTGCATTTTATGGAGGGTTAGAAACTGGAAAGATCCATGTGTAGAGCAGGTGTGAATCTGATGAAACCTTACTGAAGACATTGCCCTTTAAATATATTTATTTCATAATATACAGAAAGAAGCTTTTATAAAAATTCATTATACTTCTTTCTCTTCCTTAATAAAAATAATGGGACTTGGTTTGTCTTGTTCCTGCTGTGGTTTTAAGAAACTCAGGGCTAAATGTAATGATCAATCAAGTAAATAATATCGACCTACTGCTTGTCTTCATCTTTTTTCTTTTTTTCTTTATTTTCTTATTTTCTTGTCACTCATACCCCCTTTATTATACACCATATTAAGTTCTCCTTAGCAGCCCCAGTGGGAACACATAATGAATAACTACACACATAAATAACTACACACAGGACTTACGAACAACTGGTATCTGAAAGGGAGGGGATGGTTGATCTAGCTTTTCATTCCATTGCCTTGTGCATCTATTTGATGTATGCTTATCATTGAGAAAGGCCATGATATTTTCTTTATTTTTCTACTAAGGAAAAAATCAAATTATGCTTTTGATTGAAATTACATGAATATAAACTGCTTTTACTTTACTATGAGGCGGGCACTTCCAACTTTTCCTTAAAAGCAATGTGAAGTCTCCTGGGCTTCATGTTTGGTACTGATATTGATTGGTAGATTTGTAATTTGGGGCAAAAGCCAGACAGTGTACTTTGGAGAGAACTCTAGGAGTCCAGAGAAGAGTCTTCAGAAGAGGAAAAGCAATTTGTGCCCTCCCAAATTTCATTTCTGCTGGCTAATATGCTGACATATATTCTGTGCCCAGCCTTTGGTGAGCTGTGCTATGGAGAAGAGAGGCCTCTTCCATGTCTTAGCTATGGAAGAACAGAGCTCATAGTCTAGGGGAGGAGACGAGGCACAAACACAGGGAAGAGGAAGACATGATCCACATGAAATCAGGAGCTGGGGCCAAGAAGACTCTCATGGAGAAGGTGTCACTGGGATTTCCCCCAATGTACCGAGCACAGGCAGAGGCAAGGACAGGCAGGTAATCAGGGCAGAAATGGATTTCTACTCACCAAGGTCGTTGTTGTTCATCATGGCATTGGATGCCCGCAGCCGGGGTCCCTGCTGGGTAAAGTGGTAGCCGAATTTGAGAAGCGTTGCATTTTTCTCCAACATGCTTACAATCTCCATTTCCACTTTGTTGCCCAGGGGCTGGCTCTTTGATCAAAGAAAGAACAATAATCACTACTCATTCCATGTGCACAGAACCTAAAACACCTCTCCAGGTAAAAGCCCTGAATGGTGGGTGGGGATTTTTGTCACCTCTTCAAGAGTAAGGGAAGAGGAGTATAGAGAAGTTGAAGGTCACATGGCCAGGAGCAAATAGCCAGGATGCAAACCCAGGTCTGCTGGATGCCAGAGCTGCTCTTTCCACTGCTCCACAACAGCCTCTCCCTGAGCAGGTGTTCCAGTTACAGCTTCCTTGGAAGAATGTTGGAGCAGGAGCACCTACAAGTCACCTAGTCCCAAGGAGGTTTTTAGAACCTGCTATCCAGACTGTAAGGGCTAGGATTTAGCTCAGTTGGTAGAGCACTGCTCTATAGTCTCTGAGGTTCCAGGTTCAATTCCCAGCACTGCAAAAATGGGAGAAGGACATGGCAATCCACTCTCAAGTCCTTGAGGGCACCTAACAACAATAATCCAGACTGTTGTTGTTGTTGGGTGCTGTGGAGTCAGTGTTTGACTCACAGTGACCTTATATACAATAGGTAAACACTATTGTTGGTGCTTTTCTGCTATTCGTAGGGTTTTCAATGGTGGATTGATTTTTGGGAGTGGGTTGCCGGGTCCTTCTCCCAATCCAGACTGTACACCCTATTGATTGAGTCAAGATCTAGGGGTGAGGGGACTCTGGTGGCTGTGGTTGTTAAAACTCCCCAGGTGATTCCAGTATCAGCCAAGCTTTATATCCATTGAGACTAATCTCTTCAATTTATGAATGAAAAGTCTGAGGCCCAGAGATTTGCCCAAAATCGCATAGGAAATTGGGAATGCCCAGGTTAGTGCTCTAAAGACCCATTCTGATGAGTTCCCTGCTCCAAAATCTATAGTGATCATCTGACAAAGATTTATAAAACAAACAAAAAAATCCCCAAAATACCTTCTTAGGGTATGATGAGGATGTTCATTGCAGTCTTATTTATAATAGTGGGAGGAAAAGGAAAACATTCATCAAGAGGATATATACATGTCTGAAAAAACTTGGAAGTACAGTCATACCTAGGCACTTGACCACAATCTGTTCTGTTCTTGAAGGTTGGTCAAGTGCCAAGCACTTTTTTCCCATAAGGAATAATATAAATAAATGTATTTAATTAGTTCCAACACCCAGCAATAGCTAACTACCTAGAATTATTCATAGTATTACACTTAGCAATAAGTTCTTTTTAAAAATTCAATTGTTCTGTTTTCCTCTTTCCTTTCCTTTTAGCATTAGAAAGTTTCTTGGGTGCCATGATGATCATATGGTATACACACACACACATATGTTGTTATTGTTAGGTGCCATCAGATCCAATTCAAAGCGACCCTCACAGGGTTTTCAATGGCTGTTTATTTCAGGATTGCTTCAAGAATGGATTGCGCCTGTAATCCTAGTGGCTCGGGAGGCGGAGACAGGAGAATTGCAAGTTCGAGACCAGACACAGTCTGTGTAATTTAGCAAAACCCTGTCTCAAAAAGTAAAAAAAAAAAAAAAAAAAAATGGGTCGGGGGCGCAGCTCAGTGGTCCAGCACTTGCAGAGCATGCAGGCGCAAGGCCCTGGGTTCAACCCCCAGTACCGCAAAAAAAAAAAAAAAAAAAAAAAGGAATGGATTGCCACCTCCTCCTATTTTTATAGTGCTGGGGATCAAACCTAGGTCCTCAGACAGTGCAGGGCAGCACTCTACCAACTGAGCTAAACTCCAGCCTGTATCTGCCTGTCTGTCTATCTATCTATCTTGTGATAGATAGTTCACGAGACTGTGAACACAGAGCCAGGACAAATTTTTACTGCTTGAAATCTACATGCAAAGTAATATTTTCACCTTTGTTTCATCTGGAAAATCACAGGTAAGCCTGGCATATCATACGGGTTTTAGCATGGTAGTTGAGTGCCTAGCAAGTGGTCAAATACTGAACCAGAATTCTCTAAAATATTCATTGGTAACCAAAATATTTGAGCATAGAGCAGTTTGAGTGCCAAAATACCAGTGTATATTAATGGTGGTATAATTTAGGGGACTTTTTGATGTCTTCTTTGTATATATTATATTTGAATTTTTAATATACATAATCTCAAATTGGTTTTAAAAAACATAGAAAGAAATATAACATTATATTTAAGGGTTAAAGACTGAAAGCTTTCTCCCTAAGATTAGGAAGAAGATAGGATGTTTGCTTTCACCAACATTGTTCTGGAGGTCCTAGGTGGATAATCAAGCAAGAAAAAGAAATAAAAGGAAAGGAGAAAGTATTTGCAGATTATATGATACTGTATTTAGGAAAATCCTAAGGAATATACACACAAATTAGTGTTAACAACTTCAGCAAGAATGTAGGATATAAGAGCAATATATAATAATCAATTGTGTTTCTATATGCTAGCAATGTTGTTAGGTGCTGTCGAATCGTGTCCAACTCATAATGACCCTCATGGGGTTTTCAATGGCTGATTGTTTTTTGGGATTGCCTTGGGAGTGGATTGCCATGTCCTTCTCCCATTTTTGCGGTGCTGGGAATTGAATCCTGGACCTCAGAGATGGCAGAGCAGTGCTCTATCCACTGAGCTAAATCCTAGCCTTTTCTGTATATGTTGTTGTTGTTGTTAGGTGCTGTCGAGTTGGTATCAGACTCGTAGCGACCCTCTGTGCAACAGGGGAAACACTATTGTCAGTGCTTCTCTGCTGTTCGTAGGGTTTTCAATGGCAGATTGATTTTTGGGAGGGGGTTGCCAGGTCCTTCTCCAAAGCCTACAGCTTCTGGTGTTCCCAGGTGGTCTCCCATCCAAGTACTAACCAGGCCCGACCCTGCTTAGCTTCCGAGATCTGACGGGATCGGATGCCACAGGGCTACCGCTGCAGGCAATTTTCTGTATATAGGTATGTGTAATTGAGATAGTATTGAGTGTGATGGAATGGGATAGTTTCACAAAGGTCTACATATGTCAAACACATCATTATTCACTTTTAACATGTGCAATTTATTATATATCTGCTACTTTTTTCAATTAATAATGTATTAGGTATACTCTTTGTATACTTTGTATATTCTTTCCATTGTCAGGCTTTGTTTTTTTTTAATTTAATTTAATTTTTTTTTTTTTTTGGCAATCCTGGGAGGTTGAACGTAGGGCCTCACACATACTTTGCAAGTGCTCTACCACTAGACTGCACCCCCATCCCTCAGATACTGCAGAGCAGCACTCTACCAACTGAGCTAAATCCCAGCCCTGCATGCTGGCAATAAGGAATGTAAAAATGATTAATTCCATTTATAACAATCCCCCCCAAAATAAAATTATTAGGAATAAATTTAACAAAATAAGACTTATACACCTAAAACTATAAAATGGTATTAAATGATATTATAAAAAACCTAAAACAAGCAAAAAAAATCCCATATTTGTGGGATCAGAAGATTTAATATTAATATCTCAACGCTTCCAAATTGATCTGTGAAGTAAGTGAAATCCTTATCACAATTACTGTTTTTATTTTTTATTTTTTGGCAGAAGTAGACAAGGTGAACCTAAAATTCACTTGAAAATGCAAAGGATCCTAGACAGCCAAAACAATCCTGAATAAGAGAAAAGAAGTTGAAGGACTCACACTGCCTGATTTCAAAATTACTACAAAGTTACATTAATTAAGACTTTGTGGTACTGGCATGAGGTGGACATATAGATGAATAGAATGGAATTGAGAGCCCAGAAATAAATCCATGCATCTATGAAGATTGCTTTTCCAAAAGGGCATCAAGATAATTAAATGAGAAAGAGAATGATCTTTTTAAAAAGTGGTTCCAAGACAAGTGGATATCCATATGCAAAAGACTGAATTTAGACCCTTAATTCACAAAATCACATAAACATTAACCCCAAATGGATCAAAGATCTATATGTAAGAACTAAAACTATAAAATTCTCAGAAGAAAACATAGGTGCAAGCATTGTGACCCTGGCAATAGTGTTTTAGATATGACACCTAAAGCACAAACAACAAAAGAAAAAATAGATAAATTGAATCTCATTAGAAGTTTTAAACTATTTTGCTTCAAAAGACACTATAATGAAAGCGAAAAGGCAGCACGTAGAACGGGGAAAAATTTGTAAATCATAAATCTGGTAGGGACTAGTATACAAAATATATAAAGAACTATTAGAACATGACACTAAAAATACAAACAACTCAATTAAAAGTGGGCAAAAGACTTGAATAGACATTTCTCTAAAGAAGATGTACAAATGGCTAATACGTATATGAAAAATATGCCCATCATCATTAATAGACTGTCTTGAAATGACAAAAAGACATTAAAATGGGAAACAGGTTAGCAATCACCTGGGATTTAGAGGGAAGGAGGAGGAGATAGGAGAGTTTGGCTATAAAGGGGCAATATGAGGGCTCCCTGTGATGATGGAGTTGATCTGTATCTTGACTGAATCAAGGTTACTCTCCTGGTTGTATGACAGTCCCCATGGAGGGAAACTTGGTAACACATACAGGAGTCTCTCTGTATTAGTTCTTACAACTGCATGCTAATCTATAATAATCTCAAAATTAAAAAATAATTAGAGAGCTGGGAATGGTGGCTGCTAATGCCTGTAATCAAGTGGATAGAGGCCAGAGAATCATACGTTTGAGGCCAGCCTGGGATATATGGTAAGTTCCAAGCCAGCCTGGGCTACACAGTGAGACTCTGTCTCAACAAAACAAAACAAAATAAAATTTAGAAAAACCAGACAGAGAAAGCAAACAGAAAGGGAGGAGAGTACAGCTAAGTGGTAGCATGCATACTTAACATATATAAGGGCCTAGGTTTGAGCCCCAGTACTGGAAAAAAAAAAAAATCAAACAGAAACACACAACCACCAACCACATCCAGTGGCTCCCTTTGCCAATAACTGCTTCGATTTATTGAGAGTCCCGATGTCTCAGGCCTGGCCTGTGTCTGACTCACATCATCTCAGTGCATTCCCTCAATATCCCCACAGGACAAAGCCCCCTATCCTCACGCCATGGAGGTCCATGCCTCCCTTTTATCTCTCATTTCTCACTCCCCATTTGCTCCTGGTGGTCTGCCCAAGTTGCCTGGTGTGTCAGAGGTCTCCTGAAGATATGCATGCTCTCCTTCCTGCTCGTAGCATGCCCTTCCCTTTCTCTATGCCCTGTGGATGTTTCTCTAGTACTTTAAAACCCACTGAAATTCCCTGCCCCAAAGCCTTTCCTGATCCTGATTGCCAGAAACAATTCCTTTTCATCCCACACTTCCATTCCAGGGTACACTGGACATCTCTCTCTACAGCCAGCACAGTACATCCACCTTATTTGGCTCAACCTGCCTCCATGTCTGTCTCCAGACCTGTGCTGCCCAGTACAGTAGCTGCTAGCCATGTGGGTTTGAAAACCTGAACAATTAAAATCAAGTTTAAAATTAAGTCTGGTGAGCAGAAGACATTTCCATTATCACAGGGCTACTCTAGATGGCGAGTTCTAGATATCACATAGTCCCTGGGTCTCTTGGTCAAGTTTTGTGGCACTGAACTGAACGGAGGATCTAGGAACACATGGGAGCACCACAGCCTGGTATCTGAAAGGATGAGCGTGAAGTGTGGCTGAGACCCTTGACAGAGAACTCCTTCCAGGTACAGAGTCCACCAGAGCTCATCTGCAGTCACACAGGGCTGGGAGGGGCAACTACAGTAGGCCAATGGATGCTGGTAAAATTCCACCAGTGCATCTGGCGTGGCTCCTGAGGATGCTGGGAAGAACTTGGCCCTGTCCTTAGAGGACTCTGTACAGCCCTGGGCCCTGGCTGGCTGGCCTGGCAGATGCATAGCAACCATCTGAGGCCCCAAAAGGAACTGGCAGCTCTCCCACTACCCTATCTAGTAGGAGCCTGGCCTCTCCTTGAGGTCACTCACTACTAGAACTCAGGGTGGACTAGTCTTAAAAGCATTGGAGTGCCCTGAGGAAAGGGTAGCCAGGACTGTGAGGGCTGTGTCTCCAAAGCTGACATTTTGTGCAGCCTGGTCCAGTGTATACAGCCCCTGGAGGCAAACTGTCCTGGGAGGCAAGCAGGGTAGGCAGGAATGGGTCTCTCCATCACAGAGACAGTAAACTGAGCCAGGCAGAGATGGAAGCTGGACAGTGCTCCCCCAGTTTACTAATGCTAGAGGCAAAGCTTGACCTTGAGCTGGGGCTAAAAGGATCACAGAGGATCCTCTGGGCATCAGATTCTCAGACGAGTGTCCAAGATCCCTGGGATACGTGCAGATTTGTCTAGGTGTGTGTAGGAGGGCACAGGATTCCATTAGTTAAGTACGGCCAATCTGGTCAATCTTGAACCAAAGCCATTAATTAACCTACCTTTCTCTCTTTCTTTCTTTCTTTCTTTCTTTCTTTTCTTTTCTTTTCTTTTCTTTTCTTTTCTTTTCTTTTCTTTGTTTCTCTCTGTCCCTTTTTCTTTCTTTCTTTTCTTTTCTTTCTTTTCTTTCTTTCTCTTTCCTCTTGTCTTTCTTTTCCTGTCTTCCTTCCCCTCCCTCCCTCCCTCTCTCTCTCTCTCTCTTTCTTTCTTTCTTTCCTTCTTTCTTTCCTGCTTCTTCTTTTCCTTTTCTTTCTTTTTTATTTTTCTCATTTTTTCTTTCTTTCTCTCCCTCTCTCCCTCCTCCCTCATTTTCTTTTCTTTTACTGTACTGGTAGATTGAACCCAGGGCCTCAAGCATGCTAGGAGAGTGCTCCACCATTGACCTGCACTCTAGCACCTTTTTTAGTTTTTACTTAGTGAGATAAAGTCTCACTAAGTTGCACAGGCTGCCTCTGGCCTTGGACCTTACCCTCCTACCTCAGCCTCCCAAATCTCTGGGATTACAGGCATGTGCCATGGCACTTGGTCTTTATTTTTAATTGCAGTGCTGAGGATCAACCCCAGGGCCTTATACATACTAAGCATGTGCTCTACCACTTAGCTACATCCCAGCTCCAAAACCATTATTTTTACATTAAGGAGTAAAATAGAAAATGTGCATCCATCTTAGAATAAATCCTAAGACTTCAAAGGAGTTTCTTTCTTGCTTCCTTCTCAGACTCCAGAGACTCTGAGACGAAAAGGAGCCTTTCATCTCACAGACAAGACATGGGGAGTGGCCAGGGAGTTAGGAATAATACTCTGCTCTTTGACTTATTTTTCACATAATTTATTATCTTGGCATTGTGTGGCAAGCAATGTCATAAGTACTTCACAAAAACTATCTCATTTTCTCCTCACTATAAACCTATGTAACATGTACTATTTTTCATAATTTTCATTTTACAGGCAAGAAAATGAAGTACAGAGGTATTAAGAAAATTTCCCCAAATCACATGACCTGACCAGTTGCAGAAGAAGGGTTTGAACACAGAGATTGCTCCAGAGTCTCTGTTAGCTGCCAGCTCAAGCCTCTGAGCAAGCTCAGAAGGCAGAAGGACCGTCAGAGAAAGTACAGGCAGGCCAGGGTCCAAGACTGCGATCTCACTATGGGATAACTGTGAGATCCCGCACACAGAAGGAACGGCCTGGTGAGGGAAGAAACTGCCTGGCCCTGGAGATATGTTAACAGAACGAAGTCACCCCTTTTGAGGGTCTCTCTCCCTAGATGTTGTCATGAAAGGGGAAGGTTTAGGCTCAAAGGCCTTTAAGGCCCCTAGGGCCTGCATCCTATGAGTCTATGAATAGCTTCTTGGATGGCATAAAAAATCAGGGATGTGACCTTGACAATGGGTGAAAGGCAATAAGAGGCCCCCCCCGGGAGAGACTGAGGGCTGGGCTGTCAGGACTGGCAACGGCAGAGTCTGGGCAGCAGGCCAGGGAGAGGGTGGTCAGAGAACTCTGAGCTCTCTTCGTATGTGCTGAAGAATGAAATCACTAGTGAATAAGCATAATCTCATTATTAAAATTTAAAATGAAGCCAGATGTGATGGCGCATGCCTATAATCCCAACACTCAGGAGGCTGAGGCAGGAGGATTGCCATGAGTTTGAGGCCAGCCTGGGCTACAGAGCAAGTCCCAGGCTGGCATCAGCCACAGAGTGAGACTTTGTCTCAAAAAAAAAAAAAAAAAAAGTTCCCTTTTACATCATTTACTCTTAATCCCATCCCCTTTCCATAGAGGCTAATGAGGTATGTCTCTGGGCATGAAATACATGGCAGAAATAGACAGACAGGAGCTGTGTTTTTTTCTTTAAATGGATTCATGTTTTACTTTATTATTCTGCAACTTGCCTGTTCCATTCAATTTTTTTTTAAGTAGAAAAAGGAGTGAGGCTGACCATAGAGCAGACAAGGAGGAGAGTCAACCTCCGTTCAATACTTTGTGAAGATCTTTCCAAGTTCATAGATAGACAACCATTTATTCCTTTTAACTGCTTGCTGTGATGCTCTGGTATATATGGCTCTTTAGGTCTCCTGCTATAAATAATGCTATCAGTGGACTTTGCAAGAAAGGGAGTGATTATTCTGCAGACTGGCTATGGAGGCACTGGATTGAAAGAGGGGCACATTTTGAATTGAAACTGTATGTGCTCTGCCAGACACACATGCAACTTGACATGTCCTTTGGCAGTGTGTGACATCTCATGTCCCTACAGTTTTACCATGAGTGAGGATTATGACTTCAGAGAGAATATAATCAATGCCTCAAGTGTTATGAGCTGTGACCTGAACTAGAGACCCTGTTCTGGCTATGGACATCAGGAAGCTCCCTTTGTACACGTGATGGCCCAATTCTGTATGTTTTTTCATGATGCAGATGCTATGAACAATTGAGAATATGTGAAAATATAGCAGGAAGGAACCCTAGGAATTATGTCGTCCAAACCAGAGTCCCAAACACTCGCTGACACTAAACTTCCCTCCATCTCTGAGATGCCCCATTGTTATTCCCTGATTACCTGCCCCACAAAGGAGGCTCACACCCACCTCCCCCTCATGAGGTGCTTGTTCATCCTTGGGCAGCTCTGCTGGGTGGGAAGGTCTTTCTGGCCAAACTGCTATGACACAGGATGATGTAGATGATTTTTTTCTACGGTGATTTAAAAATATGCCTGCAAAATTCTTTGACACTCTTCCCTTCAAAAGATGGTGCCATTGCTGGGCACCATGGTGCATGCCTATAATTCCAGCAACTCAGGAAGTGGAGGCAGGAAGACTGATAGTTCAAGGTCAGAGACAACCTGCATAACTTAGTGAGAACCTGTCTTAAATCATGGGCTGGCAGTGCAGTTTAGTGGTAGAGTACTGGCCTAGCATGCATGAGGCCTTGGGTTCAATCCCCTAGTACTACCAAAATGTTTTTAAAAGGTGAGCATGGGTTGTGCCTAGTGATTCACTTCTAGCAAACAGAATATGGCTGAAGAGCCTTTCTGAAACTTCCAAGATTGAGTCATAAAAAACAGTTGAGGCATTCTTATTTCTCTAGCTTGAATGTCTTGCTCTGGGAGAAATAGCTGACCAAGCTGCCCCTGGACTCCTGGCCTTCAGAAATTATGAGTTAATACATGTTTATTGGTGTTTAAAGCCAGGACTCTGAGGCTGTGTCCACTAAATTCTGAGAGAATTTGTTACGCAGCTATAGATGATGGATATACTCACAGGCAATGTTGAGTTAAAAAAAAAAAAAAAAGCTCAGACACAAATTATTCAACCTAGAAAAATAAGAAAACACTATCTAGTTCCTTTAGCTTCTCTTCAAAACATTAAACACAGCCTCACTGTCACATATTAGAAGGGAGAATGGGAAATCCAGCCAGTGTCCACCTGACAGGGCATATATTATTATTTGTGTGTGGGGGGGTCATGTTTTCAGGCCTAGTCTCTTTTAAGGGGCCCTCTGGACCCTGGGGATCTTGGAGAGGGTCTGCTAGGAGGCCACAGATGGCTCTGTTTGGAGTAGGAGGTGAATCAGGAAGCCAGAGAAGCATTGTGGGGATGTGGCTAGGGTGGGGGAACCTGCAGGCCCGTCTGTAGAGTCAGGGTCTTTCCTTTCCTCCACAAATGCAGCCAGGGTACCTACGTTGCAACCCAGCCCTGCCAGTAACCTGACCTGTGGCCTTGGGCAAGTACCACCCCTTCTCTGGTCCTCAGTTTCCCCATCTGTGAAAGGAGGCCAGGCAAGTCATTTTCTCAGTGCCCGTTAGTCCCCCATCGGGTTCCCCTCAGCCCTTTCCCAACTTTGTCTGGTGTCAAAACAACTTGGGTGGCAACAGACCATTGCCTGGAGATTAGGAGGAGGGCTGAGTAAACAAACAGCCTTGAATCCCAGTTCCTGCGCTGGCTGAGCCAGCGGGCTCCATGTCACCCTGGGTAGAGTTCCCCAAGTGCCTTTCTTTGGCCGTATAAGGAGAAAGGAGAGAGTCTCCCTGACACAGGTTACAAGTACAAGGACTGAGGCAAAAGCGCTGGCCTACAAGGACCTCAGTGACTAACTGAGAGTGAGGAATAAATCAAACGCCACTCGCCACCTCTGCTTGGTCCTGCTCTCCCTAGCCCAGCCCAGGGCTGGGGCACGCAGGGGAGGCAGCTTTGCCCAGGCCTCCTAGGACCCTCTGTGAGAGGCCCAGTGGCTGCCCCTAAGCCTGGCTCCATGAATCCCCTTCCCTGAGACCTGCCCCACCCACTCACCCTCTTTACCACCAGTCCCAACTCCAGCCTGGACTGTGGTTAGCAGGATCAGCCCCTGCAGGCCCTTTACCTGGTGGCCACTAGCTAAAGTGCTAGTCCTGCTGGACTCCTAGGCCTCAATACCCATTCCTTATCATAATTCGTTTCCATCCAGCCAGCAGCTATCACCCCAGAGCACAGCCCACCGCTTCAACTACCTATCCAAGGCTCTTTACCCCCCTGAGCTCCTGTGTGGTCTCCTCTGTGTGGGAGGGCTCCGCGGCTCTCCCCAGCCTCCTCTGTTTGTGTGGGTCCTGCACCCACGGTGCCCTGGCTTCCATTTTACCTTCTGAGATACTTTCCACCCTACAGGTTTAGTAAAACTCTACCTCCTCCCAGAAGCCCTCCCTGATCCCTGCTAATGGGCCTGGTGCCTCCCTGTCTGTGGCTTGTGGGAGCAGCTGGTAGGATAGGCATTTCTGCACCTAACTTCCCTCCCACCCATTGTGGGGTACCTGGGGGCATGGCTGGAGCCTCGTTTACACAGAGCCTGGCCCAGCCTAGGGAAAGCGACAGATGACAAAAGCCCGGTGAGGCCCCTACAAAACCACAATGGTTTCAGGAACCCAGACAGGCACCACACGTGGGCTTTGGAGTCACACAAACTGGGTTCTAATCTGCCTCTGTTGCCCAGTGTGGGTGTGGGCAGATGACATAGTTCATCTGGCACTGTTTTACCCCTTCCCAGGGCCACTGTGAGTATTGAATGAGATAATGGACACAAAGCACCAGCATGGTTCCTGGCTCATGGCGCTGGCTCAGTAAGTAACCCTCCCTAGGTCACTTGCAGAGTAATTGCAAAGGTTACTAACTCCGGGGGCCACACCTGTTAAAACTGCTTAGGTAGAAATTCTTACTACCCACACTTCACATGTGAGAAAACTGAGGTTCAGGGAAGTGAATACGCTTGCAGCAGGGTGAGGGCAATGGTCAGCACTGGCTCTGTCCTGGGCTGTGGGGGGAGGGGAAGATAACAGTGCCGGCAAGGTAAAGTTGGTCAGCTCACTCAGCTTTTATCTCAGTGACTCCCAGGCCAGTGCTCCTGCTGTCTTTGGCTAACATTCTGCCCTGGGAGTCAGGTTTCAGCTGACTCTGGGTAGGCCCTGATTCCTGCCTGCCCAGAGTAGGAGTCATGTGAGTAGCCAAGCCCTGGGCCTGGCCAGGGGCTGCTGCCAAGCCTGCTGCATGCTTTTGTTCCATTTGCTCTGCCCTCCCTCCTGCAGGAGAACAGGGGCAGCGATGGCCAAGGGAGGGGGCAGCAAGGGTGGGGCTGGGGAGAGGCTGGGACTGGACAATGCAGCAGCAAGGCCACTGGCATGTGAGAGAAACAAGGAGTCCAATGCAGTGCGTTCACATGACAGGGATGCAGCTGGCTCACATGGCCTCTTAATACGAATTAGAAAAAAGTGCTCTCTCTGAGGCATACAGCTCAGGGAGTGGATTGTGGGCTGCATTTTGCTCTGCTACCTCACTGTGCAGTGAACAATATAGACAACCATCCTGGGCAACTTTACTTACCAAGCACCCCTACAGGGACAGGTTCTGGGCTGAGGCACTGGAATATGAAGATAACTCAGACATAGCACGAGTTTCTGAGAAGCTGACAGGGAAGCTAAAGTGCTAGGAGATCACAGAGGAGGGACCACCCACCTCTCTCTGGGAAGAAAGGCCTGGAGGAGCTATGAAGACTGATAGCAGAAGTCACTGGTCTATTGCCTCTCTCAAAAATAAAATAAAATAAAGGCCTGTGTCGGGTGCCAAAGTATATGCTTATAATCCCAGTGATTTAGGAGGCTGAGGCAGGAGCATCATGAGTTTGAGGCCAGAGACAGCCTGTGCAATCTAGAAAGACTCTGGCTCACTCAAAATAAAAAGTCAAAAAGGGGGTTAGGGATTCAACTCAATGGTGGAGCACTTGCCTAGCATGCATAAGGCCATGGGTTCAACCTCTAGTACTGAAAATAAGTAAATAAATAAATAAAGCCCTAGTATGCAGTGCTTGCCAATTTCCGTAGTGTAAATATTCCCACTCCCTAAGGCAATGTCAAAGTACCAATGTGCCACAGGCTGTCACTGAGGTGGAGCTGGGCAGAGGAGGGCACATCTCCCTTCAAGCTGGTTCCAGATGTTCCAGAATACGATTGGGAGGAGGAGAGGCAACTTCAGGAAGTGGGGAAGAGGGAAGGACAGAGAGGACCTTCCAGAAGGCAGGATGGCGTGACAGCAGGGAAAGGAATGGAAGCAGGCTGGGAAGAATTTTGAAAGGACCATGACTGGGAAGAGGTGATCAAAGTCTTCTGTAGGCTAGTGATGTTTTCGTTCTTGTCCTAGACATGCATCACATACCTGTCATGATTTGTGAAGCTGTACATTTATGTTCCATGCACTTTTCTATCTGTTTGCCACATTTTACAATAAGAAAGTTTAAAACTACAGATAAGCTCATTTGGGTATAATCACTGCGTATAATTTTGTAATATTTTCTTCCAATTGTTTTCCTATGTACTCTTTTATAACTGTTTTGCCAAAATTTTCATGTACAGGAAAAACACTGGGTTCCCTACCCACAAAGAGGAAAGAATTTTAATCTTGGAAGCAACATATAGTAGTGGAAAGAGTGTGGGCTTTGATGTCAGAGAGACCTGGATTCAAATCCTGTTTCCTTGGAGCAGACTGTGACCTGAGGAGGTTGCCCGTCTTTACCTCTCTGAGCTGTTTTCTCTTCTGCAAACTGAGATAGATGATACCCACATTCACAGGATTGTTGTTGAGATCAGAGATGGTGGATACAGGGTGCATAGCGCAGAGCCTGGCCCACAGACCACCCTCAACCATGCATGCTCCTGTAACATGAGACTCTGATGATTGACAGTCTCTTGGAAGGTCAGGACTGAAAGAGTTGTCCAAAGATAAATGGCTGAATCACAGAAGTCACAGAGAAAAAGTAAATCCATAAGGATAAAGACAAACTAGAATTTGCCCAGAGAGGAAAGTCAGTGGTGAGGAGACTCCAAAGCCCCACTGAGTGGAGTGACTGAGGAACATAGGGAAACGTGACCTGGTGACGAATCCAGTGGTTTTTGAGATCTGTGAATCAGAGGCTTTAGGGCAGCAGAGAATAGAACTAAGCCAATAAACAGGACTGACAAAGGAAGCTCATTAGTCCTGGGTCTAAGGAAGGATATTCTTAATGTCTAAGAGTGAAGGAGGCAGTCATTCAAACAGAACAAGGAAACACTGCCTGGTTTAAAGTCAAGAAAGGTGTGCATCCGGGCTGTATCCTTTTACCTTACATCTTCAATCTCTATGCTGAACAAATAATCTGACAAGATGGACTTTATGAAGAAGGATGTGACTTCTGGATTGAAGGAAGATTCATTAACAACTTGTGTTATACAGATGACACAACTCTACTTGCTGAAAGTGAAGAGGATTTGAAACATTTACTGATGAAGATCAAAGAACACAGCTTTCAGTATGGATTGCATCTCAACATCAACAAAACAAAAAGCCTTACAACTAAGTCAGAATGCAATTTTGTGATAAACAGAGAAAAGATTAAGGCTATCCAAGATTTTGCCTTACTTGATTCGATAATCAACACCCACAGTCAAGAAATCAAAGGATGCATTGCACTGGGCAAGCTGTTACAAAAGACCTCTTTAAAATGTTGAAAAGATGTCACATTTAAGATAAGTATGTGCCTGACTCATGCCATGCTATTTTCAGTTGCATCTATGGTTGTCACAACTGGACATTGAATAAGGGAGATACAAGAAGAATTGATGTATTTCGATTGTTGTACTGGAGATGACTATTGAATATACCATGGACTACCAAAAGAATCAACAGATCCATCTTAGAAGAAGTGCAACCAGAGTGCTCCTTGGAAGCAAAGATGGCTAGACTGTATCATACATATTTTGGCCATGTTGTCAGGAGGGACAAATCCCTGGAGAAGGACATCCTGTTTGGGAGAATGGCAGGTCAATAAAAGAAAGGAAGACCTGCAACTAGATGGATTTACACAGTGGCTACAACAATGGGCTTAAACATAAAAAAGATCATGTGCCTGGCACAGAGTCAGAGAGTGTTTTGTTCTACAGTATATAGGGTCAGTATGAGTTGGCCCTGACTCGGCAGTACCTAACAACAGCAATAGTGAAGGGGTGATGATAGTGAGGAGTGAGCTTCCCATCATAGGAGGACACAAACAGAAGCTGGCAGAGCATGAGGCAGGAATAAGGAATGAAGGTGAATGGTGTAGGTTGTGAACAGGCTGACCTTGGAGGCTGCTCACAGTTGGGGCCTGGAGCATCTATGGTCAGCATCAGATGTTCTGCCCAGCAGCACGTGGGCAAGTGCAGAACAGTGAGTGGTAAAGGACATGGGGAGACCCCCACCCATTTACCTGGTTATCAATTTTCAATTCCACCAAAGAAGTGTTGTGTGGAAGGGCTTCCACCAGTCGCAGGATCCCGGCTCCAGAAATGAAGTTGGATTCTACATTCAGCGTCTTCAACACCTTGTTCTCCTTGAGCATTTCAGCAAGGGCCTTGACGACAAGAGAAAAGCAGAGATACCCATAAGTCACCCTGGGCAAGGCTGGAGCCCCTCTTGGGTGGATCCACAAATACCAAGGGGAACAGGCAAGGTGATCTCTGCAACTTCATAAGCCTACTCCACCTGTGTCTCTCCTCCCCTTCAACCTGCCATGGCTCCCAAACACCCTTGCTGGAGAATTCTACGCTGCCTTGCCTACACCCACAGCCTTCACGACCGACTTCTCCTTTGTCTGGCACCAGCTCTCACTGCTCCTCTCAGTGGGGTCCTCCAGGTCTCCATGTGTGCTCTTCCACCTTTATGTTTGCCCCTTCCACCCCTCCTCCCCGGAACACCTTTTCTGCCTCACTCAGCCAAACCCTGCCCATCTCTCAAGGCAATTCTCAATGTCCCTGGCTTTGGGAGCTTCTGCCAACATCTCTGCTCTCCTGAACCTCAAAAGACTTCTCTGGAAGTCCTTCATAGACCCTGCCTTCCTCTGTTCACCATTTTTATACTATTGCCTCTGCCACTCGACTATCTCCCCTTGGTAGGCTGAAAATGCACCTCAACATCAGCATCTGCCGAGTGCCGGGCGGAGTCTCCGCCTCCCCTGCACGTGCTATCTTTGTCTCTTCTACCACCATATTGAAATGCCAGGAGTCATCACTTTCTTCTTCTGAGCATCAGAGAGCAGGGGAGGGAAGCTGGGAAACCACCTCACTAGGCAAGTGACCTGGGCCAGCTGGAGGAGGGCTCAGGTGGCCCTCAGCACGTTTCAGAGGGATTCAGCCAGGTGGTGTAGATGACAATCAGAGCCTCTGAAGGAAATGAGGTAATTAGCAGTTGGTGGAAACGATGTGTCATGGCGAAAGGAGACACCAGCAGCTGAGATGCCAGGGACACGGCAATTGATGGCTCTGGTTGTCTGAAGTGACACCAGGAATGGCTGCCCTGTTGCACTGTCCCAGCTTGTTACTGAGAGGCCCCACACTCAGGAAGCCTTCTGAGCAGAAACCGTCTTCTCCTCCCGAGCTCCCCACTCCAGTGTGCCCTGAGGTGGTGTGCCAGCCTTTTCTGCCATCACACCCATCTTCGGGGTAGGCTGCCCACTCCTGGGGGTCCCCTGATGGGTCCTTTCTGTGTCTCCATGGCACCCCTGCCCTCAGGAAAGGCCTGGCCTGGCCTCACCACAGACCTATGTAACACCCTGGCACCTGGTGGGCAGTTGTACTGGGCAGTTGGGCTGCATGTGCTGGTGGCTGAGCAGTTCCTAGGGGCCCTGTCATGCCTCATGTGAACCCTTTGTATGCTGGAATGGCCAGGGAAGAACTGGGGGCACAAGAGATGAGCCAGGGCAGGTAGTGTGGGGCATTCACAGTGCCCTGGCAGCCTGGCTCAGCAACTAGCCCAGAAGCACTTCAGTACTTGACCATGGGTTTGCAGGTATGAGCTGGCTGCAGCCAGCTGTTGGGCTGGCACAGTCCAGGCCCCAGAAACATTCACAGCACGGAGTTGTGTGCCAGTGTGGACATGCCTGTTTCTGATCCATAACCTGGTCATGTATGAGGCATGTGACTCTGCCAGCTGTGTTGCCATGGTCGACTCAGGATCCACTGAGGTCAGAGGTCACTGAACTGGAGATTCCCCACTGGCAGCCATGGGGAACTGAGCTCTTTCTACCATTTCAAAACTATAGAAGAAAACTTCCCTACTTATTTTAAAACCAAGAAAAGAACTGACTGTAGCTACTTGGCTAATTACCATCCCTGGGAAGCTAATTCCTGTGCTTCTGACTGGCTACCAGTCTTGTGGTGAGTACACCAGGCTGTTATCCTTTAGCTGTCCTCATGGCTGAATGGACGAGTTTGTTCATGAATGTGGGAGCTAACACTGTGGCCACAGCTGGATTCTCAGGGCCTACTTCCAGAAAGACCCTCAATAAATGTGTGTTGAATATTTAAAAAAAAACATAATTAATGGTTATTTTACAATAAGTACAATTTAATTTGATTAGCAATATCTTTTTTGTTTCATTTTGCTTTGAGACAGGGTCTCACTATGTAGGCCAGGCTGCCCTGGAACTCAAAAAATCCTTCTGCCTCTACCTCTCAGCACTAGAATTACAGAGTTGCGTTACCATGCCCAACTGATTAGAAACATCTTTTAAGACATGGGCAAAACAAATTAAATTGGTCATTGAAACCTACTGATGATTTTAGAGATGTGGTCAGAGTGACCTCATTTGATCTCAGGTCTGCCTCTCACTTGCTGTGTGACTTGCTATGTAGACAACGCAAGTCATCTGACCTCCATGAACTCTAGTTCTCCATGTGCAAAGTGTGGAGAGCCACACTTTTGAGAGCAGGGTGGTTCTGAGGATTAGGTGACATGAGAACAGGGCACTGGGCCATGGTGTCCCGTCCATATGCCCCTGGCTCCTAGCCCTATCCCCTGATGCCACTACACAGGCCTCTTGAGTCCTGAGGCTGCAAGCACAGTCCTTCTGTTCCTAGCATGAACACAGCAGAGCAAAGAGGTACATACAAATGCCACGGGGTCATTGCTCCGGGTTCCGACGATGCTGAACTTCTTCACGTAGGAGTTTTCTTTCAGGGCTTCTGCGTAGGCCTTGAGGGTGGGTATGGGGATATTCTGCAGAAAGGCAACAGAGTGAGCAGCAGCCCCACCGGGGACAGGTGAGGCAGACGGGGGGCAGGAACACATATATGCAGGCTGGCTCTTTGCTGAATGTATGAGTCCCAACAATTCTCTGGTGGAAAGGCTGTATGGCCTTTGTCCCAGATGGCTGAGACTTGAGGAGAAGTTTCTGGTCCACAGATCCTCCCTGAAATTTTCAGATAGAACTCACAACTCTCTACTGTGCACATGGAGGCTGGGGAAGAGGCAAAAGGGAAGGCATGGTGTCAGGAGGAATATTGAGTGTAAGGATTGGGGGGCGGTAGAGTGGAGCCTGGGGTCTTCCCCAGTGACTGGCGGTACATCTCACTCACTGTGGGATTCTTCCTCTCTCTGCCTTGTTTCTAGAAAACAGAAGTGGGAGCTTGCACTAAATGCTCCCTAAGAGACTCTACTCCATAGGGTCCCAGTACTGGCTGCACGTAAGCTGCTCCTGGGAAGGTCTCCAAGATGCTGCCACTCTGGGCCTGACCCAGACGATCACCATCAGCATTTTGGCGGGTGGGCCCGTGCATTGGTGTGTGTGTCTTAATTTTCTCAGGCCAAAGCCACTGATCGGGTCCAAGTGCCTCCTGGTACCAAAGGGAAACTGAGGCCCAATGGGGTTCAAGCCCTTGGTTGAGGCCTCATGGCGAGGCTCCAGCCATTTGCACCTCTCTGGGGCAGTGTTTGCTGCCAGACTGCACAATTCTGAATTGCTCTGGTAGCTCCCTTGGGCACATGGCAGACAACTGAGGCACTGAGAGAAAGTCTGGCTGTATTTTTTGCCAGGCTCTCATTTCAGAGCGTCACTTAAGCTCCTGTGGGAGCAGAGCAGGGGAGCCAGATGGAGGAGAACCCTGGGGTGCAGGTTTCCAATCTGATTGCGCTGGAGCCTGGCAGCCGCTGAAAAGAAAGCGGAGAAGAAAGGAAAGAGGAGCAGGAGCAAGGGGCTGCCTTCTTATCTTACCTCCACCCTTCCAGAATTAATCCTGCAGCCCCAGGCCCGAGCAGGTGGGCAGGCAGCTGGGCCTGCTTCTGCATTCCTCCTGCAGCCTGTCCAGGGTGGGACTGCTGGCCCACCTGTCCCTCCTCTGCCCTGCTGGTCACACAGGGGAATGTCCATAGAGATACAGACAGATAACTTGGGTATTTCTTTTCTTTTCTCTTTTTTTACTTTTTGAGATAGGGTCTCGCTAAATTATGCAGACTGCCTCTGGGTTCGAACTTGCGATCTTCCTGCCTCTGCCTCCCGAGTTGCTAGGATTACAGGTGTATGCCACTGTGCCCGGGTGCTTGGGTATTTCTTTGGACATCTGGGCCAACAGCTCTCTTCTGTGACTGTAAAATGAGTTGAATCTGAACAGGAAATGAAATTGAATCTGAACAGTGATGGCTTGGGGGTAGGGCCTGCCTGGGGTGTAGTGACCCCATAAGCTTGGTAAGCACTAGACTTTTCCAGCATTGAGATCCCGTGTCTGACTCATGATTTTATCTCAGAGAATCTCTGTGTTTTGAATAACATGGCAGATTTCTAGAATGAAGCTGGATTGGCCCACAGTGAACATCTGGGCCTGAAGTTGTTCTCCAAAAGAAACTAGGACTGTGGGATGCACTTGTTTACACTGTCCACTCCCCTTAAATGCTCCCATCTGCAAAGGTTTGCCTCTATTCCTGATTCAGAAATCCTCAGAGCCTAGATAGGACTGTGTCACTCTGCATAGCCTGGACTGTTGGCATCAGGTAACATGGACATGCCCTTCCCACCCACCTATCCCTGCCACCGACACACTGGAGAAATGAAATAAAGGCACTGTACCCGGATGTTATTGAGGTTAACCTCTTCAAGTTTTGGGTCATTGTTCTTTATCCGCTCCAGCGTTTCCTCTACATCTGTTGAATTTGGTTCTTCATCAGGCACAGGCTTGTATTGTGTAGGTTTAATCACACCTAGGGTGACCAACAAAAGGGAGGTGGCTCACAGAAATATGGGATCACTCTTTACCAACACAAGAACTCCCTGAAAAGAAAAGCCAGCAGAGTTCAAGGCACAGGATGGCTGTACGTTGTAGTGGCTACCAGGAGGGGCAATGTCCTGGAAGAAGTCCTGTAAAGGATCTGGGATGTTTGTGTTCTCCTTTGATGTTGCTTCTTTTTTTTTTTTCAGTACTGGGGGGGTTTAAACTGGGGCCTCGTACACGCTAGGTTAGTGCTGTAGCCCTGAACAGCACCTTCAGCCCCTTTTTTATTTTTTATTTTGAGATAGGGTCTCAGTAAGTTATGCAGGCTGCTTCTGGCCTCGAACTCATAATCCTCCTGCCTCAGCCTCCCAAGATGCTGGAATTACAGGCATGTGCCACCATGCCCGGTATAGATGCAGCCTTTGACTTTCTGCAAGAACTCAGTGAATTACTTAATCTCCCTGAACCTCGAGCCCTCACCTGTAAAGTGGGCATGCTCATTCGACTTATGCTCATTATCTCAATAGCCTCTTGTGAGGATAAGGCAAAGCCAGTGAGAAAAAGAAAAACAGTCATCTTCCAAAGGGAAGGACAATTATTCTTTTGGCACCCTCATTTCTCTTTGAGGCAAAAATGTCAGCTTAAACCAATGCCAATGACACTGGCTCAGGAAAGGACCAAAGGACTCATGGAACAGAAGAGAAGGTGGAAACTAATGATGAAGATGGAAACCCTATGCCAGTGGTAAAGTATAAATTTTGCAAAGAATGGTGTGGGGATGACTAGATATCCATTAAAAAATGACAATCTAATCTCATCCCACAGGACACACAAACATGAACTCCAGGTGGATTAAGAAGTTGATATAAGAAGTAAACTCTGAAGACCTTTAGAAGAAAATACAGGAGAGTATTTTATGATATTTGGATGAAGGCCTTTGTAAACAAGGTATAAAATCCTAAGAGACTCAAAGGAAAAGATGGGCAGATTTGGCTGCATAAATTTTAGAACTTCTGCCATGAGCCATTGCATCAGGGAGCAGAGGAAACGAGGTGCAGGAACACGTCTCTCTTCTGAGGTGCCCTCTATAAGCCAGCGTGGGGCCCGTCAAGGGGTGGGGATACCAGTCAGGGCTGGGTACTTACTGTTGAGGCCCTCCTTATTCACAATGGAGCTGCTGCCCAAGGCCTGGTAGTACTGTTGGTTGCTCATTAGCGTGTGCATGCCCAGGATAGCTGCGGGAACAAAGGAAGGCCCATAACTCTTCTCCTAAAGACAGAGATGCCACCTGAGGATGACCTTCCACACCTTGGGAGGTTTGATTGCAGAAATGGCAAGAAGCACTTGCACAGAAATGTAAAAACATGATGATGTTTTCACTCTCACCTCCATATAAGTGACTCTCAGACCTCCATCTTGCCCAGTCTTTTCTGGCTGCTGAGCTCAGATTCCCAAGTCTCCCTGGGGTCCCACTGGCATATCTCACCCAACGTGGCCCAACAAAAGGAATCATTCCAGCAAGGGCCTCTTTGTATGGATGCACTTCATCTTCTATCCTTCCTGACCCCTGGGCAACAGCTCAGCCACATACCCTCTCCTCCAACTCCACTTGACCTCTCCACATCTCTCAGGTTGTCCCACCCTACCCTGCTGCCCTCACCTCTGCCCTGGTGGAGGCTCTATCATTTCTTGGATATGCAGATGGTCCCCAATATATAATGGTTCCACTTAGAATTTTTTTGACTTTACAGTGGTGTGAAAGTGATACACATTCAGTAGAAACCACACATTGATTTTTGAATTTTCACCTTTTCCCAAGCTAGTGATATTAGGTAAGATGCTCTCTCAAGATGCTTGGCAGAGGCAGTGAGTCCCAGCCCCCAATTAGCCCAATTACAAGGGGGAGATGACTGAGAGTCTACAGCATACTGTGTTGCTAAGCTGTGGTGTTTGGAAGGTCAAGGTATTAAATGCATTTTTAACTTATGGTCAGATTACTACGTGGTTGTCAGGACTTCACCCCATCATTAGTAGAGAAGCATTTGTATTATTGCAGCTGTGGAATTGCTGGTGTCCTGGCCTTGAGCTCTTCCTACCCTGTACTTCCCAATATTCATCATGGAGCAGCCAGAAAGATCTTTCTGGAAATGCCACTATGACCTTTGCCACTCCTATGCTCAGCCAGCCTTTCATCTATTCATTTGCTCAATATATACAGAGTGCCCACATCATGTGCCAGCTCTGAAGGTCTGAGGTAAACAAGAAAGATGGGTCTCTGCCCACGTAGCTGACAATCTTCTAGGGGACAGGGGTGTAAGGCAAGTGCTCACACCATTAAAACCAAGCACAGGGTATGACAAGGGTTGGGAAGGAAAGTTCAATGTGTCCTGGGAGAATATAACACTGGGACTTGGGAAGGAAAGGATGGCTAAGTGTTGCCCAAGTCAAGAGATGGGAGATAGAATGGTCCAGGAAGAGGGCAGCTGGGATTGGCCAGAGGCAAGCCAATGAGGTTGGAGGTTGGGGGAGCCAGGAAGAGGGGCAGAGATGAAGTTGGCTATGTGGTGGTAGTAATCACAAGAGCAGCAACAACATCCGCCACTCCCTGAGCACATGCTCTGGGCCAGGGACATATTAGATCAGTGATTCTCAGTTTGGTTAGACATTGGAACATTTGGGAATCTTTTAAAACTCCTGATCCAGATCAATTAATCT
Source organism: Pedetes capensis (assembly GCA_007922755.1). Lineage (NCBI taxonomy): Eukaryota > Metazoa > Chordata > Mammalia > Rodentia > Pedetidae > Pedetes > Pedetes capensis. The sequence goes on from VMDO01001795.1 coordinate 121,724, forward strand.
AGTCTCTGGGCATTGAGGCCCAGACATCTGCATCGTTTTAACTCCCCAGGAAATCTCAATGGATAGCCAAAGTTAAGAACCATTGCCTAATACTACCTTCCTTAATCCCCACGACTGACCTCTAGAGCAGATTTGGTTCACATGTGCAAGTTTGGACCTGTGGCTCTTCTGGGATGAGATGGGGAGTTTGGACATCTTTTCTTGGGTATGGCCTGGGAAGTTGTTGAAAGCTTGAGCAAAGACTGAGGTGGTCTGACCTGAGTTCTGCCTGTGGGTGGAGAACTCACTACGGAGGGAGCAATGGATGTGGGTTCGGGGATAGTGGCTTGTGAGTGCCAAGTCCAAACCCTAGAGCCTGGCTCTACCTCAACAGCCTTGTCTGTTACCCACATTCTTTCTGTTCCAGAGACACAAACCATCCCTGCTCAGTAGATTCTCCTGCTTTGACAATACTGTCCCTTCTGCTAGTGATTCTCCATACCCAGTGAAATTGGAATTTTAGATAGATAACAAATAACCTTTTAGTATAAGTATGTCCCATCCAATATTTAGAATATACCTATGTTAAAATGTTATTCACTATTTACCTAAAATTCAAATTTAACTGGGCATCTTTTTCTTTTCTTTTTTCTTTTTTTTTTTTTCTGCCCTGGGGACTTGAACCCAGGGCCTTCCATATGTGAGGCAAATGCTCCACCCCTAAGGTGGACCCTCAACTCCCTCTTTTTATTGTTTATTTTGAGACTCAGTTTATTGTTTGAGAGTCTCAGTAAGTTGTGCAGGGTACCTCTGGCCTTGAACCTGCAATCCTCCTGCCTCAGCCTCCTGAGTCTCTGAGTACAGGTGTGCACTACAGTGCCTGGCTGGATATCCTATATTTTACCTAACCACTCTACCTATCCCTCCTTCAAGCTTAAAGTAATCCTTCCTCCTCCAGGCAGCTTTTCTGTCCCCCTCCTTCCCTCCTGCTTGTAGCTCTCCCATGTTACCAGAGTATCCCTGAGCAAAGGTGGTGTCAGGATATATGTATGCTTCCTCTGCTGGACCATGGGCTTAGAGAGGTTGGGGAAGAATATCATTTCTCTCCCTGACACCTTTCTCAAAATATAGAATGTAGTTGTTGTTGTTAGGCACCATCGAGTCGGTATCCAACTCATAGTGACCCTACATACAACAGATGAAACACTATTGTCAGTGCTTCTCTGCTGTTCATAGGGTTTTCAATGGCAGATTGACTTTTGGGAGTAGGTTACCAGGTCCATCTCCCAAGCCTGCAGCACCTGGTGTTCCCAGGTGGTCTCCCATCCAAGGACTAACCAGACCCCACTCTGCTTAGTGTCTGAGATCTGATGGGATCGGATGCCACAGGGCTACAGCTGCAGGCGATAGAATGTAGTAGGTATTCGGTAAATGTTTGGTGATTATGTTTTTTAAATCCCCAAACCATTTCATTAGCTATGGTTTCCAGTTAGAGCGATAATATGAGAGCCCTTGATGAAGAGTCAGGAGACCTAAGTTCCAGTTCTGACTATGTCCCCCACTGTGACATTGGCATGTCCCTTCCTCTTTCTGGGTATCAGCCTCCTCAGTCCAACAGGGGTGATATGAGAGCAGTGGTTCTTAATCATATCTATGCATGTAAATCACTCAGGCAGCTTTAAGACATCATCAACACCTAGCTCCACACTGGACCAAGTGAGGCAAATCTCTGGAGAGATTTTTTTTTTTTTCTTTTTATGTTTTTGGGAGCCTTCTTTCCTTTTTTTTTTTTTTTTTTTTTTTTTTTTTTGTTGAGATAGTGTCTCGCTATTTAACCCAGGCTGGCCATGAACTCATGATCCTCCTGCTTCAGCCTCTCGAGTGTTGGGATTATAGTTGTGCACCACCATGCCTGGCTCTCCTGGAGATTTTGTTGTTCCGTGGGAGCTGAGAACCACAAGATGAGATGATCTCAAAGTCCTTCTGCTTCTCAGCCCCTAAGAGTCTTCTCTGCTAAAATTAGACTTGCCTGCTCATCACTAAGGAGCACGGGTAGGCAGAGAGGCAGCTGCAGCTTTTTGAGCTCCTGAGGTCTTTATTTAGGCTGTGTCTCCGTGGGCCACGGGAGTGGAGGCCTGAGTCAGCGGCAGGTGAGTCACCTCCTGCAGTGGGCTTATGGAGGTTCTGGGCTGCTGCTGGGCTCCCAGGTTTGGAAACAGTTTGGAAAGGTCATTGGGATCATATGAAAAAGGCAACACACATTAACCACCTGGTCTTACTTGGAGTGTATGTTGTTGTTGTTGGGTACCATAGCGACTCATAGTGACCCTAGGTACAACAGAATGAAACACTACCCAAAACTGTGCCATGCATATGATCTTTTTATGTTTGAGCCCATTCTTGCGGCCACTGTGTTTCTTCTTATTTCTATTCATGCCACATTAGCAAAGGGAGGTCCCAGGGGCTTTCTTTACTCCATTCTCCATCATTAGGGTCAAGTCCACTTTGAAGATGCAACGCTTCTCCAGTTGTCTTTTCCAGCCTAAAGGGCTCATTTTCTGGCACTATATTTGACAGTGCTTCTCTGCTATTCATAGAGTTTCCAATGGCTAATTACTTTGGGAGTGTGCTGCTGGGTCCTTCTCCCTATTCTGTCTTCGTCTGGAAGCTCAGCTGAAACCTGTCCACCATGGGTGGCCCTGCTGGTATCTACAGTGGCATAGCTTTCAGCATCACAGCAACGTGCAAGCCCCCACTGCAGGACAAGCTGACAGACACATGGGGGCTTGAAGTGTATAGAAAGGTAGAAAAAGGAAAATGCATTTGGTGCTTTGGATACCACATCCTGTGATGCTCAAGTGAGGAGTGCAGAAGCAGGGAAGTTACAAGGAGACCAAGATCAAGGAGCCCTGAATGTTAGTCTGGGCCTTGGTACTACTTTTCTGGGTGACAGGTCACTTCCCCTTTTGGGACTCTGGTTTTCCCCTCTGCAAAATGCTGTGTTTGAATGCTGAACTCTCACTTTCCCCTGGGACTCAACAGTAACACAGCAATTTCTCATGGTTTTTATCCTGTTCAATTTTCTACAATTAAGCATCCAAGGCAGGTCCTGTCAACCTCCCATTTTTCTAGGGAAATGGCTTGCCAAAACCATTCAGCAAGACTCTCCTGCCTTCTAAGCCAGTATTCTACCCACTAGGACACTAGCAGTTCTAAAACATCTCCTGGAAATTCTAAGGGAATTCTAAGGACTAATAACATATGTTCTAGGAGGTAATATATGCCAGTAGCAGGTCAAAGAAGGGACAGAACATTTTGCAGCTCAGAGGAAATAGGGTTCCCAAAAGGAAGGAAGGGAGGGAGGAAGGATAGGTGGAAAGGAGAAAGAGATGGAAGGAAAGGACAGAGGGGCTGAGCTAAATTCCCATATGGGCACAGTGCTGCTGGTTCTAAAGCTAGCCTTACCTTCAGTCAGCCCTAGGCACAAAATTGTGACTTTCTCCCTCACTAGGTTTTCTGTGCTCCATGTTACAAGAAGTAAGCGAAGGAAGACAACAATACACTGACACTGCCTGCTGCTTCCTTCTTTGTAGATATTGGCAAGGCTGAATTTAGCACTGGGGAACTTGGTTTCTTTTTTTAAAAATAAGTGTAGATCTTCCTCAAAACTAAAAAGGACTATTTTTGAACTTTGAAAAAGAACATTGAGTTCTGCTTCCTCTCTCTGCCTTGGCAGGGCTCACCCCGTTTGTAATTCCACTCGGGACACAGGGTGATAATGGCACATATCCCCAGCTTCTCCAGCTGCTGATGGCTCAGGCTGCCCTGCACAGGTGGGGGCAAGGTGTGCTCCTGCATCCTAGGGGCAGGTGCGGAAACTGGCTCTGGCCCAGGACTTGGCTGCCATCGAAGTGTCCCTGGATAAGCCATACCCCGACAGAACAGGTGACAGGTGTCTAAGTAACCAGGAGCCAGGGGATGATCTGGCTAGGGTGGCCTCTGAGAGTCCCAGGGGCTAGAGCTGCTCAATTGCCCCTGGAGGTGGGTGGCCCTTTGCAGGGTCAGTCTCCCCACTCCATCCTTTCCTGAGTCCCGCCCCACTGGAAGGGTCCATAACGGCCAGCCAGGACCACATCCATGAGCAGGCATGGGAGGCATTGATAATTTCAAGTGCCTATAGCTGACTCCCAGTGGCCTCCACACTGCAACCCAAGATCATGTGACAAGATCTTTGCACTGTCAGGGTCCTGTCAGCTCAGCTCAGCACCCTGTCGGGACATTTCTAATGTTGAAACCTACATGCTTCTGGCCTGTCCTCATCACCTTCTGGGCCTCCCAAGGGTAGAGATGGGATACGATTCATTGTAGTATACAGTAGGAATTCCGTAGTGTACATAGACTCAACGAGTGAATGAATGGATACATGAATGATGCACCTTCCCTGTGTCATACCTGTCAGGGTGGCACACCTGCCCTGGCCTCCAACAGATTCCCAGATATCCTGCCTACTACACATACACCCACAAAGCACACAGCTCAGAGGGGCTGTCCCCTCCGCAGCCCAGACACAGCCTGTGCTCCTGCGCTGGGCCCTTCTCCAGCTTTCTCTAGCTTACCCTTGCTGTTCCCCCGCTTAGGATCAGCTTCTAGGTTTCTTCCTTCATCTTTCCCAGCCCCACCACCTAAATTGAATGCCCACTGACACTCTTGTCTTTTTTGTGTTATAGCATTTACTCTCACTTGTCATTTCCCTTTTCCCTGTTGTTGTTAGGTGCCATCAAGTCTGATCAAACTCATAGGGACCCTGCATACAACAGAACAAAACATTCCTCAACACTGTGCCATGCACATGATGTTTTTTATGTGTAAGCCTATTGTTATAGCCACTGTGTCAATCCATCTAGTTGAGAGTCTTCCTTTTTTTCACTGACCCACCACTCTCCTCCAGGGAATCTGGTCCCTCCTGAGAACATGTCCAGAATACATAGGATGCAGTCTAGCCATCCTCGCTTCCAAGGAGCACTCTGGTTGCTTCTTCTAGGACAGATCTTTTGGTTCTTCTGGTAGTTCATGGTATATTTAATATCTCCAGCACCATAATTCAAAAGCATCAATTCTCCTGTCTCCCTTATTCAATATTCAGCTTTCATAAGCATATAATGCGACTGAAAATCCATGGCATGAGTAAGGAGCACGTTCATCTTCAGTGTGACATCTTTACTTTTCAACACTTTAAAGAGGTCTTTCATTTTCCTAGTGCTTGTTTAACATTGGCACCATGAGGGTGGGAACCTGGCTGTTTATTTAGGATACTTTCACTACTGTAGGCAGAAAGGCCTTGGGTAACTGGCAGGGTCTGTGCACATGGGAGTCCAAGCAAGGATAGAGTAGTGAGAATGCCCTGCCTGGGAGTGGGGCTCGCAGACCCAGGTGACCTGCAGGCCCTTTGTCCTCCTCTCCTTGCTTTCCTTCCTCTGGTGAGTCACCCCCACTTGTGACTCCAGCCACTTCCTCCTTGAGAAAGGCTCTCAGTCCCCAAGGACCCTCTCTGATGGACCTGCCATGCCCAGTACCCCTGGCCATGGTCTGCCTCCAGTTCACATAGTGCCTTTGAGATCAACTCAGGCTCTCCTTCAGCCACTTCACTCTGCTTTCTCACACCCAAAGATACAAAGCCTGACTTTATCTGGGGCCCTCGACATCTGACCCTGAAAAATGGTGTAAAATGGGGACAATGATAGGATTTACTTCATAAGATTATTGTGGTCAGTAACTGCAACAAAGCCCTGAGTGCAACTCACACAGCACTGGGATATGAGTGGTGCTCGGCAAGGGCTCCGCTCCTCCTTCTCAGAGGCTCTGCTGCCTTTCAAATGGCCAATGTCAAATGACAAGCATGCACTGAACCCGGGGCTAGCTCACGGCCTCCCTCTCCTTCCCGGACATCGGAAAGTCACGGAATGGTGGACAGATCATAACAATTAGTGCGCCAACAAAAACAAAGAGAAACAGTTTGAAGAGAGCAGCGCAGAGGCTCAGCACCGCACTGCAGTTCTGCTTTGGCTCAGGAAGCGGCAGGAGCTGCCTCTGACAGTGGTCATTTGATAATCCCCCTGAGCGGCCTAATGTGGGCAGTGATGTCATGCAGGGGAGCGGAGGAACAAGACCAGGATAGAAACGGCCCAAGGCGACCCTCCTTCAGAAGTGGGGATAGACACAACCTGGGTGGAGTATAGGGTCTGATTTGGCTCCTGACAAAACCCATCCTGTCTGCAAAACAAACCTAAGTTGTGTTTGGTCCCCACTAGGTGCAGTGCTCGAAATGAAAACTGTTCTCTCTGCCCCACACTCCATCCTCTACACCTCCCCTCCCGGTCTGCTGCCAGCCTCTTGAGGAAAGGGCTGTCTGCCCTCCGGGGCTGCACACCCCTCTCCCCATCCATCCTCAGATCTCTGCAACCTGGCTTTGGCCAACACTGCCCAGGGTCACCTCCAGGCACATGGTTCAAGTCACTGCCCTCCCCCCATGGCTTGTCACAGACGAGCACCATCCCCACTTCCCTCGCTCACAGCCAGCCCCTCCCTTTCAGGTGTCCCCTCCTTTCCTCTCCTGTGTCCCTGCCCCACCCACTCACTGAGTCTTGGGAACACCTGGGGTGCTGAGTGTGTGGCTGGTGCTCACCCCCTGGGGACAGAACAGGGGACACTAGAGGCTACACCATGGTAAGGAGAGAAGGGTGCCCATAAAGGGCTCTGAATGTCAGGCCATCTTCCAGAGTATTCTGGGTCACAGGGAGACACACATGGAGGCAGAAAGTGGGGGACAAATAGGAGCTGTAAGGATGACGACCCCAAAGCCCAGCTCAGAGTTGTAAAACCAGGTGTGTTCACTCCAAGCCCTTTGTGAGCCTCCCACCACAGGACACAGGACGCCTCTGAGGCCCTCTGTTTCTCTCTATTCTCTTTCCAGGTGGCTTGGGTGGGATTCAAGGAAAATGGCTGGCAAAAGGCCCATCCTGGCCTTCCCTGGGATACACTGCCATCACTCTGGAAAGGGGTCTCATGGCAATGACAGGTGGCTCTGTGGTATGATGGGCTTGGGTGCTTTCATCTCTATTTTCCTCACTCTGGTTTTTATAGTGGATTTTTATCTTAACATATTGGTGTCCTTATGAGAAATAAAGAGGTGTTCATGTTAAAATGAACCAAACAAAGCTCCTTGCATATGTAGGCAAAGCTCTCTGGAAGACAGGAGAAACTTCTGGAATGTCTCTTACCTGCAATGTCACAAAGTTCTGCATCTGAGGCATTGGCCAAGGCCTCCTCCAGCTCAGGCTCCAGGGTTACACTTTCAAGCACGGGATCCATTGGCTTCTGCTTGGGGACCCAGATCTTTCCTGCAAACATACAGAGTGTCTGTCAGAGTGTGGCTATAATCAGGTGGTCCTGGCAATGGCCTGGGGGGACAATGGTAGAGTCCTGGGATTCCTCCCTGTAGACAGACTCCTTAGGCTTTTCCTTCTGGGGACCACCTTCTCCAGAAAACAAGAATCAGGACAGCACATGTCACACTTGAAAAGAACGATTTTATAACTTGGTCAAAGTACACTATGTTCTACTGAATGTATCAGTCCTGGCTCTAAATAACCTCTTCTAAGTAGGAAAAAATACAGGAGGAAATAGAATGCCAGGGTCTGAGATACCCTAACCAAGATAAAATACACTCAGATCATTAAAAGAAAAAAAGGAAGCAAAATCTATCCTAGCCTCATGGGATCTTCTCTTTTTAAAGTGTCAGACTCACAACCAAATGAGGCAGTAAAGAGGCAGGCATGACGACGGCCACTGCCTTTCCACCAGTGAGGATTGTTGAAGAAATTATACATAGCTGAAACAGGAATTCCATTGGATATTATAAAGGTTGATGGAGATCGCTACTCACTAAAAGGAAAATGATTGAGACAAATGTGTGAAAAAGCAAGTTTACAAAATAGCACGAACAATTTAACTCCATTTATGAGAAATTCCATATATGTTATGGGTTGCATGTGTTCCCCAGAGTTCATGTGTTAGAAACTTAATCCCAAATTCCTATGTTAATGGCATTTGGAGGTGAAGCCTTTGGGAGGTAATTAAGATTAGATGAAGTCATGAGGGTGGGGTCTGCATGATGGCATTAGTGACCATATAAGAAAAGGAAAAGAGGCCTGAGTTAGCATGGTTCCTCTGTCTCCCCACAGGAAGCGCCTCAGCTCCTAGACTTCCTGATCTCTAGAACTGTGGGAAATAAATTTCTTTTCTTTATAAATCTAGTCTGTAGTACTCAGTTATAGCAACAGGAAATGGACTAAGACTATGCACGTATGAATACACATGATGCACATACATGCAAATATATTCATGTAACAGAAATTTACTGAGTGCTTCTCATGTGTCAGGCACTTTTCCAGGGGCTAGCAGATAGCAATGAATAAGACCTTCAAGAACTTACAATTTAATGAAAGGAGATAGACAATAAGAAATATGTGAAGATATTAGAAGGCATTGAGCAATATGAAGGAAAATAAAGCTGGGACTTGGGGTTGGGGTTTAGCTCAGTTGGTAGAGGGCTTCTCTGCGCTGAGGTCCTGGGCTTGATCCACAGCATGGCAAAAATGAGAGAAGGACAGAGAAGGGCATGGCAGGCCACTCCCAAAACAATCTCGAAACAATAAGCCATTGAAAACCCTATGAGGGTTGCAATGAGTCAGACACAACTTGGGAGCACCTAACAACAAAGCTGGGACTAGGAAATGCCAGGGGGTGCATGGATCTGGTGAGCACCACTATTTTGGGAAGGGTGGTCAGGGAAGCCTTCACTGAGATGATGGCCCATGATGTGGGACTGAAGTAAAGAAATGAGCCCTGGAGATCAGGAACAAACAAGCATACCCACTTTTATGGCTGCTATTCAACATTGTACTAGAAGTCCTAGTCAGAGTAAATAGACAAGAAAAAGAATAGATGGAATTCAAACTGAAAAATAAGAAGTGAAATTATGTTTGCAGAGGACATATGGAGAAAACTCGAAACTTCCACACACACCAAAAAAACCTGTTATAAATAATAAATTCAGCAACATTGCAAGATATAAAATCAATACCAAAAAAAAATAAATGGTGCTTCTATACATTAGCAATGAAGAATCTGGAGAGAAAATCAGGAAAACAATTGTATTTAAGATAGCAATCAAAGAATAAAATACTTAGAAATAAATTTAAAAGGCTTGTACACTGAAAACTAAAACATTACTGAAAGAAATTAAAGAAGATATAAATAAATGGAATGCTATTGTTGCTGTTAGGTGCTATCGAGTTAGATCTGACTCATAGTGACTGTAAATACACCAGAGCAAAACACTACCTAACATTGTGCCATGCACATGATCTTTTTATGTTTGAGCCCAATGTTGTAGCTACTACATTTCTTCTTGTTTGGAATTGTGCCATATCAGTAAAGGAGGTCTGAGGGGCCTTACTCCATTCCCATCATTAAGGTCAACTCTACTTTGAGGAGACAACCTTTCCCCAGTTACTTGAATGCCTTCCAGCCCAGGGGGCTTATTTTCTGGCATTATATTTGACAGTGCTTCTCTACTATTCATAGGATTTTCAATGCCTAATTATTTCCAGAGTGGGCTGCTGGGTCCTTCTCCCTAGTCTATCTTAGTCTGGAAGCTCAGTGGAAATTTATCCACTGAGATACCTGCTGGTATCTGAAATGCTGGTAACACAGCTTTCAGTATCACAGGAACATGCAATCCCCCATAGCATAACAAGCTGACAGACACATGGAGGAAATAAATGGAAACATATTCTAAATTTATAGATTGGAAAACTTAATGTTATTAAGATGGCAGTACTACCCAAAGCGATCTAGAGAGTCAATGTAATCTCTATCAAAATCCCAAAACTTTATTTGCAGAAAGGAAAAAGCCAATTATCAAATTCACATAGAATAGCAAGGGACCACAAACAGCCAAGACAATCTTAAGAACAAAATTAGACTCATACTTATTGATTTCAAAACTTGACTACAAGGCTAATTTTAGCCATGATTTTGGCATAAGGATAGACACATAAACAATAGAATTGAATTCAAAGTCCAGAAGTAAAGCCAAACATCTATGGCAAATTGATTTGCAACAACTGTCAAGTACATTCAATGAGAAAGAACTTTGTTTCAACAAGTGCTGGGACAACTAGATCTTCACACATAAAAGAATGGAGTTGGACCCTTATCTCAGGCCACATACAAAAATGAACTCAAAATGGATCAATGAGCTAAATTTAAGAACTATAACATTCTTAGAGGGCTGGGATTTAGCTCAGTTGGTGGAGCGCTGCACTGCAGTTTCTGAGGTCCTGAGTTCAATTCCCAGCACCACAAAAATGGGAGAAGGACCTGGCAATCCACTCCCAAGGCAATCCTGAAACTGTCAGCCATTGAAAACCCTATGCGGGTTGCTATGAGTCGGATACCGACACGAGGGCACCTAACAACAACAACAACAACATTCTTAGAAGGAAGCAAAGGCATAAGTCTTCATGATCTTAGAATTGGTAATGGAGTCTTGATATAACCACAAAAGCACAAGCAACAAAAGAAAAAAATAGCTTAATTGGACTTTATCAAAAATTTAAAGTTTTGTCCACAAAAGGCGCCTGCAGCTGTAGCCCTGTGGCATTCGATCCCGTCAGATCTTGGAAGCTAAGCAGGGTCGGGCCTGGTTAGTACCGGATGGGAGACTGCCTGGGAACACCAGAAGCTGTAGGCTTGGGAGAAGGACCTGGCAACCCCCTCCCAAAAATCAGTCTGCCATTGAAAACCCTATGAACAGCAGAGAAGCACTGACAATAGTGTTTCCCCTGTTGCACAGAGGGTCGCTATGAGTCGGATACCGACTCGACGGCACCTAACAACAACAACCACAAAAGGGCACTATCTAGAAAGTGCAAAGACAACACCGAGTGTGAGATAAACCATTCATGAATCATGTATCTGGTAAGGGCCTAGTATCCAGAATATGTTGTTGTTGTTGTTAGGTGCCATCCAGTTGGTATCCGACTCATAGCGACCCTCATAGGGTTTTCAATGGCTGTTTTGGGATTGCCTTGGGAGTGGATTGCCAGGTCCTTCTCCCATCCAGAATACAGGAAGAAAAAAAATTTTTTTTGATGGTACTGGGGGTTGAACCCAGGGCCTCATGCTTGCCTGCTTTGCAAGTGCTGGACCACTGAGCTGCACCTTCAGCCCGTTTTTTTACTTTTTTGGGACAGTGTCTCACTAAATTATGCAAACTGCCTCTGGTCTGGAACTTGCAATCCTCCCGCCTCTACTTCCCATGTTGCTGGGATTACAGGTGTGCACCACTGTACCCGGTTATAGAAAGAACTTTTAAAACTCAATAACAAAAAGATAAATAACCAAAAAATGAGCAAAGGACTTGAATGGACATTTCTCTAAAGAGGATGGATATATATATATATATATATATATATATATATATATATATATATATACACACACACACACACACACACACACACACACACACACACACACACACACACACATATATAGCCAATGTTGTTGTTGTTGTTAGGTGCCATCGAGTCAGTATCCGACTCATAGTGACCCTCATAGGGTTTTCAATGGCTGACTGTTTCAGGATTGCTGTGGGAGTGGATTGCCAGGCCCTTCTCCCATTTTTGCAGTGCTGGGAATTGAACTCGGGTCCTCAGAGACTACAGCACAGCGCTCTACCAACTGAGCTAAATCCCAGCCCATATAGCCAATAAGTAGAAGAAAAGATGCTCAATATCATCGATCATTAGGGAGGAGCCACTCATATCACAATAAGATACTCTACACCCATGGAATGACAAAGATAAGTAAGAAATGAATAGTAAAGCAGAAAATAAGTGTTGGCAGGGATGTAGGAAATTGAAGCCCTTATATCTTGCTGGTGGGAATGAAAAATGGTATAGTTGCTATAGAAGAGAAATTTGGAGATTCCCCAAAAATTAAACATAAAGTTACCACATGATTCATCAGTTCCACTCAGGTATATATCCTAAGCCTGTAGCCATACCACTGTGGCATCTGATCCCGTCAGATCTCAGAAGCTAAGCAGGGTCAGGCCAAATTAGTACTTGGAAGGGAGACTGCCTGAGAACACCAGGTTCTGTAGGCTTGGGAGAAGGACCCACAATCCACTCCCCACTTCCCACCAAACAACAACAACAACAACAACAACAACAACAACAAAACAATCAGCCTTTGAAAACTCTATGAATAGCAGAGAAGCAGTAACAATACTGTTTTGCCTATTGTATGTAGGATCACTATGAGTTGGACACTGACTTGATGGCACCTAACAACAACGACAATATATCCCAAAGAGTTGAAAACAGGTATTCAGACAAACACTTTTATAGGAATGTTCAAGGTAGTGCTAATCACAATAGCCAAAAGGTGGAAATAACCAAAATGTTTATCAGTGGATAAATGAATAAAAAGGTTGTGGAATATTATTTAGTCATAAAAATCCTGGAGGTAGGGGCACATGCCTGTAATTACAGCACTTGGGAGTTTGAGGCAGGAAGAATTGCTGCAAGTTCAAGGTCAGCCTGGGCTACACAGTTAGATTCTGTCTAGATAAACAAACAATCAAATAGAAGTACTGACGCATGCTACAACATGGATGAGTCTGGAAAACACGCTAAGTCAAAGAAGCCAGACACATAAAGTCACATATTGTATGATTTCCTTTATAGGAAATATCCAGAATAAGTAGATCCACAGAGACAGACTGGCAGGTACCAGGGAATAGGGAAGAGGACAATGGAGGTTAGATAGGAAGTGGGGGTACCGGGTTTTATTTTGGAGCAATTCTGTGTTTTGGATCTAGATAGAGGCAGCGACTGCACAACACTGTGGATGTCCTAACTGCCACTGAATTGTTCATTTAAAAATGGTTAATTTTATGTTATGTGAATGTTCTTCTGCTGTTGATAGTGAAGAGCTTTTGAAACATTTACTGATGAAGATCAAAAAACACAGTTTTCAGTATGCAGACTGACTCTGGTCTGCCTCAACACCAGCAAAACAAAAATCCCTACAACTGGGTGAGTACACAGCCTCACGATAAATGGAGAAAAGATTGAGGTTGTCAAAGATTTTGCTTCACTTGGCTCTACAATCAACACCCACGGAAGCAGCAGTCAAAAAAATCAAAAGATGCATTGCACCGGGAAAAACTGTTGCAAAAGACCTCTTTAAGTGTTGAAAAGAAAAGATGTCACATTGAAGACAAAGGCACGTCTGACTCATGCCGTGGTATTTTCAGTTCCCTCATATGGTTGTGAAAGCTGGACACTGAATAAGAGAGAAAGGAGAGGAATTGATGCTTTTGAATTATGGTTCTGGAGACGAATATTGAATATACCACGGACTACCAAAAGACCAAAGAAGTGCAACCGGAGTGCTCCTTGGAAACAAGGATGGCTAGACTGCATCTTATGTATTTTGGACACATAGTCAGGAGGGACCAATCCCTGGAGAAGGACATCATATTCGGGAGAGTGGCAAGTCAACAACAACAAAAAAGGAAGACTATCAACTAGATGGATTGATACAGTGGCTACAACAATGGGCTTAAACATAAAAAAGATCATGTGCCTGGCACAGAATTGGGAAATGTTTCATTCTGTCATACATAGGGTCTCTATGAGTCTGACCCGACTTGACAGCACCTTACAACAGCAACAACAACAAATTTTCTTCAATTGAAAAAAAAAAAGCCCTGCTCACCTTGGCTGTTGGTGGACAATAGCCTGAAGGGGAGTGAAGACAGTAACAAGGAGATGGTGACCTTGTTGGTTCATTGGTCCAAGTGAGCGATATGGTGACTTGGACCAGGCGTGTAGTGGTGGAGGTGGGGAGAGACAGGAAGTGCATAGGGAAATGTCAGAAAGATTTTCTCTAAAATGGAATCAGTGCTTATTTTTAGTGGAAGAAACTACTTTCAATTACCTTGTTTTATGGTTTAAATTGCTCACAGCAAATAACAATTACCTCTTTAAGCAAAACACACAGCGAAACCATTTGAGGAAAAATGCATCATAACTTCTATGCTAACATCAGATTCCAGCGATCTAGAAAAGGGGGAAACAGAAGGAAAAGAAAATGCCTGAAGAGGAATTCAGCCATGAAAATGACTGATGCAATGCCTAAGGTGAACATTCAATAAGTATTTAAGACCTGTGGTTTATTAAACTCCTGCAGTAGGTACCTCCAATGAGGATGGTGACTGTATGACACTAAGAGAAACCTGAACTTCTTTCTTCCCTTCATCTTACTAGTTGGAATGTGTGACTGAGGCTCCAGCAGCTAGATGGACCATGAGGACAAAGACAGGGCTTACAGAATGAAAAGCAAGAAAAGTTCTTGATTCCTGATGCCCAGCAGTATGATTTACCAGTCCTTGATTGTTGTTCTTGTTAGGTGCCGTTGAGTCAGTGACCAACTCAGCGACCTATGTACAACAGTCAAAACAGTATTGTTGGTGCTTCTCTGCTATTCATTGGACTTTCAATGGCTGATTGTTTTTTTGGAGTGGGCTGCCAGGTCCTTCTTCTAAGCCTACAGTACTTCATGTTCTCAGGAGGTCCCCCATCTAAGTAATAATCAGGCCTGACCCTGCTTAGCTTCCGAGATCTGATCAGATCAGTTGCCATACTTGTATGGCTGCAGGCTAGTCCTTGATTAGGTCTCTGTTATTTTTATTTATTTTCCCAGCACATGTAGCCAAATGTAATTCTAATGAAAATACCCTATGTGGCGCTGTATTCTGGTGTGTCTACTTGAATGGGAATTCCACCTATTCCAAACTCCTCAGCACTTTTGTACAGACTTAAGGCTCTTACTATGCCTTGAGGTGACAGGGGTGCTTTATCTCTTCAACCCAGGTGGCTCTAGCCTCAGTATAGTAGGTGCTTAGTGAGGGCTGGACCGAATGGCCTTGTGCCAATTAGAGCTGGAGGCCCTTCTACCTACTCCCCCCACTGACACCTCCACTTCAGCCCATAAGAACTCCAACCATTGTGACTTAAGTACTTGCTGATGCTGATGAACCTTTCAGGCATTTTGCTATATGGCAATAGAATCCCATAAATTCTAGCTACCCTACTGTTGTGTATTGAATCTGAATGTCCCCTACGAGCTCATGTTTTGAATGCTTGGTCCACAGCTGGTGACCCTGTTTTGGGAGGTTATGGAAGCTTTAGGAAGTGGGGCCTAGCTGAAGGACATAGGCCAGTAGGGACGAATCCTTGGGGGGATATTATCCCTGGCCACTTCCTGCCTTGTTCTCTGCTGCCTGCCCTGCCATTGTGTGACCCGAGCTGCTTTGCCACGCCTTCCCTGCCATGATGGACTGAACCCTCGGAAACCATGAGTCAAAATAAATCTTTCCTCCCTGTCAGACAATTGCGTCAGAGCAATGGAACAGTAATGAATGCACCTGCTGTCCCCAGAGGCCAGCTGCTGACTTTCTCCCAGCCTCAGCTGCCCCAGTTTTGAAATATGCAAGTGGCATTATGGGAGTTTTTAAGGCCCCAGGAATCCACAGAAATCATTGCTCATGGCACAGGCCCCTTGGGTAAAAGCATCCCTGACCCCCACACTCACTGGAGGGCACACTCAGTGATTCATGACCAAGTGCACCTCCTCCACATCACCTCTGTTCCCTCCTGCCACCCCCTCCAGGGTGCTTCATATTGGCCCTGCTTCCAGAAATTTCATGATCCAGATGCCCCTTAGTCTCTCTGACCTTCCATTGTTGCACGGTCCCAACGATTCATGTCCAACTCATAGCGCCCCTAATAGGGTTTTCAATGGCTGATTGTTTTGGGATTGCCTCAGGAGTGGATTGCCACGTCCTTCTCCCATTTTTGCAGTGCTGAGAATCGCACCCAGGGCCTCAGAAACTGCAGAGCAGCACTACCAACTGAGCTAAATCCCATCCCTCCAACCTTCCAACAGGACCTGGATAAACTTCAATCTCAGGGCCTGGGATGGCTCCTAGCCCTCTCCACAATGTATACTCCCGTATGCTTTCTCATTCTATTATTTATGAAGCGGCTTGTTTGCACAGAGCATGGTACTAATGCAACTGGGACTCAGGTGACCTAAGCTTGTCCATCCTTGGGGGTGAGGACAACGTAAGAGACAGAAAAGAAACAATTAATTACACAATCAATTAAAACTAATGCTTTCATTTGACAAATATCTAAGAGGTGTCTCCTATGTGCAAGGGATTATATAGTAGGTGCTGCAGATGTGAGGAGGAACAGGACAGCTATGGCCTGGCACTGATGAAGCTTGTGTCCCAAGGCAATAACCCACAGGTGCACTACGTATTCACTTAACTTGAAATCATTCGTTCATCCAACAACTCTCTGCTGAGTCCTACCATAGGCCAGGCCCTGTGCTGGCTGAGGGTACCACGTGACCAGAAATAGTCTATGTCCCTGCCCTCAGGACAGACTGATACAATGTGAAGAGCTTTGAAGAATACCCACAGGTTCCTGAGATGGAAAAATCTCTCATGGGGGAGTAGATAGGGATAGTTTCCTTAAAGAGAAGTCACTACAGTTGAGACTTAAAGGATGGTACTAGCTAACACTTACATAGCATTTGCTGCATCCAGGTATGGGTCTAAGAGCTTTATATACATCTTAACTCACTTAATCCTCATAAGTGCCTCAGAAGGCTGGGAATATTATTTCCATCACCCCCATTTTTTGGAGGGGGAGATGCAGCTCACACAGCTAGGAAGTGATGGGGCTGGGCTGCAAATGAGGCGAATCTAGCTCCTCTTTTAGGAAAGACCCAGCCATGAGGATAGCATGGAGCTGGGCAGCAGGGCCAACTCTCTAGGACTAAGGACACATGCAATGGTCCTGAGGTGGGAAAGAACTTGGAAAGTTTGAGGAACATAACTCAGACTCTGGTCTACTCTACTCATTACCCTACCACCCCACAGGCCCCATGGACAACAGGACAGCAAGCAAGGGTGAGCAATGCACAAGAGAAAGGCAGAATGGTCTGGAGGGTCCTGGGAGCCCTGGAAGGGTGGTTAGGGTGTTCCTCCCTGCTTCTCCTGTAATGTCTACATAGCTTGTCTTGGACTGGAGCAGAGACTGCTGGAGGAACAAAGGAAGAGATGGCACAGCTGCCAGAGAGAGAAGAACTTTGGATAAAGAGCAGAGCGTTAGGGACAGCATGAGTTAGGGTGACATCTCTTATTCCCCACTTGCTAAGATGGTCCTCGTTTAGGTTTCATATCCTGATGTCATTATTAATAGTTTCATCCCCTAAAGCATCTATGTTTGAATAAAAAATAATCAGGACTCCCTAGTTAAAGGAGATCTGGGGAGAAGTTTTGCTGGCCTGGGTGGATCTTTCCTTAGTCTACCCCAATCCTGACTAAACCCATACCACATATTGATGTATTTGGATTGAGATTTTTTTTTTTTTTTTGGCCAGGTGGGGAGAAGGGCAAGGAGGCCCATGCACATTTGGACTGACACAGGCCCTGGCACACAGGTGACCCTCAATGATGCCTGGGGAAGGACATGTTCACAAAAGCAGCATTGTTCAGTACCTCGTTTCTCCCCTGTGTAGGGGACCAGGTCTTCTCGGTCCTTAAATTCCTTTGCTTGCTTTTCCAAGTGATCCAAAAGCTCCTCTCTTTTAAAGGGGCCCGTGGGTGCCTTGGTGGTCTGATCCTTCTGCCTCAGGCCTGCAGGCAGCAGTGCATTCTACAATGGAGGTGGTGGGTAGCGGGAGAGAGGGAAGGAGAGAGAGAGAAAGAGAGCCGTCAGCTGCTGCAGATTTGCAGTTCTCCAGAATCTCCTCATAGACCAGCAGGGACCTCAGAGCTAGCAGAGCCATCCAAGTCCCTCCTTTCCCATGCAAGGAAGCTGAAGACCCAAGGGGGCAGGGACTTGCCCAAGGTCACCCAGCAGATGAGAGGTAGAGACAGGCTAGGATTCAGATTTCTGTTTTTTGTTTTCTTGTTCTGTTTTTGTTTTCAGTACAGGGGGTTGTACCCAGGGCATTGTGCCTGCTAGGCACATACTCCACCACTGAGCTGCACCCCAGCCCCTTTTTTTATTTCAAAACAAGGTCTCACTAAATAGCACAGGCTGCCTCTGGCCTCAAACCTGTGATCTTCCTACCTCAGCCTTCTGAGTACCTGTAATTATAGGAGTGTTCCATGGCACCTGACTAGATTCAGGTCTGTTAAACTTGTGGTGTCTCTTCCTCTAATGTTATATAGGTGAGGGATCAGGGGTCAGGGCTGTAGACACAGGCTGAGCACAGAGAAATGCTCAGAGCATCTGTTGGGTGGTAGATAGGATTAAGTAGGTGTTCAGGAGCACAAAGATATTTACAGCAGCGGTGTATAAAGTGGTGTGTAAAGAGAAGCCAAAGGGGGTTGAAGTAGGGCCTTGCATGCAGAATCAGGCATAAGGAGAGAGAACCCCAAAACAAGCAGCAAGAAAGGCTGTGCAGAGCCGGGAGGTGGGTGAGGCACCCCCAGCCTGCAGCTCCTGTGGTCTCACTGGGCCTTCTGCCTCCAGCAGGTCTGTGCTCTTGATACGCTGGTTAAATATTTTGAATGTCGCCCCTGGAGATGGGTCTCTCAAGAAAGATAGCATCAACCAATGGTTGCATTCTCTTCTTCAAACATGGGCAGGATTGTAGGTGTGAACTCACCACCAAAGCAGATTCCTGATTAGGGTGGATTTCAATCACCTGTATGGGCTTCGCTTTAATTCAGACCCCAGCACCTTCAAGAGCCAAAGACATTTAGAGCTGCAAGCATACTTACAGATAAGCTAGGGCACACATCCTCCCTTCAAGGGGAAACTGAGGCCCAGAGCAGGGAGGAGTTTCAGGGACAGATCAAGAACAAACCCTAGAGTGCTTCCTCAGGGTTGGGAGAGAGGCAAGCTTCATTTCTAGACATTGTTCTCTCCCTGTTCCCTTGCCTTCAGAGTGCAGGGTCCCTGGCAGGTAGGTGTGCAACCTCTTGCCATACCATCAAATTGGCTAAATCGAAGAGTTGTTCCATCTCAAACCTCGGCATGCTCAAAATGCTTATCTCCCATACCCACACTCTCCACTGCCTTTCTGAAACCCCCTCTGGGAAGGGAAGGAGAGGACCATGGAGATGGCTGGGTGCCTGATCCAGAGGGATGAGGCTCAGGAGAGAATGAACTCGGGATTTCTATGAGATGTTTTCCCAGTATCTAACACCTGATTGCTGTAAGAGCATGGCTGCAAGATGGGGAGAGCACAGGGTGCCCCACCTTGGGAAGGTTAGGGGTGAGCAGGGCCCACACAGTGCAAGATGAAGACAAGGGGTTTGAGGGCAGGCTGGGGTTCTTGTGAATGGATTTAGGCCCTAGGCGAGGAGAGAAACTGGAAGCTGGGGTACTTTATAAGAGGACGATCAACAGGTAAAAAATCAGGCTGGACTGGCTTGGAGGTGAGAATCAGAATAAGTGATGCCACATGTACCCCAGTTTCCCGTAAGCAGCAGTTTTCAGATATGTTCACCATGTCAGGCAGGACAAGTGGTGCTACCAGGTGGGCCACACTTCTGCAGGCAGGTCCAAGTCAGATGGGACTCGCTGGGGCTAGCTCTGTGTTTCTACTCCTTCCCTCCCATGGCAGGTGCTTCCTGTGGCACAAGTGAGTGAGGAGACACCTCACCACCCTGCAGATGGCCATCTGTGATCATCCACAATGGGTGATCCAATGGCTTTGTGACGTGTCTGCGCTCTACAGCTGAGCCCACAAGAGGCTTAAGCCCTGACTTGGAGTCATGATGGTTCAATTATATGTTAGGCAAATCTCCTGATCTTATTGTGCTGTGGTTTCTATGGCTGTAAAATGTGAATGATGATACTGGTTCTCATAAACTTGTCGGGAAAATTAAATTAGACAATGCAGACAGAGTGCTCCACACTGCCTGATACAATGAACAATGATAACTTATCACTGTTGCTGTTGCATAATTAGAGAAAAATACATTTTAGCAGATCAGTTACTCAAACACACAGGTAGCAGGAAATATATTATCCAAACATGTTTTAAAATTCAAAACACGCACAAATGTGAAATGAATGAAGCCCTCAAAGCAAGTGCTCATGTCTTCCCAATGGTCCCCTTAAGGAGGACACCTTAGATTATCAGCACCAGAGAGGGTTTTGATGGCGATAAGGGGCTGAAGCACTTTCTGGCCTTCAAGTTTCCATATTATGATGGGAGAAATCCTTGAGGTTCAAAAAGGGTTTGGAATCTCACATCACTTTTTGAATCTACCTGATAGAGGCCACTGACTTACATAAAGCAGTGTCTCAATCCCAACACAAATGACATTCTGAGCTGGCTACTTCCTTGCTGTGGAAGCTGTTCCATGCATTGTTCAGCAGTCTCTCAGATCTCTATCCCATAGATTCCAGTAGCACCATCCCCCCAGCTGTGAAAAAAACGACTCTAAACACTGCCAAATGCTCTTCAAGGGGCAAAACTGCCCCTAATTGAGAAACACTGCATTAAACTGAAGGCATTTAATAGGGAAATAAAGATGTTTTTAATGTATCTAAAAATGTCATTTACATCACATATTAAATATGGCTTCATTTATTTAAATATGTATTGAAAAAAGTTGATTTTTAAAAACCAAAAATGTCAAGTCTTTTCTAACAAATCTCAGCTTATCGACTTTTAAAAGTAAATTATGAGCATATGAGCTTCATTAGGAGTTAGATCGCTTTCTATTAAAGGGAAGATTTAACAAAATATCACATAATTTTCAATTAAAATCAAAGACAAGTGTGTGTTTTAAACTCTTGATTATTTGTCACTTTAATTGGTTTTCAAAACAGCATACAAACTCACACTGTACATAAACATGATCTCAAAATGGATCAAATGCCTAAATGTAAGAGCTAAAACTACAAAATTTTTAGAAGAAAACATCAGCATAAATCTTTGTGACTCTGGCTTAGGCAATGGTTTCTTAGATATGACAGCAAAACAATAAACAACAAAAGAAAAAGTAGAGGTACTGGATGGTATTCATCAAAATTAAAAACACTTGTGCTTCAAAGAACACCTGTGAAAAGACACTCTTATCACATATCTGATAAGAGTCGAATATCCAGGATGCACAAATTTTTCTTATGGCTCAATAATATAAGGCAAATAACCCAATTAAAAATGGGCAGAGGATCTCAATAGATATTTCTCCAAAGGATATATAAAAGTGTCCAAAAAAGATACTCAACACCATTAGCCATCAGGGAATGGCAAGTCAAACCTAGAATGAGACACTACCTCATAGACACTAGTATGGCCATAATAAAAATCACGGCTAGTATCAAGTGTTGACAAGAATGTGAACAAACTGGAATTCTCCATGCATGGCTGGTAGGGCTATAAAATGATATGGCCCCTATGCAAGACAGTCTGGCAGTTTCTAAAAAAGTTAAACATAGAGTAACCATACGACCCAGAAATTGACCTTGTAAGTGGGAAAGAATTAAAAACAGAGATTCACCCAAAATACTTGTACATGAATGTTCATAGAAGCATTATTCATGACAGCCAAAAGTGTAAGCAAGTCAGAGGTCCATCAGTTGATGAAAAGAGAAACAAAGCGTGGCAGATTCATGCAATTAAATATTATTCAGCCATGAAAGAACTGAAGAACTACAACACGAATGAACTTTGGAAACATTATGTTAAGTAAAAGAAGCCAGATACAAAAGGCCATATACCATATGTTTCCATTCATATGAAAAGTCCAGAATAGTCAAATCTACAGAGACAGAAAGTAAATTAGTGGGAGCCCAGGATGAGTACTAAGAACTGAACTGTGCCCCCCAATTCATACACTGAAGCCCAATTCTTCCTGTGACTGCATCTGGAAACAGGGCCTACGAGCAGGTAACAAAGGATAAATGAGGCCACAAGGATGGACCCCTGATCCAACAGGATTAGTGTCCTCATAAGAAGAAGCTTGCTGTGCACATGCCACCCCTGCAGCCACCTTTCTTGAGAGGACACAGTGAAAAGGCAGCTGACCCCAACCCAGGAAGAGATCCTCTGCCAGAAACTGTCCCTGCTGGAGTCTGATCTGGGACTTCCTAGCCTCCAGAGCTGTGAAAATACATTTCTGATGCTTATACCATTTAGTCTGTGGTGTTTTAACTGTAGTAACCTGAGGGAACTGAGACAGCTGGGAAAGTTGGCGGGGGGGACAAGGAATGACAACTGATACGGATGAAGTTTCTCTATGAGGTGATGAAAAAGTCTAAAATGGACAGTGGAGATAGTTGCACAACTTTGTGAATGTACTTTAAAAACTAAATTGCTCATTTTAGGTGGACGCATTATATGGAATGTGAATTATATCTCAAAGCTGTTGTTTTTTAAATGGCATATGTTACCCAGGGAAGAATAATCAAAATGGCTAAAGCAGTAACTAAACTAAGCAGTGGAAAAGCTGAAAAGAGAAAGCTCTTCATGAGCCAGTGGCCAATGGTGATGCTGAGAGTGGCCAGGCTAGAGCTGGCCCAGGGCCCTAATTTAAAATGCTACAATGTGATACACCTTACAATACACAAGTGGTGGAGCAGCTTGGATGGGAAAGGAAACACGACTTTGGTAACTATTAAAACCTAATCACTTTCAGACCCAGACCATCCAATGGGTGGGGGGTCCCCACCCCCATCTTCTTGTTGGCTCTGACCAGGAAATTATTTGATGATCATATATGTGTACAAATATATCTTTCATCCGTTTATTTATTCACACACAACACACATCTACTGAGTCAGTATTTTGTGCTCAGGCATTATGCTAGGAAATGGAGCCATGACCCCATCAGAATTCTCTGACACTGAGTAGCAGGGAGATGGGAGGTGAAGAGGGGAAGTGGGAAAAAAATAGAGAAATGTCTCAATTATACATGGTCCTTCGCTAGATATGTGGTGCTCAAGGTCCTAAAGGGATCCACTCTATTGACTAGCAAAAAATCATCTATAACCAGGTTAAATATCACCTAAAGAGGTGTGCTTCCATGGTGCCTATGGGAAAGTGGAAGCATTTAACCTTTAAGGAATTTAAATCTCATCCTCCAATCTTAAAGTGTACACAAGGTAAATCTACTGGGCATGTGCTGTCTGTACAGTGAGTCCATCTGGCTCTACCAGAGCACCCATCATTCTGCATTAGCGGTTCCTGTAGTCACATGTACTTGTCACACGTACCTCCTTGTCCCAAGCACAGGATGGTTAAGGTCGGAAGGCTCTAAGAAAGAGCTCTGCCTATAAAACTCTGAGCAAATATTAGTGTCCTTCTATAGGACTGGAAATTTACTCATGTGAGGAGGGCAGTGACTAATGGCTAGGTGATCTCCTCATCTCCTGACAGGAAAGTCAGTATGGGTTTTAAGGAGGAGGGTTTTCTGGATGCTCTCTGATCTTAGCATAATACTGCAGCTGTTATACACTTCGGAGTAGTGGAGACTGTAGCACACTGGAGCTTTCTTGCTCCACTCTACCTAGCCCCAGCAAAGTGCTGACATGTAAGAATGTAGAGGGTGTGATTATATTGGCTTAACTTTTTAAAAATTATTTTTGAAATTATTATTATTATCATCATCATCACCACCATCATGTGAAGTACAGGGAGGTGGAACCAGAGTGTCACACCTGCTAGGAAAGTGCTCTGCCACTGACGTGAAACTTCAGCCTCTTTTTTATTTTTTATTTTGAGACTGGGTCTTGTTAGTTGCACAGGCTGCCTCTAGCCTTGAATTTGCAATCCTCCCACCTCCACCTCCCAAATTGCTGGGATTATAGGCATGTACCAGGGCACCCAGGTAGATTGGCTTTTTTAAAATGTGAAATCTCTTGATTTTAAAACATTGACATGTGGTCCAAACACTTTCAAAACATTGTTCAGGGCAAATAAAGCACATCTGCAAGCTACACTCAGCCCACAGGCTAATCTAAGGTTCCTATCAGACTGAAATTCCATGTACAGAAAGTCAAGGTATTCATTCATTTATTCCACATTGACCAGGTATTCTACCCACATAAGGCACTGTGCTAGAGGGAGAAATATGTACAGGCATGGGTTTTTAATTAAGAGTTTTTAAAATTATGGAAACACAGAGTTGAATATGTTCTTGGAAATAATAATATGGGAAAAATTAGGCCACCTTTCCTATAGGCCTCTACTTTGGGTTTTAGACCTATTTATTTATGTGTTTATTTATTAATATTTATATAGTCCAGCCTGGCCTGGAACTCAAGCTCCTCCTGCCTTAGCCTCATCAGTGCTGGGATTACAGGCATGTGCCCCCATGTCCAGCCTATTTCTGATGTTTTAAGTGGTGTCATATTTTTAAACAGATGTGCAGCTTGACAGGTTAGTATCTTAGTCTAAACTTCACGCCCACACCCTGGATTCTAGTCGTCCACAGGGCAATGGAAACTTTGACATATCTTTAACTATGTTGTTAGGGGCTCTTGCACCCTGCTGACAGGTACTAAGGATCAAATTTCTGCACAATTGTCATTACTGTAGATAGGGCTACATGAGAAGCTATCCTGGCTACAGTAACTGTGGGCTTGTTCAGGAGAGGTGATTAAGGTATGTGTACATGCATGTGCACACGTGTACATGCAAAATGTACTAATAGGAGCATAGACCCCTGGCATCTCAGAGATACAAATCCCTAAGGGGACCCTGCGTACAACAGGCAAAACACTATTGTCAGTGCTTCTCTGCTGTTGATAGGGTTTTCAATTGATTGATTTTTGCCAGGGGTTTGCCGGGTCCGTCTCCCAAGCCTACAGCACCTGGTGTTCCCAGGCAGTCTGCCATCCAAGTACTAACCAGGCTGGACCCTGCTTAGCTTCCGATTGATGGGATTGGATACCGCAGGGCTATGGCTGCAGGCTACTCTATCTTAGAGCACATTTACACCACATCTCTCTCCAAGGAGACTGGGTGCTGCTCAAGGGGCAGCTGGGCTATATCTTCGCCTTCTCTGAATCTCCAGCACCAAGCACTAGGTGCTAGGAAAGTTTGGCCTGAATTATACAGTCATGCAGTACTGATGCTCTCACTGAGAAAAGGATATTCTTCAGGCCCACACAATCCCTGCTGTCCCAAGCTGTTTGCTGGGCCACATAGCTGCTGCCCCCAAACAGGTTTGGGGAAGGAGGGACACATTATAAAAGGTACCAGATTTGCAGTGTCCAGGATAGACCAAGGCTCACTGATGGAGATTTTTGGAAATGCCAGGCTTGAGAGTAAGACCTTTACAATGTTTTCTTTGGAGGCTGGATTTGGCTAAATTTCAGGCCCACACAATCCCTGCTGTCCCAAGCTGTTTGCTGGGCCACATAGCTGCTGCCCCCAAACAGGTTTGGGGAAGGAGGTACCTTATGAAAGGTACCAGAGTTGCAGTGTCCAGGATAGACCAAGGCTCACTGATGGAGATTTTTGGAAATGCCAGGCTTGAGAGTAAGACCTTTACAATGTTTTCTTTGGAGCCTGGATTTGGCTAAATTTCTCCCAACACCTTTCATTCCACCTTAGGGCTTTCACCAGGGTAGAATATCAGACCAGCAAACTGGCAACTCCATGATGACAGGCACCAAATTGTCCCTGAAAGCATGTCTCCCTTTCATTAGTAATAAATGCTCTCCCACTTTTTAGCTGAGTGCTTGGCTACTTATATTTAAAACTACATTTCTCAGGCTCCCTTGCAGCTAGGTTGTGATTACGTGCTGGTTGATGGTATGAGAAGTATCCAGTGGCAATTTCTGGTAATCATCCCTAGAAGATACTTGAGCTGTGGCTTTTCTTTCTGTTTCCTTTCCTTCTCTATTCTGATACCTGGCATGTGGCCACCATGTCAGCCCTTGGAGATGAGCTTGTACCTTAGGAAGGCAGGAGAGGAGCTGGATGGGTGCCAAGTCTCAAGTTTGGGGAGCGGGGCTCCATAGCCACCTGAGACTGCCTGCCTCTGGCCTTGCACTTGGAGGATGAATAAACCACTGCACAAATCATGTTGTTTTGAGTCTCTGCTGCTTGCAGCCAAGCTGCACCCTGCTTGGCAACCTGGATTCTCATCCCAAGACTGTGAGGCCATAAATAGGCCACTGGTGCTCTCTGACTTTGGAATCTCCATCTGTAAAATGAAGGTCAAAACCTGTTCATCCTGAAAGCTCAGAATAAACACTTGAACTCCACATGGAAGTGGCCAATCAATTTTATCACCATACGGCATATTGCTTACTTCCATTCAACTGAACAGACACTGAATTATGAAGGTGCTCGGTCAGGGCAGCTGGGTCTTATTGTTTTAGTTGTGCACTGTACAAATTCAAATGTCTTACCTACTCTCTAGTCTATGTGAACAGTGCCTCTTGGAGTTGTACAATGTGCAATCTGCATAACTGTACCTGGCTGTACTATATTTATGGTGATACATTGTGGCTCCAACTCTCAGAAAGCTTAGGTCTTAGTGGGAAAATCATATATTCAGGTTCAACAAACATTAAGCACGACAGCATGCCAGACCCTGGGCTTGGTGCTTTTCACATAGCTAACAATATTTTATATATGCATGTATAAGTTTATGCACATATGTGTTTATATATGTATTTTTAAGCAAAAACAAAAACTAAGACAAAAAAGAAAAAAACTGTCATATGAAGGAGACCCAGAGTTACAAACTGGGGGCCTATGGTCCAATTAAATGCAGAAACTCGGTTTGGTTTGTTTGGTCTCTGCAACTGAATGAACTGCCAATAATTGAAAATAAGGAGCTTGAACATAAAAAAACAGATTTTCAGAACCTCTCAAAAATTTGGATGATCTGGCAATATTGGGCCTGGACACTCACATTGTCAATAATAGGTAGAGCAGAAAAGCAGCGGCCCTTTAGACAGACTCCTATTTGCCCCCCCGGCAGTCCCTATTGTCTTTCACACAGAGGCCAAGGTCAGTTACTCTGTATCATTAGTTTTCCTCATGCTTTTCTTCTTGGAAGTTTTAGTGGCAAGTGAAAAGAATTTCATGTACATGTCTCTTTCAAGATTGGAAAAATAAAAGATGAGCCCAGATGGCCACTGGCCTCAAGGAAACAGACCCATCTTGCCTCCTTCATTTACATTTCCTATGTGGCACTCTGAGCGCCTGCTTTGCTGCTTCTTGGGTAGCGATTGTCTAGAACTAGAGGGGGAGAGATGGGGAATAGGCTGGAGTGAGAAGGCAGGGTTCAGACTTTATCTATAGTGACATCTTTTCTTTCTCAGAATGTTCTGAACCACAAAAGGCAAAAATGTTAATATTTGTTAAATTTGGATGGAGGGAACATAGGAATATTCTATATTCTCCTTTATATTTAAAATGCTCCCTATTAAAAATATTAAAGTCAAAGGAAAGTGCTCCTTGTCTGGTGGAGGGGCAGGTGCTGTTCTGGGGGCCAGGAGGGAAGGGTCCACAAGGCTTCCTGTGGGAGAGATGGGGGAGGTCTGGGCTAGGCAAAAGGGAGGTTCTGACATGAGGAGTGGCTTCAGTCCCAAAGCCAGAAAGAAGGGGGCACTGGGGAAATAGGCAGGGTGATGAGAAGTGGGAGGAGGTGTCACAGGGCCAGGACACAAGGGTGGGGTGGGGACACACTGCCTCCTGGCCTGACTCGCCCTTGCCCTGCCAGGCCCATCCCAGCTGCCAGTGTTTCTAAGGATGCGAGCCTATTTTTAGAGGAGAGATTTATTTCTTTCCATTTCAACTGTTTACTTCTGTCCTGGGCTTGCAATGCTGCCGGTTTGTGTTACAAGGAAGAACCACGGCCTGTGGACCAAACTTGGCTGCCCCAGGATGGCTGCCTTTCAGGACCTGATGTAGGGCACGGGCGGGAGGATGGCAGGGAGCCCCACGTCCTCGCCCTTCTCTGCCTCTGACCCCATGTGCGACCCTGAGTGAGTCCTTTTCCCCATCTCAGCATTGGATCTTGTCATTGTTCTGATTTTTCATCACTAAAACGATCATGATAGTACCTGGAGTATTGGATGAGGACTCAGGACAAACATAAAGGATCAAATGAATGACACATGCCCAGGGAGGATTTCATACAGCAGGGTCCTTTACCTGTACCTCCTATGTACATGGGAGTGCAGGGTGAGAGAGGCTCCTGAGTGTCCTTGGAGCTCTGAGAGTCTGCAGATCTAGGGTTGCTCTTCCATCCTTTTTTCCTGCAGTTCATGGCCCCTTGTTTCTAGAACCCTCGATACATGGTCCAAGAAAGGCAGGGTCTCCCTCACTGCAGCCCACCATGCAAAGCTGAGGGATTCTCGACAACCTTAGCCAGATTTTGTCTACAGAGCGGGATTAACTGCAGCCCATGAGGATCAATCTATAAGAGCCTCGTGGAGATTTTATGAGCTGATGCCCATAAAATGCATAGCACTTGGCATGTAAGAATATCTCCATTGAATATGTGGGTGCTGAATCATATTTAAAGGAAGGAAAAATCCTATACATAAATTGAAATACAAAAAATGCACAATTAAACTAAGGGACAATTTTTTAAGCTGTGGAAAGGAGGCGGGAGGGATCTAGCTGAGGGAGGCAAAGATTGGAGAAGATGGGATGGTGAGTGGCATCAGTGTGGAGGGATGAAGGGGGAGAGGTCAATCTCAGTGGAAACAGCACAACTTCATGAGTATGTTGGAAAGATAGGGGAAGATAACCCAAATAAGTATCAGAGTTTAATTACAAACTATCCATAAGGCTCTACAAACTTTGTGGGTTGATGAAAGTGTTGCTAGAAGTGATGTAAAGGATCCATAATGTAAAAACTCATTGCTGTATTACTCTGTACCCCATCATCATTTACTAACAAAGTGAGAGGGGAAAAAAAGGGATATCTCTATAGAGAAAATAGCTATTATTATTATTATTATTATTATTATTATTATTATTCTATTACTATTATTTCAAGCTTTTCAGAGACCTTATTGTTTTCCATTATTATTTCTGTGGTTATATTGCATCACAGATCCCCAGTAGCTGACTTTAAAATTAACTTTTTGGACCCAATGCCTTTATAAGGCTGACATTACTCTACTGGCTTCTCTCTTCAATGGTGTTGATCCTTTCACTAAGAGAATTCTACAAACATTCTGCCTTTCCCTCAGAGCCTCATGAATGAGCACTTTTAAATTCTTTTGTGTTGATGGATTCTTAATTTCTTTTATTAAAGATTAATATTTATGATGAAAATAATGTAACAATTTTGAAGGAAATCCAACTGGAAAAGAACAAATTTGCTGGTGATTCCCAGTCATCTCTCCAGGTTCTCTTCTGGGCCGGGTCTCAGGGGTGCTTCCAGTGGTAGTAGTTAATTGCATGGGTTATGGGACCACCGCTATCCAGGCTAGAGTTCCATCAGCATCCAGGTTGCATTCTGGCCAGGTTAATCTTCTCACTAAGCCTCAGTTTCCCCCTCTTTAAAATGGGGCTAAACACCAAGCTTTCTCAGAGGACTAGATGAGATCATCCACGTAGGGCTTTGCTCCATAAATGTTAATTCTCTATTGATCCCGTAAGAACCTATCTGCCATTCCCAACACAAGTCATAGTATAACTCGCCATTGTCAAGCTCCTCTTCATCTTGACTGTTTTCCCCACTGCCCAGCACAAAGGCCGTCTGAGCAGAGTTGGCTCAGCTTCAGAGAAGCACCCACTCCACTGAGGGAGGGGGGAGATCCTCTGGGGAAGCAATCGGCAGCGGATACTTTTAGCACATAAAGCATTCCTTTCCCGCGAGAGTCCAAGTGCAACAATCTCATGATAAGCTCAAGTTTTTCCAGAGTGAGAGGCAGAGAGTTTTGAGGATTTATTTTTTAATGTGCGCAAGCTTGCAATCTGCTGCTGCAAACAGAACTGCTTTCCAAGTCTCCGTACTCCACTTTGTCACATGATACTGGGGCTTAACAATTGCATCACCCAAAATGTCACTGGCTGAAGTGTTTGCTGAGTTCAGGTGATAAGACAGCCAGGAGTGGCCTGGGAAGTTATGCATGGGTAGAGCCAGAAGGGGTGTCTGAGGCCATCTGGCCCAACTGTGTCCATTTTACAAAGAGGGGAGCTGAGATCCAAAGGGGAAACAAAAGCACACACTTAAGCCCAAAGTAGAGACAGGAGGACGTGGGCTTCTGTGTCTCCAGCTCTTTCTGGGAAGAAAAGGGAGGATCTGCAGATAGCCCCTTCCAGAACCACAAAACCAGAGCACCTTAGTGGACCAAAATGTCTTCCTAAAGATACCCATGGGGACTTAGAGCAGCATGGCAAGACATGAACTCTTGAACCATGTGATGGCTCTGCCACTGCCTAGTAGGACCTTGGACAAGTTATACTACTCAGTTTCCTCACCTGTAAAATGGAATGACAAGAGGGTCTGCCTCCTAGGATCATGGTGAGGTTAGGTGAGTTATAGCTCCTAAGTGCTTAAAACAGTGCCTGTGAGTAGCACGTGTCACATCAGCGCCTGTGACATAAGCATAAATGCAGGAGGAGGGCATAGTATGCAAAGGGCAGTGCCTGTGCGCCGGGGGCCTGAGCCCTTCTCTGGTTCTGCTTGGACATCTGATCCAGGCCAGGTTCCTTCTCCTCTCTGGGCTCAGCTCCTGCTCTGTAAGTGGGGTGTTGACACCTGTCGCCAGCTCCCGCCTCCAGGACTGCATACCTTTGGCGTCTCCCAGGGCTGTGATTTCAGAGCTGGGCTAAGGCCCAGTGACATGGGAGCCGAAATGCTGGGTTCTCAGAAAGGAGGATTGCTGCTTGCCTTACAAAACGCACACACTGTCTTGCAAATCAGGTAACAGAGCTGATCTCACTGAAGGGGCCAATTGTGTGTCTGGGACAAAATCCCACCGGCCTCCATTATCTACTTTCCTCTCTGGTTTCTCTCTTTTTTTCCCTTGAACTGAGAGAGAAAGAGGTCTTTGAAAATGCCAGTTTTGAAACCATAGGCTCCCAGGTCTCAGATGGCCCATGCCTACACCCAGACTGCAATCTGACTCTAGGTGCCCTGTCGTGGGACTGTAGGGAGCTGGTCAGCAACCCGAGCCCTCCTGCTAATGACCCGGGCAGCAGAGGCGGCCATGTAAAAGGTACAGAGGCCCTGGGAATTTGCTGCTGAGGCCACACAGCCTGCTGTTTGTGGCAGGGGCCCTGTGGGAGCTCTTTGCTAGTTTAGGGGTGAAGCAGAGCTCCTAGATGGGGCCTCCGTGCAGATCTTGGGAACTACACTCTTGGTCCTGAGAACCAATTCCCTCTGTCCCCTCCTTCCTCCTTCCTCCTGACACAAGGCTCTGACTCTGGTCATCACCTACCCTATTTGCAGCCACAGCTTTGTCTACCCCCATCCCATCCAGTGGCTCAGGGCAAAAGCCCAGACATGGAGTGGCTGCAGGGTCCTGGGGGGGGGGGTGTCAAATTTCTTCCTCAACAATAGCAAAGATTCTACAGTATGACAAGAAGGGTTGTGGAGAGGGGAGGGGCCCTTCCTTGTCTTCACCTGGGCAGGACACAGGGGTCCTCCATGTACCCCCTCCATCTCTCACCTATCTCCTTGCCACCCTTTCTGGGCTCTTTGTACTCAGGGCCAGCTCCCAAAACCAAGTCCCTGAGTCACTGCCCCTTGAGTCCCCTCCCCCAGGCCACTGAGAAAGTCCAGAATCTCATCTCCCTCGCCACCCTATCATCCAGCCCCAATCCCTTTCTAGTCTTGTCTAACCTTCCATAGAAATCACACCAAGACTCCTCCTCCCAGCTGCCTCCCACTCAGGGATCTACACTTGTGGCCTGCGCTGGAAGCCTTCACTCGCCCAGAACTCCTTGTTTTTATCCTTGATTTAGAAAGAGCTAGGGCTCAGTTCCAACATCACCTGCTCTGTGGAGCCTCCCACCAGTGAGACATAATCCTCTCTCTGAGCTCCCTGTCAGCTCCATTTAGGACATGGCTTATTATGCCCACTTTCCACACCCTGAACTCCTGCATGGCACCATGCCTGCCAGGTTCCCTGTTGGCGCCCAGCACAGGGCCTGGGGCTTGACAGGTAACTGAGTCACAGTGATCAAGTTAACCAGAGGCAGCCCCATCCCCCCTGTATTCTCCCTTTTAAAAGCTGTTTGTTCTTGTAATTCTATGCCACAGCCATCTAGGATAGAATCGTTGAATTAGAACATAACAATTTTGCAACAGTGAGGTGGAAGCTTGCTTGTTCCTTGCTGTCATTGCTTGTTTTCCCTGAAGTGCAGGCTAACAGAGGACATAGGCAGGGGAAGAAAGAGGGCCCAAGGCTTCCTCCAGCAAGGCCAACTTCAGCAGCCACACCAAGCTGGGGAGGGGATAGTCGTGAATAGCAAGACTTCCACGCATGGCGCCTGAGACCAGGCCCCTACACAGGATTCAGGATTATCTGGAAAGAAGCCAGTTCATCAAGTCTAGAGACAAGACCAGGTTATAAATTCCTGGAAGCCTAGCCCTGAAAAGGACCAACCGACTCCATCTTCTCAAGGATGAGACGCTGAGGCCTAAGGAAGGACAGCAACTTGTTCAAGTTCAGATGGGGTGTCAGAGACATGCTGGATCTGGAAGCGGGACATCTAACCTCTACTCTTGAATCTTCCGTCCTGAACTTGCTCCCTGTACATTAGCAGTGATTGTGGACCAGTGAAATGGTATTGAAGTACTTTTTTCCTTACGGTCACTGTTAAGCCAGAGTTGAGTAATAGCTGGTTTTTAAAAACGCATGAAACATTCCATCTTTAGTTAAAAATGTATCAAATGGAAATGCACTGAATTCAGTAGCATTCATTACCTGCCTGCTCTGTGCCGGGTATGGACCTGGGTACCTGGGGTGTAGTTATAGGAAGGAGACCTATCTGGTAGCCCCTGGGAACTGCTCTCTTGGCTCTGTTTATGACTCTAACCAAGGAGGCCTCTGTCTCTTGACACTGGGTATCCTGACTGCAAAGGCAAAATCTGAGCATTAAATAAACTTCTTAAATGGGCCAATTATGAAAGTCCATGATAAAACATCCTTAACTTTTCAGCCAATTCATCCCATGACACATGTTCCCCACCGTCCAGAAGCAATAGGCTTGCTGAACAGTGCAGTGGCCTTTTGGAGACCCAGTTATAGCACCAGCTAGATGGCTGGGACAAGGTTCTCCAGCAGGCCATGCATGCTCTGAATCAGGGGCTGATTTCTCCAACAGCCAGGACCCACAGCCCAGGAATCAAGGTTGGAAATGGGAATGACAGCATTTGACATTGCCCTTAGTGACCCAGTAGCAACATTTTTGCTTCCTGTTCCCTGACATTAGCTCACATCCAAAGGAGCAATGCTTTCTTTCATGGTAGGCATGGTGATTCTATTGAACAGGAAGTCTTTTGTTGTTTGAGTTTTTGTTGTTGTTGTTTTTCAGTACTTGAACGCAGGGTCTTGTGCATATTTTGCAAGTGTTCTACCACTAGGCTGCAATCCCAGCCCGTTTTTTATTTCCTATTTTGAGACAAGGTCTCACTAAATTATATAGGCTGCCTCTGGCCTCAAACTCGTGATCCTCCTGCCTCTGCCTCCCAAGTTGCTGGGATTATAGGCGCCTGGAAAATGTTGTGACATTTTTTCTTTATGGTTTTTGGAGGTTAAACCCAGGGCCTGAACAGGAAGTTAAGACTGCTACCTGGCCATTTGGATTCCTCATGCTTCGGAATCAGCAGACAAAGAAGGGGACCACAGTGCTGTCCAGGGTAACTGAGCCTGACTACCAAGGGTAAGCTGGACTACTTCGCTATAGTAGAGGTATGGAAGAATGTGTCTGGAGTGCAAGAGGTCCCTTAGGGTGTCTCTAAGAATTGCCACACCCTGTGATCAAGGCCAATGGAAAACATGACAACCCAACCCAGGCAGGATTATTAGTGGTTCAGACCCTTCAGAGATGAAGGTGTGGGCCACCCCACCAGGTAAAGAACCACACCAGCTAAAGTGCTTGCTGAAGGCAAAGGGAAGGCAGAGTGAGTAGTAGAAGAAGGTAGGTTTAGATATCAACTCCCCCATCTGACTGGTTAGAGAAACCAGGACTACAATTGTCATGAGTATTTCTTCCTTGCTTTATGAACATGGGTATACAAGGTTAATGTCTTTACTTTTATGCTGGCTTATTTGCTTGTCATGTAACATAAGCTGTCTTGACTTTTTCTCATAGTATTTAATTTCAGTATTGTTCATTTTCTATCCGAGTGCAAGTTACAAGATGCTGAGGGGAAGAATAAACACCACTGGAGGATTTCGCCTCCCCTCGTAGGGAAGGGGTTGATGTGTTTTCCATTGCATATAGGATGGTTGTATCATATTAGGTACAGTTATGATCCATTATTATCTTTATTTGGAATTAATTGTGGTTTGAAGAGATGCATATAGATACCAAGCTGACAAAGGGTGGATATGTCAGTCTTAATTTTATGAGTCAACTTGCCTGGGCTATAGGTTCCTAGACCTTCAGTCAGTCATTATTCTGGTAGTGTCTGTGAGGGTGTTTCTGGAGATGAGCATTTGCATCTGTAGACTGACTAAGGCAGATGCCCAGCCTAACGTGGGAGGACCCACCCAATCTGTTGGAGGCTTGAACAGAACAGAAATGCTGACCTTCCAACACAGACAGTGGGCGGGGCTTCCTTCTATCTAACTGCCCTGATTGGGCCACTGCTTTTTCTTTTTTCCTGCCTTTAGATCAAATTAAGATATTGCCTCTTCCCAGGCATATAGCCTACCAGCATTGAGACTAGAATGGCACATCAGCTGCCCTGGTCTCCTGCTTTCTGACTGCAGAGCTTAAGATTTGTCACCCTCCAAAACCACCTGAGCCAATTGCTTATAACAAATCTTTCTCTCGCTGTCTCTCTCCTAGCCAATAGGATATATACATATATATGCATAGTTATAATATATTATCACATATAATATATTATGTATATTATATAATATCTTCTATTGGTTCTATTTTTCTAGAGGACCGTGAATAGCATACCACTTTAAAACAAAAACCCTGCCAAGGCAACATCATTCCAATGTCACTGTCATTGAAAGAGATGGCATCAAGAAGCGTGCACCTGCCCCTTCCCCAGGTGGCTGGGTGCTTGATGCCCTACCCCCAGGTAGCCATGGTGCTGCTGCCCCTGCACCTGTGACTTCGTGTTCCCCTTTCACCACTCACATCAGGGTCCAGCTCATCCAGCTCGTTTTCCAGCGTCCTGAGCTCCTCCTCTGTGAGGGCTCCCAGGATTTCATCTTCATCCAGATCACGGTATTTCTCTAGCTCTCGTCTGTAGGACATTGTGGAAGGACTTTTCTTTGTCTTCTGAGTTTCTGTGCTGATCTCTGACCTACTAGGAAGAGAAAAATCTCAGACAGATGCCTCTCAAATTTGTTCTCAAGCAAAAAAGATGCTTGTCATTCACACGGTGGCTGGGGTATGTTTTATGAATCATCAGGATGAGAATTACTATAGAGGAATACTGCATCAAGATGGACTCATTCTCTAAAAAATCCTAATCAAGGTAAAAGTCCTGACAGCATGTGATTTAATGAATTACACTTGGTTATAATGGGTGTGGCCATTAATCAGGAATGAATGGGTGATTATAAATGGCTTCTGAGCATTTGAAAACAATTTTATTCTCTATGTAGTTCAAATACTTTTCTGGACAACCCTCTACCCTCCACCCAAAACACCAGTGGGAACTATGAGTCCTGGAAACTCCCAGAAATGCCTTCTGCAAGCCAGGCCCTTCACTATCACATTTCATTCAATCCTACAAGAAGTAGCTGATAGCAATAGCTAACATTTACTACCAAATGCTAAGCCATGTATTAAGCAC
Source organism: Pedetes capensis (assembly GCA_007922755.1). Taxonomy (NCBI): domain Eukaryota; kingdom Metazoa; phylum Chordata; class Mammalia; order Rodentia; family Pedetidae; genus Pedetes; species Pedetes capensis. The sequence goes on from VMDO01001795.1 coordinate 157,803, forward strand.
TTCACAAGTATTTTCAAATTTCATCTATGTAGTAGGTACTTACTATTATTCCCATTTCACAGATGTGGACATTTTGGGTTCACGGAGGTTAGTGACCCACCCAAATCACACTACTAGGAAGCAGCAGGTCAACAATTCAAATTCAGGTCTATGGGTGTTTTGAGCTCACATTGCTATAGATTTTTTAAACATGGAACCATTTTCATAGAATCCACCAATGTCAAAGCCAGAAGGATACTGTCTAGCCTGAACCTCTGGTGCCTCTGGGCAAATCACTTTTTCCCTTTGAACCAACTCCCTTTAGAGTAAAATGAGGGGTCCAGGCTACATAGTGAAAGGGGTTGACTCATGCCTCCCCCAAATCCATATGCTGAAGTTCTAACTCCCAGTACCTCAGTAATTCAGTAGCATATTATAAGGAAGATATGACTTTACTTGGAAATGTGACCCTTACAGTCACTGCAGGTATAATTATTAAGTTTAGACAAAGTGATACTATAAAAAGATGAGTTCCTAATCCAATATGACTGGTATCCACATGTTGTTGTTGTTGTTGTTTGGTGCCTTCGAGTCGGCATCTGACTCATAGTGACCCTATGTACAACAGGTGAAACACTTTTGTCAGTGCTTCTCTGCTATTCACAGAGTTTTCAATGGCTGATTGATGTTTGGGAGTGGGTTGCCAGGTCCTTCTCCCAAGGTGTCCACATAGGAAGGGGAAATTTGGACAAAGGCATATACACAAGGAAGAGTGCTATGTGCTGACACAGGCAGAGAGCAGAAAAATATTTCTATGAGCCACGGGACACCACAGACTACCAGCAAACTACTGAAGCTAGGGGAGAAGCCTTGAGCTGATTCTCCCTCTCAGCCTCAAACAAATCTGCTGACACCTTGATCTTGGACTCCTAGCCCCCAGAACTGACAGACAATGCATTTCTGTTGTTCTAGCCACTCAGTTTATGGTACTTTGTTACAACCACCCTAGCACACTTATATAATCTGCATCACCTTCTTTGGAGCAGTTCTTTTCAGTTGCCCATGCAAACAACTGACCAAACAAATCAATCCCATGGCTCATCTGTGAAACGACAAATTGACTTTTGCATAGTACAGAAAAATGAACACTAGGAAAGACAACCAGCCAATCAACCTAAGGCCTGGGATTAGTTGTTAATTAAAAGCAATTAAAGTAAAATAAATTCAAACCAAAGCTCACTGAACTAACAGAGAAAGTCTTCACTTCAGAAAGCAGAGAACACATCTCATGAATGCAAGTTTGTGTGTATGTGGGCACATTTGCAGGAGAAATCAGAGCACGTGACAGCCGGCTTGATAAGAACTTTCTTCCCAAATACAGAACCCCATCCTTCTCTCTAAGAAAGGCTCAGCTCAGGCTGACGTCTTTCTTTGACCAGACCCCAAGAATGCAACGTTCAGACCATAAATGGCCCCCCTGCCTTGATTCATTTCCATTTGCTTCCAAAGAAAGCACAACTGTCTGACAAATGCTCTGGTATAGACGAAAAACCTCCTGAAGGCACTTAGAGAATAACCTAATTTGGCTTTTCATAAGTGAATCCAGGAAAGAAAGAGAATCCATGATCTCCACCCTAGGGCCAGGAGAGACCCTAATGAAGGGCTCAGAGGCCTCCAGAACCAACTCACAGAGATGCCCAGGATGGCCCCCAAACTAGCATCTCTTAGACAAGACGCATAACACAACTTTTTGGTGCTTGCTATACCCTGGATGTGGTTTGTTCCCCAAAGGTTCTTGTGCTAGAAACTTGGTCTCCAGTGGCAGTGTTGAACTGGTGAAGCCTTTAAGAGGTGGGGCCTACTGGGAGGTAATTAGGTCATTGGAGGCACTGCCCTCTAGAGGAATTAATGCTGGCCTTGGGGAATGAGTTAGTTCTCACCAAAGGGAACTGTTATAAAGAAAGCAAGACTGGCCTCTCTCTGCTCTCTGGATTCCTGCCTTACCACACAGCTTTCTCCCTCTGGTACACACTCCTGCCATGATGCCATTCACCATGTTATGATGTAGCCAGGAGGGCCTTCACCAGAGGCTGAAGAGATGGGGTCAACTGACCTTGGATTTTTAACCTCCAAAACTGTGAGCCAAATAAACCTCTTTATAAAGCATTCAGATAGAAGAAGGACATGGCAACCCACTCCCAAGGCAATCTTGAAACAATCAGCCATTGAAAACCCTGTGAGGGTCGCTATGAGACCTGACTTGATGGCATCTAACAACAACAACAAAGCACTGGGACTCAGGTATTTTGTTCTAGCAACAGAAAACGGAGTAAGTAGTGCTCAAACAGGTTTTAGGTTGTATCAAATTCTTAAAGACTTTGGACTACAGGACTTCTCAAAAGTTTTGTTATGTTACTATGTAATGGGTGTCTCTAAGAGGAACAGGTTGCAGGCAGAATTACCCCATTCTTTTCACATGACAGTCTCTAAGAAACTGCTCCCAAAATTGGAATCTCATGAAACAAAGTGTGAAAAGCACAGCCTTAGAGTCACTTCTGGCTCACAGGAGGGAGTTACTCTGGCTCACATGAGGGAGCTGCACAAGAAGGGATGTCAATGGGATGGAACCAACCAGGGCACAGCTTTGGAGAAGTCAGACAATTTGAAATCTGGGAGCTTCCCATGCTTGCTCTCTTTTCCAGCTTACTTATCTTCCAGATAATCTGGCATAAAACCTTAGAATAAGAATCACAGATGGACCCTGAAGAGTGGAAGTGCTGGGACAAGAGAGTGGGGAGAGAGGAATCCACATCAAAGCTAGCAAGGGCAAAAGAAGCTGAAAAAGAAGAAGAAAGCTGAAAAAGAAAAAGAAGCCAGAAGAGAAAGAGATGGCAACTATGGGGCCTACTGAAGCAGAGATGTGGGGACAGGCAGGAGGCCATCCCCAGAGAGGCTACCCTGAGGGGTGCAATCATCAAATTTCCTGATGAAGTCTCCTCTTATTGCACCCAGGAAAGTTAATATACCATTTACACACCCCAAGGTGCTGCTGAATTCAAAATCCCTACTTCATAAGCTTTAAAGTGCCCTTTCTAACGTCAAGTGTCCTATAAATATTGCAGAGTGATGAGGCATTACATTAACTAAGCTGAGAAGTACACAGAACTCCGAAGGTAAACGATGAAGCTGTCAGCTTCAAGCCACACTCATCTGGTTGGCTCTCACCAATGGTTTCTATAAAGCAAGATTCTCTTCATGTGGTTGGTGCCCTGGGAACTCAATGTAGGGAGGGGACATGGTACAAGGGAGGTGAAACCTGTGTGTTAATAGAGCCCACTGCAAGCTCAGTTTTAAAATATGCCTTGGAAGAGGTGGCGTTTTATACCTGTTAATACAAAGCTCCCTTTCCTAATAAAAATAATAAAAGGAGGGAGTGCGGGCCTGAGATTCCCAGGACTTTGGAGTGTTATTCATGATGGTAACTCGCTGGCTGACTCTTGCTAGGTTCCTTCCGTTCACTAGGACTCATTTGTTCACCTGTAAGCGGACAGAAATGGATTGCATGGTTGGTTTTTGACCTCTGCCCAGAGATGTCTGAGAAAGTGCCTCCAGATCTTTGCCGAAGCAAAGGCTGCGATGGGGCTCACCTCTGATTTACTTGATATGTTTACTTGGGATTTGATGTAAGGTTTCCCATGAAGAAAGTACGCCATGGCTCAAGTTAAAAGTTGCAAATCACTTGACAGGCTTCTTTGTATAGTCAGAGAGCAACATTACCTAGGGCATAGGGTGCTGTAAGCACTGAGTATGAACAACAGGTAAGTATGCATCCTGGGGCTGGGGTGCAGCCCACAGGGGCTCAATGAGTTCCAGCCATTATGAGGCTACCACTGCCCCTGCAGTCTCCTTTTCTCTCCCACCTTCCTCCACACAGTATTCAGACCCTAAGTGGGGGGAAGACAACTACTTCTTATGTCCTCATGCCCATAGCACCTATCCCTGTGCCTAGCCCAGAGGTGCCATCTGAGGAACAGTGAATGAGTTCTGGTCTAGCATCCTTGGACTCTTGGACAAGTCCCTTCTCCTCTTAGATGCTTTAACATGGAAAGACTGGACAAGGCTGGGGAGGGAAGGGCAGCTGGGAATCCAAGAGTGGAGGAATAGGCAGGAAGCAGGGGGTCTTGAAACAGGACAACTCTGCTACCTGCCTTATAAGTTGAGTCCTCAATAACAGTGGATGAAGAGGGGCAGGGTGGCACAGGCCTGTAATCCCAACGATTTGGGAGGCAGAGGCAGGAGGATTGCAAGTTCGAGACCAGAGGCAGTTTGCATAATTTAGCGAGACCCTGTCTCTTAAAAAAAAAAAAAAAAAAAAAATTGGGCTAGAGGTGCAGCTCAGTGGTACAGCACTTGCAAAGTATGCAAGCATGAGGCCTGGGGTTCAACCCCCAGTACAGAAAAACAACAAAACAAACAAGCAAAAAAAAGAGTTGATGAGAAAATTTGGAGTCACTAAAAAAATTTAAAAACACACAAACTAACATTTTCCAAACCTGGTGTCTATTTTACACTTACAGTTCATCCAGCCATGCTGCTTCTCCATGCCAGAAGCCTTAAGTCTCTGCTAAATATTAAAAAAAAAAAAAAAAAAAAAAAAAGAATTTACAAGCTGTGCCACGTAGTAAAACTCGGCAGGCTGGACAATAAAAATTAATGGGTCAAGGCTGACCCATCCATCAGGGAAGGTGCAGAAATGGAAGCTCCGAGCAGGGGTGGGCTTCTGGGGTAAAGGCTCTTTTCCATCTTTCACGGAGGTGGATCTGGTCACTCTGCCAATGGTTCCTCCAGCATCCACTGTGTGCTGATAGTGGGGAGGAGGGACTTATTTGGAATCCTGATTTATGACGGCACTTCCCCGAGTTCAGGAAGAGCTGAGTCACAAGTTCAAATGAATATTTTCCAGTTATGCCATCTTCTTATTTCAGCCAGAGAAGATCTTGAAGATGAGTAAAGAAAGGTCATTTATGAAATTGATCCTTGATACGTCATCTCCTTGTGTGTTTACTTCTCTTTTTTGGAAAACACTTTGGCTAATGGACTTTATGTCATGATCCCTGACCACTAAATCTTGCCTCCCAGGACAAGCTGTCTATCTTCCTCTGCTGAGTCTCTTTATTTCTTGGCGTCAGGGTCACAAGAGCATCTGCAAAGTCCGTCCTCTGTTCTCCAGCCAGAGCTTTAGCCCTGCCACCTTCCTTCAAGGGGCCCCTCTCAGGCAGCCATGCTTTATGTCACGTGACACCTCTCTGCTCTCAACTGATTGGCTGCTCAATGGCCTATGAGGTGACCCAAAACAAGCAAACAAACAAACAAACAAAAAACAGAAGAATTGGGCAAATGAGCCCCATCATTTCTTGGCATTTGCATTAGTTTCCTGGGGCCACCATAAGGAAGTACCACAAGCTGAGTGGCTTAGGCAACAGAAGTGTACTGGCTCTCACTCAGTTCTGGAGGTTGGAAGTCCAACATCAAGGTGGTGTGGGCAGGGAGGTCTTGCTGAGGGCTCTGAGGGAGAATCTGCTCCAGGCCTCTCTCCCAGCTCTGGGGCCTCGGGTATTCCTCTGCTTGTAGTGGACATTCTCCCGTGTCTTACCTGGCCTTCCCTCTGTACAAGTCAGAGTCTGAATTTCTTCATTTTATAAAGACACAAGTCGTACTGTATCAGGAATGCCTTAATGACATTAACTTGATCATCTGCGGAGTCTATTTCCAAATAAGGTCATATTCACCGGTGCATATGTGAGGGGACATGCTTCAATTTCTAGCAGTATTGATCTGGGAAATAAGGACAGAATGGGGCAGGTGGAAGGGGAATCTAGGTGACCATGAAGAGCCTGTGGAAGCTGAGGCTATTTGGGATGAGGCCAGGGAGCCGGAGTCCTTATGAGAGAGACAGTTGTTGGGGGGAGAGATTGAGGAGAGACGGCAGAGGACAGAGGGGAGGAAGGGAGGGAGGGAGGAAGGAGGAGGAGGAGAAGGAGAGAGAGAAGAAGAAGAAGAAGAGGAGGAGGAGGAAGAGGAGGAAGAAGAAAAGAAAGAAAGAAAGAAAGGAAGGAAGGAAGGAAGGAAGGAAGGAAGGAAGGAAGGAAGGAAGGAAGAAAGAAAGAAAGAAAGAAAAAGAAAGAAAGAGAGAGAGAGAGAAAGAAAGAAAGAGGCAGGCAGGGTCCCTGGGTGTCCAGGACCCCGCTACCTCAGGCCTGCATGGCCAAGGCTCAAATAATATTCCTGCAAGACTGCTGTCCTGGCACATTCCTTTCAAGGTCCAGCCTCTCCCCAAACCCCTCTCCCTGTGCTGAGGCACCCTGCACAGGTCCCTGCTCTTTGCAGTCAAATGACAAGAGCTGGAAGTCTTGGCTTCCCTCCTTCCCCTCTGCCCGCTGCTGCTGAGTCCAGTGGGTGGTGCCCTGCTCCTCTTCCTGCTCCTCACCAGCTCCCTGGCTGCTTCTCGTCTTCTGCCTGTGGGTCTGACATCAGCAATAAGGTGATGATGAGTCTGATGGCCTCTCTCCAGCAGCACCTGCTTCCTAATCCCAGCTCCCTGCTGGGCACTTCTGGCTGGAATTCCTCAGGCCCCACATGGCAGCCCTGAGCACAGCCCCCAAATCACTGCCACCATCTCCTCACCTGGTTGCCTCTCAGCCATCCAGGCCAGGCACTGGGGGTTCAGCCTGGACCCCTGCTTTTCCTCCCCTAGCTCTGCCAATCCCTATCCCTGACAACCCCCCTCCCATTGTTATAGCTTCTTTTAAAATTGTGGCAAAAAACACATCACATAAATTTTTAATTTTTTTTTCTTGGCGCTGGGGATCGAACTCATGCCTTGTGCATGCTAAGTGTACCCTCTACCGCTGAGCTAAGCCCCCAGCCCTTAGCCATTTTAAAGTGTGTGCAGTTCTCTGGCATCCCATTCTTATGATGCAATCATCACTGCCGTCCATCTCTGGACTTCTTTCATCCACCCCAACAGCAACCACCATTCTCCTTCCTGGCTCCATGGCTTTGGCTACTCACCAGAGCTCCCAGGAGTGGAATCGTGTGCTTGTCTTTGTGTGCCTGGAATCCTCTGTCTTTACATCCTTTTATCTGTCCCTTCTCTCCATTCTCACAGCACTCACCCTTCATTACCTGTTATTGCAACAGCACTTGGCCCTCCCTCTGCCTCAGTTTTCTCTTCCTGCCCACATTCAACTTAGCCTCCAAATGACTTGGGGAAAATCATTCTCATGCAGTTCCCAAGTTGCAAATTCCAACCATGAGCCCCACCATGATGACAGACAGAGCGCAAACTCTCTACCTAGCATTTGAGGCCATCAAGACCTGGTGGTCCCTGGGCCTCCCCAGTTTCTAATCCCACCACTTGTCTGGCTGTACAGGACACCTGTCCTGAAGAATGCCTGAAATCTCAGTCCTAGGCCGAGCTGATTCCGATCTGTAGCTGGGAATGTCCTCTCTCTCTCCTCCTAGGCCTCCACTCCTTAGGAAGTCCTCAAAGCTTGGTTCCTCCCCACAGGCTCTGGTGCTGTCTCCCTGCACAGCCTGAGGGCAGAGGGTCCTAGGGAGGCAGTGCTTCCCCTGCCAAGTAGAGAAGTCTGTGCCCCAGGGGGAGTTGGCAAGGGCAGCGGTCACATCTGACATTTCCATGTGGAAGCACCCAGCCCTGGCCTGGCTTGGAGGCAGGGCGCAGTTGCTGCAAGTAATCCCCAAAGGACCCCTGCACAGGGTGGCCCAGCTCCTCGTGCCTGGCTGCAAGACTGTCCCGGGCTGGCCTGCCTACAGAATTTGCCAGGACCAGAGCCAAACAAAACCATGAGGTGCTTGGTTCAAAACACAGGGAAAAAATGCCATTAAAAGTATTAGAATATAAACTTTCCCCTTGTCTCCATCTCTCTCCATCGGTCATGGCCTCTTTTAGTTGTTATTTACTGTCCTCCTCCTGCACCTCAAAGCACAGTTGGGAAGGCCCCTGGCTGCCAATTTCCCGCTTCTGACAGTCGTAAGATGGACGTACTCTGCCCTGGTGGGGGCCAGGAAGTCAGTGGAGGCATCATTTCCCCTTCCCACTGGCCACTACCCCAACGCAATCCCTCACCCCCACCTATCCAGATCCCTAGTGTCTTGGCCCAGAGGTTGAAATACAATGAGCCATCCCCAAGGATACTGCCACCTCCTGGCCAAGACACTTGGGGACCTGGACGGGGGGGGGGGGGGGGGGGGGGGGGGGGGGGGGGGGGGGGGGGGGGGGGGGGGGGGGGGGGGGGGATGCCCTGGGGCAGATTAGGGAGCAGAGGGCCCTAGTCACAGCGGGGCAGGAGTAGAGAGAGCCCAGGGGTGCAGGGGCAGTCTAGGAGTCTAGGAACCCATTCAGGAAGCAGAGACGCAGGAGGTGGGGCCCCATGTGAGCTGAGGTTCTAAGCCCTGGCACATGCTCTACTGTCCCCTAGGACTTCACTTAGAAACACAGGTTTAAAGATGAAATTATTAAGCAAGACAGTGACTGCAGAACATTCAAGAAAGCACAGAGTCCTTCAGGGAGCAGGGTTCTGTGCACCTGCACAGGTGTGCGGCCTGTTCCCAGCCCTGTTCCCAGGACATACACCCTGAAGCCTATAGAGCCAGACAGACTTATTGCGCCTATGATGACCCTTTTCTTCCACTGACTTCCAAGTCACTGCAATCTCCAGTGCCTGGGGGAGTTGGGAAGCTGAGACCACTATGCAATGGCAGAGGAGCACTGGGATCAGAGTCAGGGGGACTGGTTACAAGTCCTGACTTAGGCTGAAGACTGGCTGTGTGGCCTTGAGCCAGTTGCTGTACTTCTCTGGATCTCAGTTTCCATGAGCTGATTCATTGGGTAAGTATTGACTGACCTCCCAGCATGTACAGGGCATTCTGCACATATGCCATTTCCTTGTCCACCCCCCTTGGAGGAGGCCGCATCTCGGGCCAGCCACCACAGATGGGTGCTTTTCCTCCAGTTCCTGCAGATCTGGGCTAACCTCACCCAGGATCTGGCTTTTGGTAGCATCATACACTCAGCATTGAGCGCCTCTGAGAGCTGCAGGCCTTTGCAGAGTGAAAGCATGGCATGCGCTGTGTGTACCATGAAGGGGACAGGAGGTGACGGGTGGCACAGCTCAGATCGCTGGGCCCTCTTCCCTTTCCTCTGTCTCCTGGGGTCTCAGGCCCAACGAGCCAACCCTGCAGCCATGAATGACAGGCGTGGCTGAGCATCTACAGGGAGGGTGTGCATTCTCCAGGGCCTGTGCACCCAACACACATCAACAGTGTGGGTGCTGGCCCCCAAAGCCAAGGCAGGCCTCAGCTGTGTTAATGAAAGTACAGTAGCTTGAACAAGGGCAGTGACCTCTCAGCTTTGTGCTGGAGCCCAGCTCTGGGCCCCGACTCTTTTGTTGAAGAGAACTTTTTAAAAATAAGACACACATTATATATAGTCTTATTCCTGTCTTAAGCATAGAACTCACTGAATTTCCATATACATATACACATACACACACACACATACATACACATACACACTCAGATGAAGATATATGACATTTCCAGACCCCCTAGAAGGATTTCTTATATTCTCTCCCATGTCCCCTCAGGGGATGAAGGGAAGGGGAAAAAAAAATTCTCCCTCAAAGGTAACTACTAATTTGACCTTCAAAACCACACATTGGCTTTAACTGTTTTTGAACATAATATAAATCAAAACATACAATGGATTTATTGTTGCCTAGCTTCTTTCACTCAACATTGTGTCTGTGAAATACATCCATGCTGTTGCATGTAGCAACAATTTGTTCTTCTTCACGTTGTATAGTATTCCATTATATGAAATAGACTTTAATTGATTTATTTACTCCAATGTTAATAGGCATTTATGTTATTTCCAGTATCTGGAAATTACAAATAATGCTATGAATATGTCTTTTGGTAGAAATATCTATTTACTCTTTTTGACTCTGTACCCAGAAATAGGACTACTGGATTATAGAGTAGGCATGCATTGAGGGCCAGTAGATATTGTCAAACAGTATTCCAAAGTAATTGAACAATTTTAAATTCCCACTAGCAACGTAAAAGTGTTCCAGTTGCTCTGTATCCTTGTCAACACTTGGTATTGTCAGTACTTTTCAGTTTAGCCACTCTAGTGGGTGGGTCATGGTATCTCACTGAACGTTTTCCTAGTGACTGATGATGCTGAGTACATTTTGAAAGCCCATTTGTCCATGTGGACGACTCCTCTACGAGCTGGGCCTTCTCTGGATTAGTCCTGGCTGAGTCCAGAGAAGGTGAGCAGGAGTCATGTGCAGAACAGCTGAAGGTGCAAAGGGAACATGGTAACACTCTGTAGCCCTCCAGTGGGCTGACTGAGGACAAGGAAACAGTGTGGCCTGTGGTTTCCCAGAGGGCAGAAGACCCAGATTTACTGGGATGACCAAGTCCTAGTTTCTGATCAACACAAGGAACTCTAACAATAACGATGCCCAAGGAAGCACTGGGCTGCCTCATGAGGTAGGAAGCACCTGTCCCTACAGGCTTGTGAGCAGAGATGACAGAGCCATAGGTGAGGTCTCCTGAGAGCTGATGTCTTGACAGATGGTGATTATTGGGGAGTTGATGCGAGGTAAGGCCCTTTAAGGCCTACTTCTATTATGAAAGACATATTGGAGCAAAGAATGGAGGCGGCTCAGCTATCATTAAGACTTACTTTCTGACTTGTCTACTTTATTTTCCCTGGCTGAGCTCATTCCCTGAGTCATATGGGAAAGCACCTTCTATGAAACCAGGAACACTAAACATAGTGTGTGACCCTCGCTTTCTGCAGCTGCTGCGAGCCCCAATTTACACATGGAGCACACGGAGCCTCGAAAGGCCATGTGTCAATCAAAGCGGTCAAATGATTTAAATTAGAAAGGGGTGTGCTCATGCATGTGCAAACACACAAATGATTAAATTTTGCATCTCGGGGTCATCATGGTGTCTGAGTCACCACAGAAATCACTTTAAGCATCGGGGTTCCAGGAAAGGGTTCTGAAAGCACTCCCCTTCCCAGCTGCCTGCCCACCTGCCCTTAATCATGCTGCATTCACTCTGTAATTTCTCTCTTGCCAGTCTTGGCCTCTTCTAATTCATCTTCCCCTGCACCTGTCCAAGGAGGTGCCAGGGGACCAGACCTCAGAATATGAACAGGAGAGGCTATGAGAGTTCTGTGGGAGCTACTGCATTGTCGAACTGCACTCCGCTCCTTCGGACTGAAAGCTACTTGAGGGCAAGCGGCTTTTTCTCCCAGGAGCCCACACAAAGCCCTGCACCTCTCAGGTGCTGTTTGTTGAATGAATGAATGAAGGAATGAATGGCATCACTATAGGATTTGACAGCCATAAGTCACAAGCACTGATAGAATAAAAGTGGACTTGTAGGAAAGCTTGTGGAGCTCACCCTTATCCTTATTCTGTTTGATAAACACAAACTCTACCATCTTTCTTCATAGCTGGTGTTCACAGAACCCAGAGCTTTATGAAGCAATTTTTTTTTGTATTTTCTGAAAAACCAATATGAAAATTAGCATGAACAATGCTAAAAGGCAAATGGCAAATCGGGGGAAAATATATATTTGTTTGCATTGAACAAAAGGCTAATTTGCTTAATAGACAAAGTTCTTACAATAACGAATAACAAAAATAGAACAGCCCAGAAAAATGTGGGAAGAGGAAAAGAATAGGCACTTCACATAAAAAGAAATACAGATGGTTAATAGACATCTGAATAGATGACAACACTTGCTCATCATAGAAAAGCAAGGAATGAAGCATTGGTCCTCATCTGTTGGACTGACAAAGAGGAAAAAGCCTGAGAATTGCCAGTGGTCACAACATGAGGGGAGATCACTATTCATGCAGAACAGGGGTAGATACTGGCATGCCCTCTTCTGAGGTAGTTTAAGGCCTATTTATCAAAATGCACACACCCTTTGACTCAGCAATCCTATGATGAGGAATTTGACCAGCTAGTTTACTCATGGGCTGGGGTTTAGCTCAATTTGTAGAGTGCTGCTCCGCACTTTTTGAGGACCAGGGTTCGATTCCCAGCACCACAAAAACAGAAGAAGGTTCTGGGCAGTCCACTCCAGAAACAATCGGGAAATAATCATCCATTGAAAACCCTGTGAGGGTTGCTATGAGTCGGACATGACTCGATAGCACCTAACAATAATAACAAGTTTACCCACTGAATTGTGTACAAAATTTCTGGTTATAATTTATATCAGCCTTGAACCTAAAAAAGCCCTAAAAGTGTATCAACAGGATATTGAGTAAATATAGTAAAGACATACAATGGGATGCTGTTGATCCTCTCCTTGAGACTGTTATTGCCCCTTATGTTATTGTATCTTCTTATTGCTAACATTACTCTATATTCACTGCACCCCAGGCACCACGCTAAGCTCTTCACATAGATTATTTCATGTAATCTTCTGTGAAAGTAGGTACTGTGGTTACCCCATTTTACAGATGAAGAAATGCATGTGCAGAGAAGTTAGTAACCTATGACAGTGTCCTAGGGCAGCCATAACAAATAACCACAAACTGGGGCAGGGGGCGGGGCTTAAAACAACACAGATTTATTCCGTCAAAGTTCAAAAAGCCAGAAATCTGAAATCAAGGTGTCAGCAGCTTGGTTCCTTCTGAGAGAATCCTGGGAAGGAGAATCGGCTCTGTGCCTCTGTCCTGGCTTCCGGTGACTGCTGGCAATCCCTGCTATTCCTTGGCTCGTTGCTGCATCACTCCAGGCTCTGAGCCTGTCATCTCATGTCTCCTTCCCTGTGTGTCTACTCTTCTTATGTGGACACCAGCCATTGGATTTAGGAAACACCTTAATCCAGTGTGAGCTCATCTTAACTAATTATATCTGTAAAGACCCCATTGCCAAGTAAGGCCTCATCCTGAGTTTCCAAGGTGGACATGACTCTCGGGGAGACACTGGCCAAAGTGACAAAGCTCGTAAGTGGTATAGCCAGTGTTCAGAGCTAGAGAGACCCAGACTGCGCTCATCCTCACTGCTCCATGCTGTTTTTTCCCTAAATACAATATCTCACACTTACATAAGGCAGTCAATGTCCCCCCCCCACAGCCCTAAAGCATGTTACATACAACTAATCTAGTCCCCCTAACAACCCCACCTTTTAGATGGGGAACTGAGATTCCCCACAACAACCCCAAATTATGGTGGGGAAACCAAGATACAGAGAGGGTAAACGTTACCTGAGATTACAGTCTATAACTGGTAGACCTTAGACTTGAACCCACGGAGGTGTGTCACGAGCCCTTTTTTGCCAGGCGCAGTTGCGCATACCTGTAATCCCAGGGATTTGGGAGGTAGTGGCAGGTTTGAGGCCAGAGGTAGCCTGTGTAACTTAGCAAGACCCTGTCTCAAAATCAAGAAAGAAAAAAAAAATAGGGCTGGAGGTGCAGGCCAGCAGTGGAGCACTTGCAAAGTATGTGCGTGAGGCCCTGGGTTCAACTCCCAAGTACAGAAAAAAAAAAATCTTTCCTACTCTCCCCAGCACTAGGGAGGGGTTGAACCAAGTGCTCTACCACTGAGCTGAACCCCCTAGTCCCTTTTTATTTTTTTACTTTTCAGACAGGTTCTTTCTAAGTAACATGGGCTGCTTTTGGCCTCAAACCTACAATCCTCCTGCCACCACCTCCCATGTTGCTGGGATTACAGGTGTGCATCACAGTGCCTGGTCAGAGTACATGTTCTCAACCACAAAGCTAAACTGCCTTCCATGACGTATGCAATCATGACAATATACTGGGAATAAGGGCCGAGAAAGTATCTGTCTCCTGAAAGACTGATATTCTCCCTTGTATCTCCCATTCATCTTATTTCCCTTTTCTCCTTGACTGTTGCGACTCACTTCAGAGCTGATCTGAGTGTCCAAATACAATTGCTATCCTCAACCAGAATTATTCTCTATGTGGGGCTTTCCCCCCTCCCCCACAGTACTGGGGGTTGAACCTAGGGCCTCATGTGTGCTAGGCAAGTGCTCTATTACTACGTTGAACCCCCAAACCCTTTTTAATTTTTTATTTGAGATAAAAAAGTTGTGAAGGCTGCCTCTGACTTCAAATTTGCAAAACTCCTGCCTCAGCGACCCAAATCACTGGGATTATAGGTGTGCACCATGGCACCTAGCTTTATGTTGAGCATTCTTAACTTGTGCTTTTGCATGGGCTTCAGGGGGATCCCCACACTCACTGAAGTGATATGTGAGCTGTTGTGCATATGGATTCATTCATTTTTCTGGAGCAAGGATCTACAGTGCTGATTAGATCCTCAAAGACTTTTCATGATTTTAATCTTCAAAGTTTTTGCCTGTCCTTTAAAAACATTTCTGTTCTTATCAGTGGCATTGTTAGTATAGGCTCATTTTAAGCTATCTCAGACCTTTGTAATGGCATAAGTAGAATGCAATATAAGATGCATGCAAGACGGCATGCAACATTGCCATCCAGTTTGAGTTCTTAAATTTTCCTGAGTTTGCATGGAGGAAACCTGTCTTCACATCTCCCTCTCTGGCACTTCCAATCACCCGCTTCTGAGTGGTTTTGATGCTCAGGGTGCCAGGTGTGTGAAGTTCCCACCCCAGGACTGGCCAGGCCTTCACCTAGTGCTCCTAGATACCAAACTTGTAAGCAATGTGCTGATCAGAAAAAGCCCTTGACTTTGAGCCAGGGCTCAAATGCTTCATTTGTAGATTTTATAAAGCACCATGTTAAATGCTGTGACGACCAGCACTCACCCTGGTCCTCAACACATGGTGGTTTGTGGACGCAGAGTCAGTATCACCTTTATTAGAACATATTAGAAACTATTAGGTTTATTATCTAATAAGTATATTAGAGCTTACTGGAAATAGGGTGTGCATTAGAAATTCAAAATCCCAAGCCCAATCTTCTACCTACTGAACCAGAATCCGCATTTTTAAAAGATCCCAAGTGATTGAAATGCACATTAAAGGACAGTGAAGCCCTGATGTAGGACACGAGCTCCTCAAGCTTATCAAACTCCTCAAGTTTACCAAGGTGCTTCAGTTTTCTCAAATATGCACCCCAATTGGATGACATGGATAGAGCAATTCCTCCAGGAACCCACTGTCCAATTACAAAAAGGAGGTACTAGTACCTGCTGTTTCTCCCTTGCAGGACTCCTGTGAATTTCACATGGTATCATGGATTGACCCACCAGCTGTTTACTAAGATGGGGCCAGTAGGATATGGGCAGTGGGCAGGGAGCTGAACGGTTGGTCTCTGCCCACATGGAGCCCATAGCCTGGTGAGTGGGCAAACATGTTGCAAAGGCTGGTTGGTGTTCTGCACCTGTCATGATGATCACAGAGCTTTCACTTGCCTGCTCTTCATTCATTCATTCATCAATCAGTCATTTATTAAAATCTAAAGCACCTGCACCATGTCAAGCACCGAGCTGTGAGCTCGACATCAGGGAAGCAGAAATAAGTGAGCCACCAACCCACCCTCCAGGAATTTCCAGCCTGCCCAGGGACAGAGATGCCTGCAGATGGCTCCAGTTGGAGCACACTGTGGCAGGTGCTCTGAGGTTCATGCAGGGGGTTGGGGGAGCACAGGTAAGGCACCAAGGAGGTTGGTTTTCAAGGCTGATTGCAAGTTCATGAGCTGAGAAGGAGGAGAGCAGAATTTCAGGCAGAAGGAAGAGCAGAGACAATGGTGGGGAGGCATGAAGACAAAATATGCTTCTGTCATGACCAGAATCGACACAGAATTTGGGAAGTACCTAGCAGTGATTTCAAAGTAGCTTGGG
Organism: Pedetes capensis; assembly: GCA_007922755.1. Lineage (NCBI taxonomy): Eukaryota > Metazoa > Chordata > Mammalia > Rodentia > Pedetidae > Pedetes > Pedetes capensis. The sequence continues at coordinate 173,694 of VMDO01001795.1, forward strand.
GCCAGATCTTGGTCGATGCTAAGGAATCAGGTCTTTTTCTAGTAGGGTATGAGGAGTCTCTGAAGGACAGCCTTAGCAGAGAAGTAGCTCCGCTTCATGAAGCTCTTTTAACAGTGGCATGGCAGGAGATTTTTAAGCACCTCCGACAACAGCCTGGTGGAGAAATGAGGAAGTCCTGCCCTGGGGTGGTGGACATGGGGCTAGAAGTGGATATGATATATTAAGTGAGGTAGAACTGACTGTACTGGGTGACTACATGAAGGTGGGTGGCAAAGGGAAGGGGGGCTTCTGGCTTGGCACCTGGTGCTTGGTGTTACTGGTAACCAAGATGGGGACACAGGAGGAGGACTGCAAGGAGAGTCCAGGTCTGGGCCTGCTGGGTTTGAAGTGCCTTTGAGACATCATATTGGTTATGTCTAAAAGGCAGGAGTCCCTGGGGCTGAGAAGAGCAGTCCATGCTGGACACAAGAACGCAGGCATCATGGGGTGGGTGGGGCCAATGGACAGAACGAGACTGTGAGAGGGGACAGGGTGGGAAGAGGGTATGGCCACCCCTATTGAAGGAACCAGTGGAAAGATGTGTCCACAAAGAAGATGAGTGAGGCTGAGGCGTGTGTCTGGGCATGGGAGCAACAGTGCTCCCACTCACACAGTCATCTCTAGGAACAGCCCTGGGGCACCACTCTGTCAGTCCCAGAGTGAGGGGCAGATTGGGCAGTGGACCTTGGGGAAATGAAATGTGACAGGGACACAGGGGTGGTACCTGCCTCCTTCATCCTTCCCTCCCTCTCTCCTCCTTAGGCACAGTAATGTCCAGCTCTTTCAGAAAGCTCATTTTTGTAAAATGATGTAAGAAAAGGCACAACAAGAGAAATGCTTGAGTTTGTTTAGTTTTTCTGGTTAGACAAGGACCCAGCACCTCTGACCATGAAGAAAACCTTCTAAACCATGTCCTAGGTTGACTCCAATGAGCTCATTCTTCCATTATCATTAGGAGCAAAGAGAGTCAGGTCCCATCATAATTAACCAAGAGGATGTTATGGAACAGTAGAAAAGAGAGGAAATGGCCTTGGCATAGTGCAATCTAATTTACGTTTTATTCCATATAAGCAGGTCTGTTTGCTTTACACTGATAATGCCTCCTACCAGCCAAATAATTGATCTCTCTGGTGTTTTCTGGCTTTAAAGGAAAGTGAACTGGCCCCTTTAGAAATGTTGGCAGCCTGGCTGGTCCATTAGTAAGACTGAAAAATCAAAACATTGACTGGAAGAGGCCCTGATGACTGGCTCAGCAGGAGTCATCAATAGATGATGTCATCTCAGAAATAAGCAAACCAAGGTCATGAGGCCCCTAGGCAGGGTCAAACCCATCATGGCCCATCACCACCCCCCCTCACAGATACTGAAGTCTGCCAGGAGATTCAGGGGGCCCAAGCCAGGACCTGCCTGATTTTACCTGTTTTCTTTTTGCTCAGCCTGTTTCTAAGGGTTGAAGGCCACCAGCAGAGTCTGTGACATTAAGCAGTTCATTATGGAAGGACCTCAATCCTCCCATGGGCATACCCCTTAGATTCTTTTAAGCTCTCTCACCCTCTCCTGGGTTCTCCACCTCTTCTTATAATCTTCAACCCAGACGCACTTGCTTCCCCTCTGTGCCCTGTTCCCAGCTTGACCACCTTCCTCCTCCCCTCCATTCTCATCCAAGCAGCCAGTAGGAGTTGGAGGCTGTCTCTTTCAGCTCTAATGGGCTCCTGTCCTAGGTCCTGTCCTAGGACCTCTAATGGACCCCTCACTGGCACTAATAACACCTTCACAAGGTACTGCCCTTGGGCTGCATCATCTCACCTAATTCCCATTGCAGCCCACAGGAAGTGGGTTCTATTGTTACCTTGACTGTACAGAGGGGAAACTGAGGTGCAGGTACAAGTCACCTGGCAGATCCTATTTTTGAATCATCTGCCATGCTCTGGCCAAAGTCACCCATGCCCCTGCTCATTCTGATGACCCCTTCCCAGTTCTCACCTCCCTCTCTCTTTCTCTCTCTCTCTCTCTCATTGCCCACCTTTCTCTTTGGCTCTTGGGAAGCCATTTTCTCTAGTTCATTTCCCACCCACTTGTCACAGGATGGGTGCCCCACGTCTCATTCCTGGCACTTTACTTTCCTTATACTAGAGGACTTCCAAGGGAGCCTCTGAGCCCTCTGGATTCCAGGGTCACTAAAGACCATCTTTTCCACCTGCTCATTGCTCAAGGTCACTCCTGGTGGGAGGCAGAGCTCGGTCTGGAGCCAGGGGACTGATCTACAAACTGGCCCCCTTTCCATTACTCACAGTTGCCACTACCTACTCCTGTTTTCTGAGTTAGCTAAGTGCTCGCTAAGCAGCAGGAACCACCCTGCCTAGGAGGAAGGAGAAGGTGTGGGTCCCTGATAAGGTGGGGTGGAGGCTATTTTTAGAGGACTCTTTCTACTTAGGCTGCTAGGAACCCAAGGGCCAATGACTAACTCTGGCCAATGACTATCTAAAATGTGGGTTTGTAGGACTAACTCATCAGAAATAATACACAAAATTGACAGAGTTCCTTGTCTTCTCTCTGCCTGTTTGTTGTGCAGTGAAAATGATGGGAACCTTACTGGCTCCATGTCCCGTAAACTTTTTTTATCTGTGAGGATTTGAGACAGCTTTAGATAAAACATCTAACATAAAAAAAAAAAATCAAGATGAGGGCGTTCTTGCCCCAACAAGGGAAAGTCCTGGACAGCAGCAGATCACAAAGTTGGGGCATTTTGGGGTGCTCAGAGAGCCCCAAGACCTGCCTACCCAGTGGAGTCAGGAAGAGAGGGGAAAGGCGGACTGAGACTGCAGACCTGGTGACCAGCAGTACAACCTTGAGCAGGGGGTTCTGAGGCCCTTCATGGACGCCAAAATGTCAGTCACCTGGGAGGAAAGGTGGGGCCCCTAGGGTGCTCTAGCTTGAGGAGCCAGCACCTGGGGGCCGGGCTGGCTCTACTATTCGGACACGGAAGAGCTTGGACCAGGTGGTCTTCCAAAGCCTCAGAGAACAAGCATCAGGGTGAGCGCTGCAGAGAGGGTCAGGAAAGGCAGGGGTGGGAGGAGGGGACATTAAGGGGACGGAAGGGAGCGGTGCTGCACCTCGGGAGGCACATCACAGGTCTCACAGACAGGGGAACTGAGGCCAGGACGCACTGGACTGGAACCCCTGGCCCTGCCCAGTTCATTTGGTCGAAAGCTATGTGGGCTGCTTGCTGTTTTGCCAAGGCCCTGCTGCCTACACAGCAGAGCCGCCCATAAGCACCCCATGGGCGCACTTCGTAGGAGAGTACAGGCCAGGCTATTCCGAGGGCTCTAGAGGGTCCCAGGATACGACCCGAGTTCAGGGAGCCTCCAAAGTCACTCACTTCTGCAACCTCCGAATGTGCAAGGCTGTGCCCGCCGCGTCCCAGGCCGGGAACCCGCGAACAGGTGGGGCGAGCACGGGGGCCCAAGAGCGCGCCCGGCTGCCGTCAGGACCCGGGCTCCCTCCCAGCTCCCTCGCAGGAACCTGACCTCGCCGCCCACACGGAGAGACCAGGTCCGGAGAAAACAGGCTTGCGGAGGAGCCCCGCGAGTTGACAACAACCGGGGGCTGCAGCCTCCGGCTCTCTCCTGCTCCACCTGGCTGCGAGACGCGCGTGTGGCGCTGTAAACCTCGTCAGCTCCCGCAGCTTGGGAAACTTTTCCCGTCCCGGGCGGGCGCGGCGCGAACCCCGCTTGGTGTCCCCGTAGCGGGGGCGTCCCCGCACTCTGCCCCCAGACCCAGAGGGCCAACGAGGCCGCGCGGGGGTGCCAGGGGCAGGCGGGCACCTGCGCCCAGGAGGGCGACCGTGGGCGCGCAGCCCGGCTGCGAGGAGGCTAGCACGCGGCGGGGGCGCAGCACCGCCGGGACCTCGGCCCCTCAGAGCCCAGTCCTCCGTCGCCCACGGACAGGGCGCGGAGGTCCGGAGCCGGGGCGCCCAGGCCAGGGCCGCGCTCCGGGCGGAGGCAACAGGCGCGCCGGCGCCCCGAGCGCCAGGCTGCGGACCCCGACGCCCGGGTTAACCGCTCCGGAGGCAGCCCGCGGCGGCAGCTATTTATAGAGGGAGCCACGCTCAGTCCCTCTTGGCTGCGGCGGCGACAGCTGAATATTTTGCCCAGATATGGCTGGGCCCGGCGCGGCGGCAGGGAGCCCCGCGAACCCGAGAGGGACCCCAGGCGAGTGGGGGACTTACCGGGGCGCAGAGCTGCGGGGTCGGCGCGAGCGCGGGCGGCGGCGGGGTGTGCGCGGGCGGCAGGAGGGCGAGCGGAGCAGAGCGCGGGGCTGGACGAGCTCCCTGGCAGCGGTGCTGTGGGCGCCGGAGGGTGGGAGCCGGGGGCGGGCCCGGCTCCGCGCTGTCACCGCGCCCCGCCCCGCCCGCCACCGCCCTCCCTTCACTCCCTCACCCTCCACTCGGGGGCGCCGAGGCACAGCGCACTGTCGCGACACCCGCTGCGGGGAGCGCGGGCAGGGGCCCGGCCGCCCACAAGCCTGGCTCAAGTGAACAGCGTCGCTCCCTGAGTCTCGGTTTCCCCACCTCAAGAACAGGTTAAGAGTTATCTGGGGAAAGCGGTCAGATTTTTATTCCTGAGGGGTCCAGGATTTTTCGAAGGTCTTCAACTGGAATGGACTGCGCCGTCACCTCCTTTGACTGAAGCAGTGACCTGTCCCATCTTTCCAGCAGTCCAGCCAGGTCCGGCCCAAGTCCAAGCTTTAACCACCATCATTTGGATCGTTTTTCAGCCTTTTAGCTAAGATCAAGAGTAATAACCATAATTTGGTGAACACAATTCCAAAACAGAATTGAATGCATTCTTTCTACACTGTACTGAGAGAATGGAGTGTCCAAAATGACCACTTAAAGTAACCACAACAAAAGTTCCACTTTTCTTAAAAGGCTGTGTTTTCCAGAACAAACCACTTAAACCCAAACAGAAACTATAAGTGTTTTAATAAACAAATGGCACATACCAAGGGATTCACAGGGACACAGAGAAATGTGTGGGTTTGGATTATTGTGGAAAAGCTTTTGGTGGGGGAGACCCTAATAAACTCAACTCTTTAATCCTGGTGTAGATGACTAATGAGAAATACTCATATAAAAATATTTTCACAAAGATGTTTCTGTATTAGAAAACTCCCACAGCTATTAAGAGAACACTCTTTTCAAGGGGTATGTGCCATATATTTTTAAATAAAGCAGTGACTTGATATTTCAATGACTTAAATATTTTTGTTGTGGAACTTAAACATCAGTCCACCTAACATCGATATGTAGCTTCCTGAATTTCTACAGTGCAAACACCTGTGCAACCCAACCGTGTTAGGAAAAACTGCCAGCAGACCAGACAGCGAGTCCCTCCTGAGTCACAACTCCCTCCTAAAGATGCTCACTTTCTTGACCCTAAGAGTAATTGCATCCTTGCTTACTTGTCTGTATATCTGTACCTTCATTTGCTCACCTCTGTGCTATGAGGTTAATCTGATTTTTTTTTGGGGGGGGGTCCTGGAGATTGAACCCAGAGCTTTGTGCTTCCATGCTTTACAAGTGCTAGACCACTGAGCTGCACCCCGCCCCCTGCCCATTTTTTTACTTTTTTGAGACAGGGTCTTGGCAAATTATGCAGACTGCCTTTGGTCTTGAACTTGCGGTGCTCCTACCTCCCCCTCCTAAACCGCTGGGATTACAGGCGTGCGCCACCGTGCCCTGCAATCTGTGATGTTTCATGCACATGTAGTTTGTTCTTTCTTATTGCAGTAGTTTTCCATTATATGAATGTTGTTGTTGTTGTTAGGTGCCGTCGAGTTGGTATCCGACTCATAGCGACCCTACATACAACAGGCGAAACACTATGGTCAGTGCTTCTCTGCTGTTCATAGGGTTTTCAATGGCAGACTGATTTTTGGGAGGGGGTTGCCAGGTCCTTCTCCCAAGCCTACAGCTTCTGGTGTTCCCAGGTGGTCTCCCATCCAGGTACTAACCAGGCCCGACCCTGCTTAGCTTCCGAGATCTGATAGGATCGGATGCCACAGGGCTACAGCTGCAGGCATCATATGAATATATCACAATTAAAAATCCATATTACTTTTAATGGACATTCAGGTTGTTTAATTATTACAAACATGGCTGCTGTGAACAGTCTTTCTCAGTGTCCTGTACAGGTGCACAGCCTGCTACTGAAAGTGCTGGGCCATAGAGCTCAACTCTAAAACAAACAAGCCTGAACTCTTCCAAAGGCATTAGGCAGTTTCACATCTTCAACACAGTGGGGATGAACAAGAATTGAACAAGAATTTTAGCCATCCTTGTTAAGGAGCAATGATACCTTATTGAAGTTCCAACTTGCATTTCCCTGGGTCCTAGTGGACTGATAACTTTTTTACATTTATTGTCCAGTTGGATTTCCTCTTTTGTGAAGTGTTTGTTGAAATTTATCGCCTATTTTTCTTCTGAATCTCTTATTGAATATATTCAGTATATACCTTAACTATATTCTTCCGCTCTGTGCTATGCCTTTTCACCTTAATAATGTCTTTCAATGTACAGATGTTCTTAGTTTTAATGCAGTCTATCAATCTTCATTATTGGTAGTACTTTGTGACTCCTGTTTAAGAACTTCCTACTCCCAAGTTATAAAAGTATTTTCCTATCTTATCTTCCTACCTTAGCTTCTCCCTTTTAGGTTTCCAATCTACCCAGAAATGACTTTGAAATATGACATGAGATAGACACCAAGTTCATTTGTGTCAAACTATCTTAGTACCAGACTGATTTTATAGTTACATTAACAAACATAATTGCTTTATTTTAAAAAGTAATAGAACATTTCTAAAATAATGGAAACATCCCTTCCTTAGTCGTGGACAATTTGAAGATTTTTGCCTTTTTTTAGTGACAGAAAGAGACCATTATAAAAATCTTTACATTATTTCACTTAAACATTTATGTATCAGAATATTTTACTTAGCCAGGCCCTGTGGTGTACATCTGTAATCTTAGCAACTCAGGAGGCTGAGGCAGGAGCATTTCAACTTCAAGGCCAGAGGCAGCCTGTGCAACTTAGCTAGACTCTGTGTCAAAAAAAAAAAAATGGGGGTGGGGGTACAGGTCAGTGGTAGAGCATTTGCCTAACATGTGCGAGACCTTTGGTTCAACTCCCTGGTACTGAAAAAATAAACAGCAATTTTATTTAATCATAAATGATTATTTAATCATTGGCATAAGTATTTTGAATTTTGAAGTTTAATTGTAAATAATACAAAAAATTTAAAGCTAGAGATAATTTTTACATGTTTAAAATGAAAAATGTAAACATCTGGTCTTTTCTTTCTGTTCTTGTTTTTCCTAGATTTTCTCAATTTAAAACAAACAAATCACATCAGCCTGGTTTTCTTTCCTAAAATACATTCCATATTTCTAATAGTTAATTGTATCTTCACATGAAAGTCTATTAGCTCAAATTTAGTATGTTCAAAATCAAAATTTTAATCTTCCACTCAAACTGGGTAAGGATCAGCATCCGAAACCTTAACTTCACTCTGTCTGCTGTACCTATGCTGTCTGTTCTAATAATCCCAGGTAAAAACTTCAAAAAGTCTTGAATATTTTTTCTTCATCCCCTCTTGTTCCACTCTTAGTCCAGGGCCTCCTCACCTCATCATTAACCGCTGCTGAAGGCGACAGTCTCTCCAGCTGTCCATCTGTCTGTCCACCAATTAGCAGGCACATGCTCAACTGTGAATGATGTCATTCTGGCCATGTGCATGGAACACACAGTAGTGTGCTGGAGTCCATCACATGGGGGGGGGGTCACAAAAGCCACACAGGTGCAGCCCTTCCTAACTCCATATTCAGTGATGTCACATTGTTAGCCATGGTGGGAGTATGGCTAGCATGAAAATTGTCAGACAGAACAAATCAAGGCTCACCTCCCCACCCACCAGAACCAGTTGCCAAGCATCTACCAGTGCATGATATACTTAGGACGACTGATACACAATTAGGTGTGTGCTGTAAAGTACAATGAGATGTGGGCATCAGGAGAGGTGTGTAATCAGAGTATAATGGAGAGCTGGGTGTGGTGGCGCACACCTGTAATCCCAGCACTCAGGAAGCTGAGGCAGGAGGACCTTGAGTTAGAGGACAGCCTGGGCTACACAGCAAGACCTCAGTTCAAAAAGCAAAACAACAACAAAAACAAAGCATAACAGAATGGGAAGGGGCACTAGGGAAGAGTGTATCGTCAGCCCAGGAAGCCAGGCAGGACATCAACAAGCAAACAATGGTGGGGGAAATGAGCTGAAGGCTGAGGGAGTGGAATAAGCATGGTTTGGAGGGGAGCACATCTTGTTGTAGAATGTTAGTAGTCCTGAAAGAACGTGTGGGGCTCAGGGGCTGAGATACAGGTCTGTGTGGTAGAAGCTGGGTGGGGATGACAATGAGGTTGGTAAGGGGATTATGGAAGTTAGTTAAGGGCTTGGGGCTTGGGTCTGGTCTCTCTGAACCATAAGAAGCCATTCAAGGTTTGGGGTAAGGACTATGCTGGCTTGCCTGGGCTTCTGTCGCAATGCCGATGTGATAAAGACTCAAGATAAACCTGCTGTGGGGATCATTTGCTTTGAAAATCACTTGCTTTGAGACACACTACTATACCAAGGTAGAGTTAAGTCACGAAATTCTCAATGTAACTGGAGAAAAACCCAGCACTGCAATGAAGATAACATTAATAGAAAAGGAAACTTTCATATAAAGATCATGAAGCCTAGAAATTACAAGGCAGTCAGTTTTTATATCGATAAACATTTTATTCTAATATTAAAGTAATAATTCAAGTGCAATTTTCTTTGAAAAGTCAACTCTGTTAAACAAAACTTGTTAAATATCTTTCATCAAACATAAGCATAGTCTTTTTAATCCCCTGCAACAGTCAGAGCCATGTAGCAGAAATAAGATGTTTTTAAAGCCTACTACATTGTTATTGCTAAAAAATCTGAATTAGTTGTCAAGGTCTCAGAAGCAGTGATTAATTAACTTTTGAAAGCTCTACTAGATACTGTGACATAAAATCATGAATCCAGGTATCAGTGTCTGGCAGCGATGTGTCTACTAGATAGACTACTACTTTCCGGTCCCAAGGGTTAGCATTTTCAATAACTGACTGTACCAGTGCCACCAGAGGTTTCTTCTCCACATGATTTCGAAACACCATCGAAGCCTCCTCGGACCACTGGCTGCACTTCACTCCTAGGAGAAAGACAGGGGTGAGGTGGGCAGTGATGGTCTCAAACACATTTTCCTGTGATCCATCACAACAGAAAACTACTCAATTCCAAAGAAGCTTAAGCAGCCTAAGTTAGACAAGTCTATGCTGGAAAACAGCGGCTGAACAATCATAAAGCACTCCAAGCTTATAGTTTCTCTAGTCTGAATGGAGTCACATCTGTAAACTTTCATCTACAGGCACAAGTTTCCTTTAATATTTGATTTTGTATTATAAAATGAGGTAATAATGACTGCTCCCATTCCAATACATACAATACGTATAGAAAAGAAGGGAATAAAATATTAGTGACATTTCTATTAAAAGGTTTCTTTATGATGTGCCAAATATAGTTGTTTCTTTAAAAAAAATAAGAGTTGCTACATGATCTATTTATAGTGTAATTTTTTTTTTCAGTACTGGAGTTGAACCCTGGGCCTTGTGTATGCTAGGCAAGTGCTCTACCCCCGAGCAGCACCTTGAGCCACTTTAATTTTATTTTTTATTTTGAGACAGGGTCTCACTAAGTTGCCCAGGATGCCTCTGACCTCAAACTTGTGATCTTTCTGCTCAGCCTCTGGAGCAGCTGGACTAAAGGTGTGCACTGCATGTTCCACTATAGTGTAATTTTTAAAAACTATACAGAGTATTATGGAGAGGGCACTGTATTCAAACTGAGGAGACTCAGTTACTATTCCCAGATTTTCCTCAATCAGGTGGTATCATCTAGGGCAAACTAGCTGATATCTCTGGCCTCAGTTTACCTACATCTCTACATCTGTGTGACTTTTGAACTTGAGAGATAAAGTTAGAGAATTCCAAATTAGACATTACAACAAACTTGAGATAAGATATATTTTTCAAGAAATACTGCTAAATTAATATAAACTAAGTCTACATGTACTACATTAGACAAACTATAAATTCTGCCCCCAGGGAACGAAAGCCTATGCATTTTGGACATAATTTTAGAAGATCATGGAGATAGGCTAAAGTCTTGGATTATTAAGGGTATCCCACGAGAGAACCTAAAGCCTCCTTTCCTCTTCATGCGCCTTGACAATTTTTAAGCCATGTTACTTAATAAGGAAAAAAGTAACACTTCTAAAGCCTGATCAGCAAGGTAAGAGATGATACCACTGTGGGCTTCCTTATTTATTGTTGTTGTTAGGTGCCGTCAAGTCAGTGTCTAACTCATAGCAACCCTAAGTACAAAAGGCGAAACACTATTGTTAGTGCTTCTCTGCTATTCACAGGGTTTTCAATGGATGATTGTTTTTTGGGAGTCGGTTTCCGGGTCCTTCTTCCATGTCTACAGCACCTGGTGTTCCCAGGTGGTCTCTCATCCAAGTACTAACCAGGTCCACCCCTGCTTAGCTTCCAAGCTCTGAAGGGATTGGATGCCACAGTGGCACGGCTACAGGCTTTCCTTATTTATATGATCTAGGAAACTGAATGCAAAGCAATGCTGTGCTGCTGCAAAGGATGTCCTGGTCAAGGTCAGATGAAATGAAGCAACAACTCACCAGGAATCTGGGAGGTAAGCATCAAATGACCTCATTTGTGAGTGGGTGAGGGATGTCCCAAGGTCCCTGGAGAATCCTTAAAAATATTCTGATTTATATACTCAGGATACCCTATGGATTCCACTTAGGTTCCACAGAGTTCCTTGGCTCTAGGTATGTTCCCAGTTTTTACAGGCCTTGGGATATGAACCAAGCCTACCAAAGTGATGTCTCCAATGGCCTTGTCGCAATAGGCAACTCCCATAAAACTGCCAGTCTGCAACCTTCTTCTCTCCAGTGGATGCCTGCTTTGGAGCAAGACAGCCACACTCTCCACCACATTCACTCTTCCATGGCCTTGTCTTTCAGATGCCCTCTCTGATACCCAGGGAGGTTTTGTGACTTATAAGCAAGCTGGTAGGAAGAAGGAGGCCTGGCAGAGGTGAGCCTAGAAAAGGAACTGAACTGCAATGGGACCCAACAGCAACACTACATTTCTAGACATAAGTGTGCAAAAAACTTTGATGCATTGGCTTTAGTCTACAAAGTGATTATATTTCTGCTCACATCTGATCCACGTATTAGTATTAAGAGTTCAGAGGCATAAGCAGGACAGAGGTTGACGAGGTATTTTATAAATAATTGTGGGAGTAGGTTGAGGAGGGAAGGGACTGGAATTCAGGTCTATTGACTTCCAGACGAGACCTTTTGCTCTGAGTGGGAAGTACATAGTGAAGAAAGGCGTGCACTGGAGCGGCACACTGCTAGGTTCCAGGCTGGGAGCCTTGGGCAGGATGCTCACTTCTCTGATGCTGCTTCTTGATCTGTATAATACTTACAGCAGGGCTCCTAAGCCTCTGAGCAGCAGAAGGCAATGAAATAAAGTGGCTGGTCGAACTTCTGGTTCTGGGCCCAGCACATAAGGAATACAGAAGTTGTCATTCCATCTGAGTAAGTAAAAAGCGGAAGCACTGACAAGTGAGGTCAAGGGGCAATCTGCTGCCTTCATAAAGGAGAGAGAGACAGGTGGATATAGTCACAACTTAGGCCAATGCATGGTGGTTCCTTTTACCCTGTACATCATGTTTCCGCAAAAACTACAAGTGACGCTAAAAGCAAAAACCACAGTTTGAAGAGATTGAACAAGTGTCAGAATCAGCCAGGTATGGCAAGAATGCTGGAATAACTGGACCAGGAATTTAAAACAACTATGATTAATATGCAAAGAGCTTTAATGGATGACACAGTTGACATGTAAAAACAGAAGGACAGGGCTGGAGTACAGCTCAGTGGAAGAGTGCATGCCTAACATGTATTAAGCCCTGGGCTTGATCCTCGGAACCGAAAAAAAAAAAAAATTGTTAAAAAGATGGATAATCAGAAAGATGGAAATTTTAAGAAAAAATAAAAAAGAAGCACTGGAGGTCAAAAACAAGCAACAGAAAAGAATGCCTTGATGGACTCATTAGTAGACTGGACACAGCTGACCAAAGACTCTGATATTAAGGTTGTGACAACAGAAACATCTAAAACTGAAAATCAAAAAGAAAAAAGGAAAAAAAAAAAACCAACCAGAACAGAATAATAAATAACTGGGGGAAATGACCTAAAGTGTAAAGATGTATAATGGGAAAACCAGAAGAGAATAAAGAGAGAAAGGAACAAAAGCAATACTTGAAAACAATAATGACAGAGAATTTCCTTTAATTAGTGTCAGATGCCAAATCATAGACCTAGGAAGCTCAGAGAACACCAAGCAGGATAAGTGCCCCCAAATACATCAAGAAAAATCTTGAAAGAAGCCAGAATGGGAAAAAACACCTTACCTATAGAGGAAAAAAGATAAGAATTACATTATTTCATCTAACTTCTCTTCCAAAACCATGCAAGCAAGAAGCAACACTCCATTAGTGTTTACAGAGGAAAACAAACAAACAAAAAACTCCACATTTAGCCACCAACTAGAATTCTATACCCTACAAAATTATGTTTCATAAGTAAAGGAGGGGGCTAGGGGTATAATTCAGTGGCAGAGCACTTGCTTGGCATGCACAAGGCCCTAGGTTCAATCCAATGCAAAGAGAAGAAGAAGAATGAGAAAAAGGACTTGGAGGATGAAGAGGAGGAGGAGGAAGAGAAGGAGGAGGCAGAGGAAGGGAGGAGGAGAGGGAGGAAGAAGAAATAACAATTGACTCTGAGACAAACAAAAATTGGACGAGTCTGTTGTTAATCAATAGACCTGACCTGCCTTGGAAGAAATGTTTTTGAAGTTCTTCAGAGGAAAAGGAAAAAGAAACTTGGATCTATGTAAAAAAGGAAAAGCATTAGAGAATAAATAAGGTAGTAGTTCTAGTTGTTAGGTGCCGTTAAGTCGAGTGTGACTCATGGGGACCCTATGTACAACAGAATGAAACACTATCAGACACTGTGCCATTCTCCGCACTATGTCAGCACTTCTTTGCTATTCTTAAGATTTTTGATGGCTGATTGTTTTGGGAATGGGCTGTGAGGTCCTTCTCCCAGTACAGCACTTGGTGTTCCCAGGTGATCTCTCATCCAAGGACTAGCCAGGCCCAACATTGCTCAACTTCTGAGATCAGACAGGATCGGATACTGGAGTGGTATGGCTGTCAGAAAGTGAAGGTAAAATTTTATATTTCTTATTTTCTCACTTTTTTTTTTTTTTGCAGTAGTAGGGGATTGAACTCAGGATCTTGCACATGCTAGGCAAGTGCTCTGACACTGAACTTCACCCTTAGCCCTTTCTTATTTTTTATTTTGAGACAGGGTCTCATTAAGCTACACAAGCTACCTCTGGCCTCGAACTTGTGTCCCCTCTGCTGAGTAGCCAGGATTACGGGCATACACCAGGGCTTCTGGCTTGTATTTTTCTTATTCTTAATTGATCTAATAGGTTTTTTCCAAATTATGGCAATGAAGTATCTGATTCTGTATACTAGTATACATAAGTAAAGTTAATGGCTACCATAATACAAAGGATAGGAAGAAGGAACTACCTTGTTATAGGATTATTTTGTTATTATAAGGTATTTGCACTACCTATGAAGGTGAATAACATAACTTAAAAATGGACTTGGATTAGTTGTAAGTGTAAATGGTAAACTCTAGGGGAATCACTAAAAAAAGGGAGAAAAATATGATTTATATGTCAATAAAGGTGAGAAAATGGGACCATAAAATGCTCTATTAAAACATAAAAGCAGAAAAGTATGGAAAACAATAATAACAATAAAGAACAAGGATGCCAAATAGAAAATGGTAATAAATATAGTACATATTCATCTATATTTATAATCACTTTAATTATCACTAGTCTAAATAGACCAATTAAAACACAGATATTATCAGAGTGGATCAAAAACCAAGACCTGATTATGTTCTTTCCAAGAAACAGATTTTAAATATAAAGACTCATATGAAGCTATATACCATGCTAACATTAATCAAAAGAAAGTATCAGTAGGGATATTAATTTCAGACAGAGGAGACGTCAGTACAAGGAAATATATCAGGGATAAAGAGAAATATTACATAATGATAAAGGGCTCAGTTCTCTAAGAAGACTCAATATACTTCTTATGTATGTGACTAACATCAGAGTGTCAAACTACTAGAGCCCAAACTAGATAGAACTGCAAGGAGAAACAGAGGAATCTAGCACCACAGTTAGAGACTTTAATATCTCTGTATCAGAAAGGGACAGATCTAGCTGGTAGGAACTTCGTAAGGACACACTGAACTCAATAACACTATAAATCAATTGGGTATAAGTGACATCTATGGAATATTTCTTCCCATAACAGCAGATTACACTTCTTAGGCCTGCATGGAACACTCACCAAGATAGATCACATTCTGGAACATAAAACACACCCTAATAAATTCCAAAGAATGGAACCTATACTGTGTTTGCTCTTAGATCACAATGGAGTTAAATTTGAAATCAACAGAAAGATAGCTGAAAATCCTCACTTAGCGAATGAACAACACAATTTTATACAACACATGGGTTAACAAAGAAACCTCAAGAACTTAAAAATATTTGAAAATAAAAATACAGCATATCAAAACTTGTGGGATGAAGCAAAGCAGTGTATAGAGGGGCATGTGTACAACTGAATGCATATATCAGACAGGGAGAAAGACCTAAGGTGGCTGGGAGAGTCCTGAGCATACAATCAGCACCAGTAGCCACTAACTGCACTGCTGGTGATAGAGGTGTTGCTGTCAGGCACTAATTCCTCACACAGAACTGTTCTCTGGGCAATGTGATGGTCATGTCTGATAAAATGTGCTGTTAGCAAAACCTGAACATTAAAAGTGAAAGTGAAAAAAAAGTAACCATTAAATCTGAAGAAACCACTTAGAAGTTTGAGTATGAACTACAGAGCAGTGGTTGCAAAAGCAGCTTGATACTGGCACAAAAATAAGCCCGAAGACATCTGGAACAGAATAGAAGACCCAGAAATACCTCAACACACCTATAGCCACCTGATTTTCGACAAAGGAGCAAAGCAAGTAAACTGGAAAAAGGACAGCCTTTTCAACAAATGGTGCTGGGAAACATGGTCATCCGCTTGCAAAAAATGAAAGCTGACCCGCATCTCTCAATATACACGAGAGTTAACTCAAAATGGATAAAAGATCTCAACATAAAACCAGAAACTTTAAAACTTATAGAAGGCAAGATGGGCAATTCACTCCATCATATAGGCACAGGAAAGTATTTCCTTCATAGGACTCCAATTGCTCAAGAAATTGCAACAAGAATAGGTAAATGGGATCACATGAAATTAAAAAGCTTCTGCACAGCAAAAGAAACAACCAACAGAGTCAAGGAAACCCCCATGGAATGGGAAAAAATCTTCGCATTTTATACATCAGATAAAGGTCTAATTACTAGAATTTATAAAGAACTCAAGAAAAAAACTCCCCCCAAAACAACCCAATACACAAATGGGCAAAGGAACTGAGTAGACAGTTCTCAAATGAAAAGGTCCGTAAAGCCATGAAACACATGAAAAAATGCTCAACATCCCTAGCCATTAGGGAAATGCAAATCAAAACAACTCTGAGATTTCACCTTACACCAGTAAGAATGGCCAAGATCAATAAAACAAATAACAACAAATGCTGGCAAGGTTTCGGGGAAAAGGGAACACTCTTACATTGATGGTGGAGCTGTAAATTGGTCCAACCACTGTGGAAATCAATATGGAGATATCTTAAAAAACTAAAAATAGATCTACCGTATGACCCAGCTATAACACTATTGGGAATTTACCCAAAGGGAGATGGGTCATCACACCACAGAGACACCTGCATCTCCGTGTTCAAGGCAGCACTTTTCACAATAGCAAGGATATGGAATCAACCAAAGTGCCCTTCAACAGAAGAATGAATAAAAAAACTATGGTATGTATACACAATGGAATATTAGTCAGCAATCAAGAAAAATGAAATAAGATCATTCTCAGCAAAATGGATAGAATTAGAGGAAATTATTTTAAGCGAACGAACACAAGCTCAGAAAGAGAAACACCACATGTTCTCACTCATATGTGGGAGCTGAATCAAAATTATAAGGAAAAATCCTATTCAAAGGTCAGATCAAAATAAAAGGGGGGAAAAAAGATAAGAATGGTGTCAATATAAATGGTCTAGAAAATGCATGCAATTGTTCTAACAAGATAAAAACAAAGATCACTACAGGAAAAGTTTCTATCTTAAACAGAACTGGAACCCAAGGACATACAGAAGAATATTACCAAGTAAAAGACAGAGAAGACTTAGATAGGGAGGGTGGGAGGGGGGACGCATATGGGAGGGTAAGGGGGAACCTATATGAATAATGTACATCAAAATGCATATATGGAAATATCACAATGAAAAGCATGTCAGAATGAATCACATTAAGGTGTACATTAAAAATTTCCAATAAAAAAAGAAGTTAGCGTATAAAGCAAATTGAATAGTGGCCATGCCATGTGCAAAATATCATTTTTACTTTGTATCCAATTGCCATGAGAACTTCCTTTGAATTCTAGTAGAAAGATGAAGAGAACATGTCAAGTATTTTAAAAATAAAGCAATATATAGTCTTCTAATAAAAGCTCCTTTGCACAGCCATACCACCCTGGCCTCCAATCTTGGAAGCTAAGCAGGGTTGGGCCCAGTTAGTCCTTGATGAGAGACTACCTGGGAATAGCAGGTGTGGTAGTCTTGGGAGAAGGACCTGGCAGCCCACTCCTGAAACAATCAGCCATTGAAAATCCTATGAATAGCAGAGAAGCAGAAAATAATGTTGGGCATGGCACAGTGTTATGCAATGTTTTGTCTGTTGTACATAGGGTTGCTATGAGTTGTACCCAACTTGATGGCACCTAACAACAACAACAACAACAACAA